>CM045758.1:126900390-127035046 GCA_025200525.1 Camellia lanceoleosa
TTATAATTTGAATGTAACATTTTATTTTATTAACTTATTTAGTCTATTTTATTTTTTTATATTTTTTTTTAAGAACAATGCTAAGGTGGCTCGAATTATGACTCGAATGGTTCGTGAACACCCAAAACGACGCCATTTTTGACACACATTATCTGTTCTATATTCGAAAGTATAAAAATTCGGACTACTCAATATTACATTTTTCTTTTGTTAATCTCATTGAATAGCCAAATGAAAATACATATACATATATATATATATATATATATATGTTTTGTTGTTTTCCTTTGGCAAAAATGTTTTTTCAATTAGTTTTGGACGGCAGAATCAATCGATTATAGGACTAATTTCAACTATACTTTTTATTTTTATTAATTAAAATATAATAAAAATTATTTTTTTATTTTGCTTTTAATTTGTTTTTTATCTACATATTCTAACACTACTCTTTAATTTATCTATTTATACACATAAAACTGTTTAAAGAATATTATAAGACTCTTCAAATGTAGTTAGTTTTGAAGATTTTTGTTAAAATAATTATTGCAATAATTAACTCGTTGGAGTGACTAAAATATGATGATATTAATTATAAAGGTAAACTATCAATATGTGCTAATAGTTGAATTTAATTCCCATCACTTCTTATTAAAAATAAGTTCTAGCAAAATCGTCGCTAAAAAAAAATTGTGACGATTTTTTACATATATTGCTAAAAATTGACAATTAATGCCTTTTTGTCACGGTTTTTATAAGCTGTCGCTAAAACTTACAATTAGTGACTTTTTGTCATTTAATTTTTAAACTATTGCTGAAAATTAAAAATTAGTGACTTTTTGTGACGATTTTTTTAAACCATCGCTAAAACTTATAAGGGTAAACTACTATTATGTCCTAATAGTTGGACTTAACTTCCATCAAATTTTATTGAAAATAAGTCACAGTAAAATCGTTGCTAAAAATAATTTTTATAATGATTTTTTTGCATATCTCGCTAAAAATTTACAATTAGTGACTTTTTTTATCACAATTTTTATAAATTGTCTCTAAAACGTACGATTAGTGATATTTTTCTGTAATAAATTTTTTAAACTGTCACTGAAAGTTGAAAAGTAGCGACTTTTTTTGTGATAATTTTTTTAAAATGTCGTTAAAATTTATAATTATTGAGATTTTTTGTGACAAAATGTTGAAATCACATCAAAATTAATAATTAGTAATTTTATTAGTGTTTGATGAAAAACGCCATTAATTATCATAGGATCTATTGACAATAAGTCCACCTTATTATGACCTACATGTAAGTCCCCCAACTTATAATTAACGATATTTTTGTGAGAAAATTTTCAAACTATCTCTAAAAAATTAACAAGTAGTAACTTTTTAATAGTGGTTGATGAAAATGCTATTAATTATTATAAGACCTATTAAATAATAAATTCACCTATTAAGACTTATACATAAATCTCCTAATTATATTAGCTAGCAAACTTCGTTTAAATAGTCCTGAAAAATGCTCCAAGTGGATTCAGCTTTGGATTAGCGAGATAAAGGGCCTTTAATAAACCAATTAGGGTACCTTGGTCATTTTGTTCATTTTCAATTAAGTGGGGAAATTCTATTTTCACACACCTAATTATCTCAAAGATACACACTTAATAAAATATTACTTTAATGGCAATTATATCCTAAATTAAAATGATCATAATAAATATTTACTAGCAATCTAATATTATATGAAAATATTCTCTGTACACATTTTTTTAGAAGTAAATAAAAAAAAACTCAATTTATACCTTTTGAGTAAAAAACTGAATCTTAATTTTTCTATTATTGTCACTTTGCTTGCTACACACTCTATATTTCTCATTGTTTGTAAATCAATACTCTCATAACAACTCTCATATTGTTTTAATTCTAGATTTATACTCTATTAGTGATGAAAAGATTATTTTTGAGGTGTTTTGGTTGTGATTTCAAATCACAATTCTACATCTTAATTCAAGCATTGTGTTTTGTTGTGATTGAAATGTTTTTTTGAGAACTCTACATGTAACATCTGTGGCTACTCGCAACATCGACGCGTTGTTCCTTTTTTTTTTTTGAAATTTATGTCATGTGATGTCCACCCGGATGTCCTCTCCTAATTCCGTAAACTTTTTTTTTTTTTTGCAATTGATTTATATAATCGAAAAAATATTTTCTGAATTTTTAAAATTTTTATGTGCTTTAAAATAATTTTGAGTTGTATGTTTAGTTATGAGTTGTAAATTTGTATCACATATCAAATGTCACATTAATAATTCCCCCACTCAAATCAAACCTCTTTTTCCAAAACTATTTTCAAAACTCTTTACTAAACAAATTTTCTACACTCAAATCACACTTTACAACACACAAACTCAAAATACAACTCATACTCTCAAATCATATTTACAAAATACAACCAAACGCAGCTATTTTTTTATGTAGAACTTCTTTTTTTTTTTATTTGCGTTTTTAGTCGGACAACTAGTGCCAAATTATTTCATTACATCAATTGCCAAATTATTTCATTATATTCGCACATCAATCAAGAAAAGTTTTTTATTTTTTTGAAACAAATTTGTTTAACTAATCACTTTTAATCGGAAGTTAAGTTTCGATTAAATGTATAATTTCGAAAACCAAAGGTTTAAATCTCCAAACCAAAAACATAAAATAAAATAAAAAAGGAAGGTTGAGGGAGGTATGTACAATGATTATGAGTGAAGAGTATAATTGTAACTTTTAGTGTGGATTGAAAAAATTAATTAATAATCAAATTAATAAGTGTGTGTACTGAGTGTGTACTGAGAAAAGATGTGTACTGAAATAATTAAGTGTGTGAAAATAGAATTTCCCATTAAGAGGTAAAGGAGAAAATCATAAACCAAAATTGACTATTTACTCCTTATGAGAGGGTTTTATTTATTGTTTAATTATTCGCCTATTATGCCGTCTTTCTTATAATTGTTGTTTGTGTTGGTTTTGAAATGTGTCTTGGTAGCCTTTTTTATATGATTTATTATCCAGATTAATTCAATTATCTAGACATTTATAAATATTTTTTTACTGAATAATAAGAGAGAGACGGAGAGAGATTTAAGAGTCCATAATGGATGAGGGGCGCTCTTATTATATGATATTTCAATTTAAATCTTTTTTTTTTTATCAGGTTAAAAAGAAAGTTTTACTAATGATAATAAATAAATAAATAAACGGGGAGATTGACCAATAAATCCTAAATATTAAAATTGTGATTTAGATAATTCCAAAAATTTTCTTATGTTCCATTTAGTCCGATTGGATTTGTAATGACAAATTTAACCTTTTGTTGAGTGTTATAGTGGGAAGAAGTGGGTGTCACAATGAAAAAAAGTATACTATAACTTTTTTAGAACACTTCTTTGTGGTGGAACATGCCACGTCAGTGCTCTCCCAATCTTTTGTTGAATTTTTGTTGGGTGTTACTATGAAAAAAAATGAGCGTCACAGTGACAAAAAATACATTATAGCCTTCTTGGAACATTTCCTTGTGGGATCACATGTTACATCAGGTGAGTTTTATTCGGTATTATAACGGGAAAAAGTGGATGTCACAGCGAAAAAAATACACTAAAGTCTTTTGAGAACCCTTCCATGTTACGGAACATGCCACATGCCACATTAGCTAGTGGAAAAAAGTGAGTGTTACAATAGAAAAAAGTGAGTGTCACAGTAAGAAAAAATACACTATATCCTTTTTAGAATCTTTCTTTTAGAATTTTTTCTTGTAGTGGAACATGCCACACGCCACATTAACTAGATTTATATTGAGTGTTACAATGGAAAAAAATGAGTGTCACAATGGGAAAGAGTACAACCGTCTAATAAAAATGAGCAAACATACAAAACAAAATATCACGGTTATATTGTTAATACTAAAAGGACTTATAAGAGCAATATAAAAATATATGGAATTAATTGGAGTCACTGTTCCTGAGATGAGACTCTGTGAATATTTTTCTAATAAAAAATTACAAGAAAGAAAAAATATATATATATATATATGGAGAACTAGCGCACAAGAGTATCCACATCGGAAATAGAGTGGCTGTGCTTGTTCTTCCAGCACAACAATCACTATTTTGTGCCTGATAGCGTTAACTTCGGATTCGCTTTCAATGATTTAAGTTGGTCACTTTTTAAAATATATTAACTAAAATATATATGTAAAAAATTAAATAGATCGGATATCAATAATTTTTTCATCAATCATGTTTGTATCTAAAAATATGAATAGGAAATATGATTTTAAATATAAATCAAAACACATTAACACCTCTACATTTTACGCCCAATTTCACTTTGTCCTTGACCTTTAAAAAGTGACAACTAACTCCTCAGATACCCAATCAAGTTCCAATTCACCTCTACGTTAATGAATCAGACGGGAAAGTGCCATGAGAGATTCAAATGGCCACTTTTAGGGACAATATAGTAAATTAATTTAGTTCCCATCCAAGTTTTGCCGACTGCACGAGAGCTTCTATTTGTATCCCAAAAGTAGGTTGAGCATCCCATTACTTTTGAGCGCCTCAATAATAAATTTAAAATTTTATTTATTTGTTTGGACACCTCAAATAATATCCATCCTAATCCTAAAACTCTTAAACCCTATACAAATCTACTTTTGTACACCTCATTACCGATAAACAAGGGAACAAAAATCACATTTGGAGTCTCTGAATTTCAAGTGATTTAAGATGGATTTTGAGTTCATCCGAGATGAAGAGGTATTTTGAAACGAAAAAGGTCTCGCTTCTTCTACACAATCCATCCATCAAAGTAAACCACTACTCCTACATCCACCGGTGGCTACCAAATTAGTTCCAATTGTTTCATATGGATACTCAACAACAAAATATATTTGTCTCGATACTTAATTCCAAATATGTGAAGTTTATTCGATACTCAAGTCCAAACCATAGAAAATTGCTCCACTTGTTTCATATGCATACTCAAAGGTCAACAAAATATATTTATTCAAATACTTAATTCTAAAAATGTGAAGTTTGTTCAGATACTCAATGTCGAACACAATAAAATTAGATCTAGTTGTTTTATATGGATACTCAAGGCTTTAACAAAATATATTTATCTCAATACTTAAATCCAAACATGTGAAGTTTGTTCAAATACTCAATACCGAATCAATTCGGAAAACCAACCTACAAAAAACAATGAATAACAATTAAAAATTACTTTCTTAGTAGAAAATTGCTTGGAAACATCTTCTTTATTGTTCATTATTGATTTCAATATGAAATAGAATGCAAGAATGATGGGTTAAAGAAAATAGGATTGGGTTAGGATTGAGTATAAAGATGTAAAGTGATAAAAATAGGAAAAGAATACAGAAAATGAATATTAGGCCTAATGATGAATGGGATATCCAAAATACTTTTATTTACACTTTTTTCAAAGTCAAACACATTTTGGATATTTTAAATGGAGACTTAATAGTAATAAAAAAATATATATCATTACATTGGGATGCCCAACCTACTTTTTGGGATGCAAATAGAAGCTCACCACCTGCACTTTGTAATATATATATATATATATATCTTTTCATTTCATCGTGGTTTAGAATCCAACTAAAAAATTCATGTTTGTTTCAATTTTTATTTTTATTTTTAGTGATTTTTTTTTTCTAAATTTATGTCAATTTTTTTTTTCTTTTCCGATTCATAAAAAAATTAAAAATTTAAAAATTCTGTTGCTAAAGAAAGAAAGGGAAAAAAAAAACAAACTATTTTTGACTTTTTTTAATTTTTAAAATTTATTTTACTTTTTTTTCGACTAATTGAGTAGAATTTAAAAGTCCCAAGCCTTTTAACTTTTAATTTTTTTTTCAAATTTGTTAAAGACAAAAATATATTCAAAAAAAAAAAAAATCATTAAAATAATCAACCTAACACCCAATAAACACGGGAAAATAAGACATTTCACTTATTCCAGTCTTCATTTTCTTCTTTCTTCTTTCCACGAACTCTGCTATATATGCAGAAATGAAGATATATATATATATATATAAGCATTACAAAATACAGGAGCAGAACCTGGGTGTATTTAGGTTGGAAACCAATATATTGCCCTTGAAGTCAACAAATTGGGTGGATTGAAACTTGACCGGAAGTCTGAGGGATTGGCTGTCACTTTGTAAAAGTTTGGGAAAAAGTGAGATTGGGTGTAAAGTATAAGGGTGCCAAGTGTAATTTATGCACGTAGAGCCACATAGCTAGGTCACGTGCCCCCTTGGATTTTTCTTTTTTTTTCTTTTCTTTTTTTGACATATATATATAAATAAAATTTTAAACAAAATAATATTTAGAATAAAATGTCGAGGGCATTTTTAAATTTATGAAAACAATAATGATTGTCTTATTGAAAATGAAGTGACTACAACAAATTATACTTTTATGTATGAAAATTGTGTGAAAAAAATCTCAATATAAAGGTAATATCCATTATTATTGATATAAAAATATCATTAATCTCACTATATATATATATGTAAAAATTACTAGAGTGTTAGTTATATTTGCATGTGGAGTTTACCCATCATATGTAGCTTTACTTTTGGTTGGTGATATCATATATCAATAATGACGTGAGATCACTATTGTATGAAATTTTTACTCAAATTTTGTAAAAATTTGATTTACCTTATCGTTATATAATTTATTTTACGATTTAAATATATAACTTTTTTATATTATTCATAATACACTAGTTACACACAATACTTTCTTTTTGATTTTACTCAAAATTAATTGTAAAATTTTATGTAAAATACTTTTGTAATAATTTATTTAATTTTTTTACTTAATATTAATTCAAAAATTATTATTATCTTCTTATTGTTGGTTATGAAAAAAAAAAATTTAAGTTGGTATTAAGAAGTGTCATTCCTGTTTTAGTTTCCTGGTTCCGCCACTGCCCTTATGAATATTATTTGATGAAAATATTACTGATATCAAATTAATTTAAATTTTTGTATATATATATATTCTACTTAATATATCTTAAAAAAAATAAATGATTCAGATCATCAAAATAGAATTTAAAATGAATTAGGCACACAATAGTGACTGAGCTATCCACATATACCCTAAAAAACAACGAAAATGAAGTAAGTTGAGGAGGCAATTCAAGTCTAATCTCAAACATAAACATCCCCAAACAATATAACAACAACAAGTATCTTGCATAAAAATGGTGACCGAATGAAGAAAAGCTAGAGAAACACATGAAGGCACACTAGTTGTTGTTAGTTAGTGTGGGAACATAATTCTTGTCTTGTCTACGTAGTAGGGCCCTAGCTAGATCGAGGTGTCACATGGTAGAGTGTGATTGGCCTAGATGGGGAAATGATTAACATTCGCCGAGATAAGGTGAAAAGACATGTGTCCTAGTAGGAGAATGACTCGAGTTAGGTAAGTTGAAGGGTCATAATCCAATTAGGAAATATAAGTTCTAGATGATGTGTTATTTCTAAAGAGAATAAGAGTTCGACAAGAAAACAACGCCTAAGAGAGGCATGGCACTATATATAAAAGCAAACATCCCTATATGTCGGGTAAATGAGTTCATATAAGAATTTGAGTTACTTTAAATATCTTGAGAGATTTGTTTACAAGAAAAGGGACTATATAACACTAAAGCATTTACATTTACATCACTTCCCTTTGTAAAAGTGATTTTAGCGACGACACGCCTTCCGCCATAAAAACCAACTTTTTATGACGACAACAACAATTGCGCTGTAAATAATGCGATTTTTTATGACGGAACCCTCGCTGCCACAAATAAAGTTGCTTTTTGAGACTGCATGAACTCAGCTTGCAAATAAGAGAGTTTTTATGACGCTAACAAGTGCCATCGCAAAAAAAAAGGTAATCGCTTTTGATGAGACAAGATTAGAAGTATTAGCGACAAGATTTTTCCGTCAAAAAAAACTCAAATATTTGTAGTGTGTCATCCATTTTTTCAACTTCCTCCTCTCTCTCTCTCTCTCTCTCTTCTTTCTCTCTCTCACTCATCACTCTTTTGTCTCTCTCTCTCTCTCTCTCTCTTCCACATTGTGTCAAGGCTGCTCACTCTCTCCCTCCCTCTTCTCGCTTCGATCACCTTCTTGATTTATTGATCTTTTTTTCTCTTTCTTCTTCTCTTCAATTGTTCATCTCTCATTTCTCTTAATCACTTGTTGAAAGAGAAAAGTTAAAAAATGAAATGGGCCTCTTGCTCATCTTTTTTCTTTTTATCTCTCTTTCTTTATCTCTCATCTCTCTCTCTCTTTCTCTCTCTCACTCATCACTTTTTTTCTCCTGCTCTCTCATCTCTTTTTGTTCTCTCTCTTGCTCATCTTTCTTCTCTCTCTCTCTCTCTTTCTATGTCTCTTTCTATATCTCTTGTTCATCTTTTCTCTCTCTCTCTCACTTATCACTTTTCTCTTTGGTCGCCCCATCTCTTCACTCTCTATCTCTCTTGCTCATCTTTTTTCTTCTTCTATATATATATATATCTTGTTCATCTCTTTTTGCTATCTCTCTCTCTTTGTCTATCTCTCATCTTGTTTCTCTCTCTCTCTCTCTACCCATCTCTCTTCTCTCTCAATCGCTCATTTCTCACAATCACACTCATCTCTTTCTCTAAGCCCATTGTTGTTGAAAGAGGAAAAGTCAAAATGAAAATGGGTCTCTCTTTCTCTCTCTATCTCTTTCTCTCTATGTCTCTCATCTCTCTCTCTCTCTCTCTCATCTCTTTTCTATCTCTCTCTTGCACATCCTGTTCTCTTTTTTATGTCTCTATAGCCTCGCTCATCTATCTCTTTCTATCTATCTATCTCTATCTCTCTCTCTCACGATCATCTCTCATTTTTTCCCCCTCAACCAAAAGTCCCCAAATCTCAATTCCCTAATCTTTTGAACCAAAAATCCCCATCTCTGTCTCTCTCTGTCTCTCTCTCTCACTACAACAAAAAGAGTCTTTAGAGATGAAAACTAATAACAAAAATAAATTTTATCACGAAAGACATACCATTTAATGAGGAAAATAATATTTCGTCTCCAAATGTATCATTTTTCGAGAGAAAAACAAAATTTCGTCACCAATCCACATACATAATAAAAAAAATTAGGTGACGAAATTATTTTTTGTCATTATTTTTATTTTTTTGTCATCAAAGATTTTCTCGCTAATTTTTTTGGGTGGCGTCAAAATTTTGAGACTTTTGGTGAGAAAAAAATTGATCACCAATTATAAAATTATTAATGACGAATATATTTTCGTCACCAATAATTGTTAATATTTTAATATCATTTAGTGAGAAAACTATTTTTGTGGTTAATAATTTCATCTTTTGATAAGAAAAAATTCACCAATTTTGGAGGAAAAGTTAAGCGGGAATGAAAACAAAATAAGCTACTAATTTTTTCCCACTTTTCTCTTCTCTCCTTTGTGATTCACTCTCTCTCTCTCTCTGAACGATAAACACCTCATCGACACAACCTTTGTGTCTCTTCCTTTCTCAATTCGATCCTCTTCCCCAATAGATACCCACCTTCTTCGCTATAGATTTGCTCTTCATTTCCCATACAACCCTTCGAAATTCATTGGCTTGGGAAAGACCTGCAATTTTGGTAAGGTTCTAAACCTAGAGTTTGTTTCTTTTCTGTTTTGAAACCCTTCCCTTCTTAAATTAGGGCATTTGATTAAACTATTTGGATTTCAATTCAACGATTTCTGGTTAGGGGTTTTGAATTAGGGCATTTGATTCAACAATTTCTGGTTGGGGTTTTGATTTTTTTATTACATGTATGTATATATGTATAAGCTCGACTCACTTATAGTAGAGATGTTTGTTTATATATGCTTTTGAAGGTGGCAAGTTTATCGATTATGCTTGATTGAATCACAAGATGATTTCATTCTTCAATTTCTCCAAACCAAAGATTGCACCTTCTCACCGATTCGAGTCGTTGAATGCTTCAAAGGTCATCCGCTTTTTCTCTTCTTCTAAATTTTTTCCCCAATTCAAAGGTAATTTCTAAAAATAATTACAAAATCATATGTGGTAAACTTACATTATTAATAACCAAACTCTTTTTTAAAAATTTCATGAATCAGCATAATTTTCTTAAAATACCAATTAATCTAATAATTAAGTAGTATTATATTATTATGTGTTCAACGGTGACTTAAGATTATCATGTTAATTGTGTTAAGTGTGTTGGTAAGGGTTTGTCCAAGGATGCCAAAGCATAGAAATTGGCTTTCCAACACCGGATTGAAACCGTAAGTTTTCTTACTCATCTCCATAGAAAGACCAAAGGGAGCAACCTTCAAAGATTGAAAAAAAATCCGCTTTACTTTATTTGTGATTACAATGAATCTCAATTTCAATCATGTAGAATAAATCAACAATTTTTGAACTTTTCTTTCTTCTTCTTCTTTCTTCTTCTTCTTCTTCTTCTTTTTATAATTTAGATGCTAGTGCTTTCATCATGTATCCACTTCTATATATAACTTGTTTGATGGAGTATGTGTTTGTATATTAATTGCATATCGATTGATAATAAATGTTGTCTCGTGATTCTCTATTCTATTGGACTTAATAATTTCAATGAATTAGGGTTTAAGCTATGTTTAGTTTATAGAAATGTTAAATTTCTATTTGACTTAATAATTTCAATAAATTTCTATGGCCCAGTATAATGTTTTGTGGAATCAATAATGTTTTTTTAGAATTGGTAAATTACTTTAGATTTTTGTGAGAAGGTTTCAATTATTTTCTTTAAAAACACTTAATTTCTCTCAGTTTGTCAAAAGAATTGCCCAACCCTATGACTGAGGCTTCACATTGTTCATGTATTCCATTATCCATTCACATTGTGTTGGGCCATTTGTGTTAACATAGAATTTCCACTTTTTGTCTCTCGGTTGGTAGCATGCTAATTGATAGCTAACTCCAAGACTTCAATAGAAACAAGCGTAGAACCATGAATTCCTAGAACAACCAAATATAGAACTAATTACATAATTCACCATCCTTGATAATTGTGTATTTATTCTGAATGCACATTTTGCCAAATGTAGAACTAATTACATAATTCACCATCATGTTAATGACACTAATTTATTTGTTTGACATATGAGTTCTGAATTTTGATGCCTATTTTTGGTGATTTTTGAATATGACTATTGAATTGAAGTGTATTTGTGATTTGCTTCTCCAAAGATTTGACTTAAAGATGACCTCATTCTCTATTATGCGTAAGAAGACGCCTTTTCAAAGCAATTTCGTAGAGGAGGTGAAGAAAAGGTTTGGCTTCTAATAGGTCCTTTAAAACCTATTGGTTTACTAACCCAACACATACACACACACACAAAAGATTGATTTTGAAGGTCAATGCAACCGAGGGACTTCTTATATAAATCTTTTCTAGATAGTTTTTCTATATGTAATTGGTCATTTAATATATTATTGTTTTCTTATGCATTATGGATTAATACTAATTTCCCTGTTGGGTGCACGCATTAATAAAAAAATATGGTTTTTATTCATTCGTAGATGACAAGCGAAAATTCCAAAGATAGGGTATTTGGTTCAAAGAAATGGAGTAGGTAAATGAATGCTTTTGAATAACCAAACACATATTTTGACTATGTTGTCGTGGGTTATGATTATATTGTGATGGATCTGATCTTGTTGTTGATACTATCAAACATGTATTTTAATTATGTTGTTGTTTTATGCAAATGGACATGGAGTGTGAGTTATGATATAGGAATCAAGTGAGATGGTTCTCAATATGATCATGATTATTAGTTTCTTGCTACCACATCTAGAGTTGCATGTGTGCATGCTTTGATGTAGCTTTCCATTTATCATTGATATTAATGTGATTTCTAGCAAATTATGTTCTATGCATATTGATGGTTTACTATATTAATTTAATTGAATCTAGTGTCTGAACTGCTAATGGATGCAAATATAGTAGGTAGTTGAATCTTGATTGCTCCCTTAGCTATTAATATGAGATTTTGAGTGGTTAAAAAATACAAGCATTTTGATGTGTTTATGGCATCATAGATATGGAAGTACATTTTAGGTTTGCTTTTGCTTATTTATTCATATATGGAATTTAACCACAATAAAGAAGCAAAACACAAGGTGTAAAAGGTCATGCCTACCATTAACATTGAATTCAAATTTCATGGAAGGGTTTCAAGTAACATTTTTGTCATTCTTTTTCACTTCGTGAATTCGAGGTGTTGACACTCCATAATCACCAAACGACGTTGATTAGCACAAAACTTGGCACACACGACCTTCTTGGCACGAGAGACTTCAGGAGAAGACTCGACTCGAGTTCTCGGGTTTGGGAGTTAGAGGCTAATTTTGGTCTAGGAAAACTAGTTCCTTAATAAGCTTAAATTCAAGGTGCTGCCGCCCCAATATCACCAAACGGGATCGGTTTAGCACAAAACTTGGCACAAACGACCCCCTAGGCACGTGGGAATTGTGGAAGAACACGGGACTCGAATCAGGTTCCGGGTTTGGGAGTAAGAAGCAAATTTTGGCGTAGGAGAACTGGTGCCTACAGAAGCTTGAATTCGAGGTGTTAACTCTACAAAATCACCAGACGGCGTGGGATTAGCACTAAACTTGGCACACAATAATCGCCTAGGCACGAGAGACCTGTGGGAGAAGACAGACTTGAATCGGGTTCCCAGCTTGGGAGTTAGAGCTAGATTTCGGTCTAGGCAAACTAGTTTCTTAAGAAGCTTGAATTCGAGGTGTTGACACCCCAAAATCACCAAAAGGCGCCGATTAGCACGAACTTGGCGACACGATCGCTTAGGCACGAGAGCCCGTGGGAGAAAACTGACTCAAATTGCTTCGTTTGGGAGTTAGAGCCGATTTCGATTTAGGCAAACTAGTTCTTTAAGAAACTTGAATTCGAGGTGTTGACACCCCAAATTACCAAACGGGGTAGAATTAGCACTTAAACTTGGCACACACCTAATCGCCTTGGCACGAGAGACTTCAGGAGAAGACAGGCTCTAATCAGTTCTCAATTTGGGAGTTAAAGTCGGATTTCTGCCCACGCAAACTAATTCCTTAAGAAACTTAAATTTGAAGTGTTGATGCCCTAAAATCACCAAATGGTGTCGAATTAGCAGGAAGCTTGGCACACACGACTGCTTAGGCACAAGAGACTTGTGGGAGAAGACGGGGCTTGAATTGAGTTCCCGGTTTGGAAGTTAGAGGCGGATTTCACTCTAGGCAAACTAGTTCCTTAAGAAACTTGAATTGAGGTGTTAACGCCCCAAAATCACCACACGGCGTTGGATTAGCACGAAACTTGGCACACACGACCGCTTAGGCACGAGAGACTTGAGGGAGAAGACTTGTGGTTAGATTTTGGCACACAATCTTTCATGGCAATGACCAACCATGATCATCGTAACTCTAGTGGTGGGTGTTGGTCATCACTTTCTATGTTGGATAGATAATGACTTACATCCGATTTATTAAGTTTGTGTTTGGTTTATAAATTTAGGTAAATATTTAAAAAGAAAAAAAATGAAAAAAAGTTAATAAAATGTGAATGAAATATAATTATAGCTGTGTGTGTCAATTTCCGACCACACTGCCAACTTAGTACTCAACTGGAAAACAACGGCAGAATAGGTTAAGCCCGAACAACCTCGCAATGTAAAGAAGAGATTCCGGGTGGTTCGGCCCACCCGAGGGCACTCCGACGATCAAGTCAAGAAAATATCTCTCAAAGATAACCAATAGTGCTTAACTCACTAGACAAAGCATAAAAGACATACCTTAGACCCATGGGGTGCCTCTTTTATAGCCAACACAATCCTAGTCCCAATAGAAGCCTAACTTCAATGAACTTAGGATTATCGCTAATCTTGACTCCCAAGAGAATTAGGATAAACTCTCTAAGAGTCTCATCTTTACCTAAATCAGTCTTCTCATTCCAGACTCTTGTCCTCATCCGCTTATCTCTAATCCGATATCCTCGTAGATATTCGCCTAGCCGAGATGATCTTGCCATGACCAGACACGCGGCACCTCGGCCGCACTTCACGACACCTCGACCGCACTTCGGTGACACCTCGACCACGGTCGCCATTCAAAAATTATGTCCCCATTAATCGCCTCTAGGTTCTATTACCTCTGATCTTGAGGTAATGGAACCTATATCATTCCTTCGATTAATCATAACCCCTAACCTCAACTTGTAAACTTTTCAAGTTTCAACAAGTATTAAACATCATCTCTGCTTAACTTCAACTTGTAAACTTTTCTCAAGTTTCAACAAGTGTTAAACATAATCTCGCTTAACTTCAACTTGTAAACTTTTCTCAAGTTTCAACAAGTGTTAAATATCATCTCTGCTTAACTTCAACTTGTAAACTTTCCTCAAGTTTCAACAAATGTTAAACATCATCTTGGTTTAACTTCAACTTGTAAACTTTTCTCAAGTTTCAACAAGTGTTAAACATAATCTCTTGCTTAACTTCAACTTGTAAACTTTTCTCAAGTTTCAACAAGTGTTAAACATAATCTGAGTCCCGATCCCGAATGCCGACCTCCAAATGAATGATAGCTTCCGTACATAAGCCATGGCAAATGGGGACTCCCTAGTTAATCTTTTCGGCGTAGTCTGATATGCCCAGAGTACATTGGGCAACTCTTCTTCAGCCAAGCCCAAGCCGAGAAGGAAGAAGCGTTCTTCATCCCTTTACTAGACATGGTTTTTCTTCAAGGCTTCCTCACTCTTCTCGGCTGGCTTTTTGCCAACGTCTTCCAGGACTTCCATGTCCTCAATCTCTACTTTTTTCTGGTTCTCGTATGTTACAGGTAGACTTCTTTGCTTCCATGGAACAATTCCTTGCCCGCACTTGGTCCCTCTCGACCTCCTCTACTCTGCTTCTTGCTTGTTGAACCGCTGTTACCTCGGCTTTGCTTCACTTAACCATTTCTTTTCTCTTGTTTGATGCCTTTGTCCCCGACGTGTCTTCCTCACCGCATACTTTTCTATCCCGCATCACTTCCTCCATGCTTTTCAAGAATGTCTTTGCTGCTGATTTTGAAGTAGGCAATATCCTTCGCCGCTTTTAAACATTAACGACCGCCACCTCTTGGTTGCATCTTGAACTCTTAAATACCTCATAATACCTTTTGGCATAGGCCCTAAGGCTTTCATCCTCGCCGATCTTCAGGCCATTAGGGCCCACCCTCAATGGTCAGAGCTTGTTTATCACTTAACCCGCCACAAACATCTCGCCAAGTTTTCCCAAGTTTTCAGCCTTTCGATAACTTCTAGAAACCAATCCGATGTAATTTCTCTCAAGAATGAGGGAACGCTTTTGCAGAAAGCAACGGCTCGTTTTAGAGTATAACGCCATCGCATTCAGTATAATCCGACGGAAAGTTGGGGTCTAACTTCCCATCGTATATCCGAACCCTCGCATACTAAATCTCTTTGGGACCTCAACTTTGTCTAATTCTTCCAACGGGCGTTTCGCTTGACTGGAGGTTACCTCAAGATCTTGTTGCTTCCTCCAGAGGTGATCTTCCGTGTCCTTTTGGTTCGGCCCAAGAGCTCGGCTATCTTCGATTTCAAATTTCTTTGGTGCACTACTTCTAGTGTCATCGTGAGTCCTTTTGGACCTCCCTCTATTGGTCACGTCGAAATAGAGTTCCTGCCCCCGAACATGCTAATGTTCTTTGGGGTCAGCTTCCTTAGTGCAATGTGTCCTCCATGAATCTCCCCTTCTTGATTCTCCTCGCCCGACCTCCCTTGAAGGCCGGTGAAAATGTTCCTTGGTCCTATCATGCTGAGGAGTCGTAGGAGTTGTCTTCTGCCTCCTGTTTGGGCATCTTTCTTGGCTGCTAGAATCGGCATATCTTGTAGCGAGAACAGCGGCTGCACGACGTTGTTCTGCATCAGGAAATTGACGACCGTTTGCAGGTCCGCCATTCCCTTTATCTCGTCGTCTCTCCGCAGATATCTATCCTTCCATACCTGGAGGTCTCCCTCATTGTAATACTCGCCTTTGGCCTTATTTGGGGCGCCTCCTCTACCGACGCCTTTCCTCCATGATTCTTATCACGAAGTCTCTTCATTGCGCTTGTCTTCTTCGACGCCAAGGTCAATAGGTCTCCACTCCCCAAGAGGAGTGTTATCCCCAATCTTCTCTTTCTGTCCGTCATTGGCCATCTATTCTTCTTTCTTTTCCACAGACGGCACCAAATTGTGTGTGTCAATTTCCAACCACACTGCCAACTTAGTACTCAACTGGAGAACAATGGCAGAATAGATTAAGCCCGAACAACCTGCAACAGAAAGAAGAGATTCTGGCGGTGGTTCGTCCACCCGGGGGCACTCCAACGATCAAGTCAGTAAAATATCTCTCAAAGATAACCAATAGTACTTAACTCACTAGACAAAGCATAAAAGACATACCTTAGACCCATGGGGGTGCCTCTCTTTTATAGCCAACACAATCCTAGTACCAATAGAAGCCTAACTTCAATGGACTTAGGATTACTGCTAATCTTGGACTCCCAGTAGGATTAGGATAAACTCTCTAAGAGTCTCATCTTTACCCAAACTGTAGTCTTCTCTTATTCCAGGACTCTTGTCCCTCATCCGCTTATCTCAGAATCCGGTATCCTCGCAGATAACTCGCCCAGCCGAGATGATCTCAGCCATGACTGTGACACGTGGCACCTCGCCATGTGTTGTCATTCAAAAATTATGTCCCCATAATAGCTATATACACTTTTCACACACTTGTTCTCTTTTCTTTTTCAAATCTCTATCCAAATTCATGATCCAAATACAATATAAAGGTAAGTTAGGTGAGGGCAAATTAGAAATAAAATAAAACAAAAAACAAAATTGTATAAAATTAGGACTCTAACTCGTATAGAATCATACTCAAGAAGGTATTACTAATTTTCCCTGACTTGTTTGATTAGCATGATTAATAACAAGAAGATTGATAATTCATCATGTAAGTGTGGAATTGATTATCCAAATGTATTAGTAAAATACATAATTCCTTTTTGTCCATATTTATTTTGCAATAGATATGAAACTATACAATCTCAATTCTATGTTTGTTTTGCGTTATTAGTTATAACATTAAAAGATCAGTCAATTTTGTTAGATAATGGCTATTAGAATCTAATCCGAATAATAAAATTGCAACCAAACAATAACAGTGAGTCTCATGAATTAATAATTCTAATTTATTATGTAATCCGTCTAATCAAACATACCTTTATCTTATTCCAACTCAATTCTTTCATTAAAAAAAAAAGAAAAGATAAATGCATATTAAAATTTTATCATGAAACTTGGCATCCGCCCCAATGGAGTGTCTGTTCATCAAGACGGGGTTCTATGTTATTTTATGAAAAAAAAAAAAAATTATAAATTAGGTTAACTTTTCAAAAATAATTACATATGAAAAATTTTATGATTTTAATAAATAAAGTTCATAAACTTTACCATTAATCTATTTTTTTTCAACCTACTAATTTATTATTTTCCCTTATTTTATCAAACCCATTTATGGGCTTATAGTTAAATGATTTGGTAAAGTAAAAATATAAAATATACAAAAATAAAATTATTGGTTTGCTCTATGATTTCAATTGAACAAATAAAAAAAAATCCATACTAACCAAAAGTTTTAATATTTAAACTTTTATCTTATGAAAAAGCATACAAAAATATAACCGCTTTTTTTCAGTCCTATAAAAGGTCTGAACATATGGACTCACACTTTAATAATTTGAATAATTCGTTTTTGTCTATTTATATAGATCTTTCTATTAAAAATAATAATAAATTGATAATAATCATAATCATATAATTTTAAATAAAATAAATAAAAATACAACAAATATAAAATTTTAAAAATAAATATAATAAATTACATGATTGAAATTATTATATAATTTGATTTATTTATTTTCATAAATAAATATAAAAAAAACTCATAAAATTGATAATTTAAATAATCAAAATGAGGTCAAACCCCGACTAAACCAATTTATTCCGATAGGAGACTAGCAACCAAAAAAGTATTCGGTAATTATTTAGAAGAAGAATTGAATTGAGTTAAGACAACTTTACATGTAGAGCATGCATTAATGGATGACCCAATGGTGGTTTCTATTATAAGAATAATGCTAGATTCACTAATTAATATATTAATGGATAATGTGATATAATTTTAAAAGTTTTAAATATTTATAATTTTTATAATATGAGGGTCAATAATAATAAAATAATATTAATTGATACATTGATATGTACATTAATTGGTACATGTAGTATCACTATTATTATAAAGTTGTGACTCTTAGGCTTTGTTTAGAAAGTGGATTGGTTTTTTGACTTTTTAGTTATTTTAGTCTGGGACTAAAAAGCCTGGTTTGGAAAAGATTTTTGACTTTTTTGGCTTTTTTATGAGAGAAAGAATCTAATGATTATAGATTGGATATGATATTTTATCTTATTAAACTAAAAATCTATTTTATTTTTTGTAGCTATTTTAACCAAAAAAAAATAGTTTCTCTAAAACGGATAAATATTTGATATGAAAGGGTCATGCTATGAGCCCTCCCTCGCTATGCCCGTGTGGCTAAAAGTGGCGCTTTGCTCTTTTTTTTTTAACAAGTATAATGGTTTGATTTATTGGGTTGGGCAAAACACAATTGTATATTATAAACTTTTATTTTCTTTTCTTTTTTTTTTTTGCCAATTTTTATTATCTATAATGTACATATTATGTATTTGTGTGGGTAAATTCCCGACCACACAGTCAACTTAGTACTCAACTGGAGAACACCGGCAGAATAGATGGCACTAGATAACTCAGAATAAAAAGAGAAGAATCCCACCTGGTTCGCCACCCGGTACTTCGACGATCAAGTCAAGACTAATATCTCTCAAAGATAAATCAACTATTCAACTCATAAGCTTGAGTATTAAAAGCATACCTTAGACCCATGTGGGTGCCTCTCTTTATAGTTAATACAATCCTAGTCCCAATAGGAGCCCGGCCCTAATGGACTTAGGATTATCGCTAATTTGGGACTCCTGGGATTAAGATAAACTCTCTAAGAGTCTTATCTTTACCCAAACCAAGTCTTCTCCCAATCTAGGACTCTTGTCCATATCCGTGTTGAGTTCCTCTTCATTCTAGGACTCTTGTCCCCATCCGCTTATCTCGATTTTCGATATCTTCGAGGTAACCTCGCCTATCCGAGATGACCTCGACAACGCCAAGACACGTGGCACTCGGCCGACACGCCAAGGCCACCTTGCCACGTGTTGGTACTTAGAAAATATATCCTCACAATCGCCCTAGGTTCTATTACCTCAAAGATTCGAGGTGATGGAACCTATACTGCTCGCTCATCTGCATTCTCCGTCCGAGGTCAAACTCGCCGACCTCAAAGTTCCCTGGACTTTACTATCCACTTCTGTCAAGTATCAAGCTTCATGTTTTTCAAGTTTTTCGAGATCATACCTCCTAGCCGAGGTTTCTGGTTTCATTAATTCATAAACTCCAAGAGCTTTGCATCCGCTCTATTCACATTTTTTGGTGGGCTCCTGATTTCCAGTCATCTATTTGACTTCGACGATCTTCATATCGGCGCTCACTTATCTTGGTAGGTTCATAAACTCTTTATTAAGCTCAATCTTTCATAACTCTTCAATTCGCATTTGCCCTTTGTTGTCTTCTATTTTTCATGCTTTTCAAGTTTTTGAAATTTTTAAATGCCCGCAATCGCTTTTTGCCATATCCGCTTTTTGTTGCTAGCATTGTGTCCGGTCATTACTTTCATGTTTCTTCATATACTTATTTAGTGCCTGCACTTGGCTTTATCTTTAAACTTCGCTGCCTTCTTGACTCGATTTTTCTTTTTTCATTCAATCCTCGGCTTTTTCTCTTTCTTAGCTCTTTTCTTAAATCATTATTGTTCCAAGCTTTCAAGCTTCGCAATCGCTCTTCGCTCTCCTTCGTGAAGCTTACGCCATTTTGTCATTGTCGCCGATTTCAAAATTCTCATTCCGACTTCCTCTTTCTCGTAAGCCACTTCTCCCGGTTTTATTACTTGTTGCTTTCCAAGAAGCTCGCTTCATTGTTAACCACCATTGCCGCTTTTACCCGTTGTTTCCAAATCATCTTCTTGAATACACATCGCTCACATATCCGCTGATTTCGCCATCGTTTGGCTTGACACACCTATGCAATCTTTTTGTCTTGATTTCTTGATAGCTTCATCACCATTTTTGATTCTCGAATTACATTTCTTGTTTCTGTTTTCTGTGTCTTTTTTTAGATTTTTGCTTTCAATCCTGCCTTCAAAACTCCGAGGTGCCAATCGCCGAGAAGAGCTTTGATCAAACTCTTTAGGAGATTGATGTTGAGCTCGTGGCTGAGAAGGCTGCTGAGAAGTTCTTTTCAACTGTCTTCTGGGGGTGAGACGCAACCTGCCGCTGATGCCAAGTAGTTTGCTTCCTTCTTGAAATTGATGCCAAGGTAACGGTAGAGAAGCTCCTCCAACCGATCACGAGGTCAACCATCCTCGCTCGTCAAGCAGATCACCGACGTTTGCTTTCAAATTCTTAGTTCTTAAGGTCTTCATTTTTGTATCCGCCAACCTTCTCAAATCTTCCAACAAGGTAGTTGGTCATCTCAATGATCATATCTCGGAACGCTTTTCAGTTGTTATCTCGCTATACCAAACTTGTAAATTGCTTCAAATTTCAACAAGTGGTAGACTTCATAATCTTTGGTTAACTCCATCTTGTAATTTGCTCAAAAATTTCAACAAGTGTAAACATTCCTTGCTCCTTAATTATCCTTAATTATCATTCCTTCCCCCTGCATCTTCTCCCTGCTATAAGTTGCACTTAGGATTACATTAGGGAAGTTGGCTTCGTGCCGTAGTCACAGACCTGATGTGTTCTTCTTTCGCCGATGTATTAAAACTTCCGTATTTAATTCGCCTTTAGACCCTTTTTCTCTTGGCCTTGCAAACTATCATCGCTGCTTGAAGCATTTATTCCTTTCACAATTTCGTCACCACTTCGCGGCACTTAGTGGTTCTCGTTTCTAATCAAAGCGACGTTTGACTCCGGCGAATCTTTTGCCGACATTTACTCTTTAACTTGTAAATTCTCTCAGAATTTTAACAAGTGTTAACATCATTCGTTTTAACTTCGATTAAACATCATCTCGACTTAACTTCGCTTTAAGCATCATCTCCGTTTAACTTCGGTTAAACATCATCTCGGCTTAACTTCGGTTAAGCATCACCTCAGTTTAACTTCGGTTAAACATCATCTCGATTTTTGAGGTTTTTCCTTTTTTGTCGCTTGTACTCTTGTACCTTCTTGTTTTTTAGACAATGTAAGCTCTGCATATGGCCGATGTGCCTGCTTGTTCTTGAATGTCTAATTTAACTTTCCTTCTCTCAATGCTTGTGCCTTTGTCTTTTCTTGCCTTTGCATGATTCTCAGACTTAGAATATTTTATGGATTTACATAATTCTTCCTTTGCACAATCTTCTAGGTTACATACCTCGGGTATAATAACTGCAAGTTTTATTTCGCAAGATATCGACCGCAATCTTTTTCATAAATTTCAACAAGTATAAAACATATACTTTTCAATGTAAACTTTGCAAACTTTTCTCGTTGCAATAAATATGTAAACAAAGAATTTCACTCTAACCTACTTATAAATTGCTACAAATTTCAACAAGGACTAACATATACAAGAACTTTTCTCAAGTTATAACAAGTGTTAAAAAGGATCTACTTGTAAATTTCTACAAATTTCAACAAGGGTTTAAACAATATACTTAGCTTTTACCTCAACTCAGAATTGTCAGAAATTTCAACAGATGATCATATGTTGGCTTAACTTCAATCTTGTAAATTGCTACAAATTTCAACAAGTGTTAAGCATCTTTTTTGGTTTAGCCAACCACTAGATTGCCATAAGTCTGAAAGTAATAACATCGGCTCCACCTCGACTTGTAAATTGCTACAAATTTTAAAGTTTAAGAGAAACAAGATCTTGCTTAACTCCCACTTGTAAATTGCTACAAATTTCAACAAGTGGTAAACTTTGTTCCACTTTGTCCAACTTTTAAATTGTTACAATTTTTAACAAATGGTAGATAAGAAACAATCTCGGCTAAACTTTGGTTAAGCAACTTCTAGGATTCAAGCCGGGGTTTTCAACCCGGCCAGCTTTAGTCTGATCTTGTGTGTTTTTTTATCCTCCGAATCTTAGATCCGTCATTGGCTTTCTCTCTTCGCACTTAAGCGCCGAGATCTTGTCTCATTGAATCTTGGATTTGCTCACTCAGTCGAGCTCTTGTCTTTTCTGCCTACTTATTTATTTAGGCCGAGATCATGCCTTCTCGGATCCGGATCCGAATCCAAGATCTACTTACTCAGGTTGAGCTCTTCTATACTTGAATGTTATCTCCTTGGGAGTGCTCATGCCCCCTGTGTTTGCATCCCTTCTGGAAGGGTCTTCGTTCCTCCGTAGGTATCTATCCTTCCATACCTGGAGGTCATCCTCATTGTAGTATCCGCTTCGATCTGTTGTCTTTGGTGCGTCACCTTCCCGGGCTGCGTTTTTCACTCGCGGACTCTAGTCACGAAGTTTCGTTAAGGCCGCCCCTTCAACGCCAAGGTCAATAGATCTCTTACTCCCAGCAGGAGTGTTGTCTTCAATCTGATCCTTCTGTCCGTTATTGGCCATCTATTCTTCTTTCTTTTCCACAGACGGCGCCAAATTGTGTGGGTGAATTTCCGACCACACTGCCAACTTAGTACTCAACTGGAGAACACCGACAGAATAGATGGCACTAGATAACCTGTAACAGAAAGAGAAGAATCCCACGGTGGTTCGCCACCCGGGGGTACTCCGACGATCAAGTCAGTACTCAATATCTCTCAAAGATAAATCAACTATTCAACTCATAAGCTTGAGTATCAAAAAGCATACCTTAGACCCATGGGGGTGCCTCTCTTTTATAGCCAATACAATCCTAGTCCCAATAGAAGCCTGGCCCTAATGGACTTAGGATTACTGCTAATCTGGGACTCCAAAGGATTAGGATAAACTCTCTAAGAGTCTTATCTTTACCCAAACCAAGTCTTCTCCCAATCTAGGACTCTTGTTCATATCCGTGTTGAGTTCCTCTTCATTCTAGGACTCTTGTCCCTATCCGCTTATCTCGATTGATATCTTCGAGGTAACCTCACCTATCCGAGATGATCTCGCACAACGCCAAGACACGTGGCATCTCGGCGACACGCCGGCATCACCTTGCCACGTGTTGGTACTTAGAAAATATATCCTCACAAAGATTTTTGTGATAAATATAATATAATTTTTAATAGAGTTACAATAATTTTTGTTTCGTAAATAAAATTATGTATTTTGTGATATTGTTACATATTTTATGATTAAAAATGTTTGAATAAAAAATATGTAATCTTAACTTCATTTTTGAATCATAAATTATCGTAACTCCATCTAAAAATGACATGACATGTTGTGAAAAAATACTTAAATATATATCAAAAATTCATAATAAGGGTGTATATAGTTCAAGCAGTGCCAAATATTATGTCATTTTTTTTTATTTGTTACGACAATTTATGATTCAAAAATTAAGTCAATGTTATATTATATAATTTTTTTGATAGAGTTACGATAATTTATGTTTCAGAAATAAAATTATGTATTTTGTGGTAATGTTACATTTTTTATGATTAAAAAATGTTTGAATGAAAAAAATATATAACCTTAACTTAATTTTTAAATTATAAATTATCGTAACTCATCTAAAAAATGACATAACATTTGTGGCAAAAATATGAAAAATATATCAAAACTTTGCATAATAAGTGTGTATATTGTTCACAGTGTGCAAAAAATATGAAACATATATCGAAAAAAATACATAATAAGGGTGTATATGGTTCACAGTATGCCGAATGTTATGTCATTTTTTTGATGAGTTATAACAATTTATGATTTAAAAATTAAGTTAAGATTACACATATTTTTTTTTTATTCAAACACTTGTTAACCATAAAAGCGTAATATTACCACAAAATGCATAATTTTATTTCTGAATCACAAATTGTCATAACTTTATCAAAAAATTATATAATATTCGTCACAAAAATACATAACATGTACAAAATAATTTACATAATACCACCCCAAAAAAAATAGAGTAAATTTTAACATATAATTGTGTTTTTCCCAACCCATTCACAAAGAATGAACCAAACCATTGTACTTGTTAAATCAAATACACATGAAACGGACCACTTTTGTTGTCACAATAGAGAAGGGGAGGGGCTCAGAGTGACCCCTCCCAATAATAATACCATATAGTAATATCACTAATTAATGAAAGATTTTATGTGGTGATAAATGCGAGTATTTGATTAGGTTAGTGAGAGATAAAAGATGTCCACTCCACTCGATTACTGTCACAACCACATTCGAACCCTAATAAAATGATGTCGTGATGGCAAGTAATCCGAGATTAACGAAGACCAACTTATAAAGATTCACACAAGAGTATACATATGAGGCCTACATGTGCGGAAATAACAAATTTAAGGGCAAATTATGCAAATGGTCCTTGTAATTTACCCGTTCTATCATTTTGGTTCCTGTTGTTTCAATTTGATCAATTTTGCCCCTGAATTTTACAAATTGTGTCATAGTAATCTAATAAATAACGGCGGTTAAGTTTGATAAACAAAAAATCAAATGATGTGTCAATTTGATACCTGTAGTTTATAGGATGTGTCAATTTGATCCCTATAGTTTATGGGAAAATCAAAACAACAAGGACCAAATTGACATATCATTTGATTTTTCGTCCATCAAATTTAACCGCCGTTATTTATTGGACTAATATGACACAATCTATAAAATTCAAGGACAAAATTGATCAAATTGAAACAACAGGGACCAAAATGATAAAATGGGTAAACTACAAGGACTACCGTTGCAATTTGTCCTAAATTTAAATCTAATTAGTTCATAAGAGCTACGCATAGATTAAATGAAAAGACATACATTATAACATGGTTTTACAACTTGGATACAAAATAAAGTTCATATTATATCTTGATCAAAAGGTTTCTTAAGCCAAAACATACAAAAAAAAGTGAACCATGAAGCTAAGAAACATAATCTTCAAGATGCTGCAAAAATGAAAACCAAAAGTACATCTTCCAATAAAGCTTAGGCGACATCGCCTTCTTGATCATCACCTAATATATATATATATATATATAGAAGGGAGGGGGGTGAGCTGAAAACTCAGTGAATGACATAAGTAATAAAGGTTTAAATGAATGATATGCGAGAATTTATCAAAACTTTACATATCATAACTTGTAACAAAATAAGGGATGAACCAAGTCCATCAACCAAAGTCTTTCAAAGCTTCAAGTGATGTTTACTAACATCTACATAATACAAGAGATGACATTCATTGACAAAACAAGGAATAACCGAATTCGAATCGATTAGACAAGCCCACCCGTCGATGACAAGGGAGATATCTAAAATAAGGGGTACTAGTTGTATTAAAGTCCCCTAGCACACAAGGACCTTTCAAGAATGTCATCAAAACAACATAATACTTGATAAAAAACTAAAGGATTATCATTCATACTTGGTCAATTACTTTTCCAAAACAACGCAAAGTTTTTATCAAAATATTATAACATAAGTTTATTAAAAATACTACTCACAATAAAAATACTACTCACAATAGCTCTTCAAATGTAGGGATTAAGGCAAAGATCCAAGACCTACAAATACATGGCAAATCCATTGAATGCATTTCAAGAAGGCAAGAAGAGATGCTTAAAAATGGTTATCACTACTAGAAAAGTGACTTTTTGCGTCTAATTTTTTACGACTGACTATTTAACGGTCGCAAAAAATCAATATTTGTAACCAAAAAAAAAATGAATTGAAATATATTTATTTCAAAACAACATGACTGAAATGAATTATTATTCCTATTTCTTTTATTTATTTTATATGCCAATGCCTTAGCCCCTTTCACTCTCACGTCACGACATTCACAAACTCTCTCTCTCTTGCTCTCTTGCTCACCATAGTCGCAGCTTCCGTGGTTTGAATCTCTGTCTCTCGGTCTCTCACTTTCTTCATCATGCTCTGTTTCTCTAATCTTCAATTGCATTTTTTGACTCGAAATTCTATTTTCCAAGTTGAATTTCCTCGAGAAAGTTGTAGCCTCTGCAAGATTTGATCGACGATGAAGCAGAAAATTGTTGAGTGAAATTAGGTTAATTGTTTGATCGAGCAAAGAGAAAAAAAAAAAAAAAAACAGAGATGAGAAGCGTGAACAATAACGCTCTAGATACAATAAGTGCTGCTGTGACTGCGATTGCTTCAGCTAGGACTCAAGCTTCGGTTCAGGTAAACAATTTGATTCGAATTTTAACTATAATTTACATTCCTTGCTGTGGTTGATGATTTGATTATCTCAATTAGATACATGAATCTCTCGAGTTTCAATTTCTAATTCTAAGCTCAGATAATCTGAACATTTAGGTTCAAGATCTGTTGATTATCTATGTTATGTTGATCATTTCACTTTGTTTGATATAGTTTTTGGAAATTATATTTGTTTAATGCTAGTAATTCATGAACATCTTCCCAATGGATGGCTGTTCAACACAACAAATGTGTAACATCACTTGAATAGTTTATCTTGCTCTTCATGTTGTTGGTACATGGCACTTTATTAACTACCGCTTATTGTATTTGCTACAAATTTTAAAATAAATGTTGTGCATATTGCTTATAAGTAGATTGTGTTTGTCCTATTTTTCGCTTTCCTCTTGGATTTTTTTTATATTTTTTATTCTTGGGGAATTACTGTCTGCTTGATTTAGGATAATGTCATCTTTTTTTATAGTGTCATTTTTAACAAGAATAGCTTTGTTTTCTCAGAGATTCGTATGTTGGATTTAGTGCTTAAGGCATCACCGAAGATTCTAAGGAGCCTCAAACCGCCGCATCCTTCTTTACAAGTTATTCTATGATTAAACCGACCAAGGAATGACTCAGTTCCTTTTGAACCAAATCAAATCATTTGATACTCATAAACAATCCAAAAGGTTTTGTTCTTGCACTTCAAAGACCTTAAAATGCTTATTCTCAATTTGTGATTATGAATTTTGTGTCAAGTAAGTTACTTGCACCTATGGAACTTCATATAATAGAACTTGTGGCTTTGCTTTGGAGGTAATTTATATTGCTGTTATCTCTTTTGAAGTTGATAATGTTAATGTTGGCCTAAATTAAAAGTTCATGTATTCTCTGTTTTTATCTTTGTTGATCCTTGAACATGTGTGCTGGATGTAGCTTAGTTTGCTCGACATATTGCTTCCCTCCAAATTGTTCATTGGTCTCTTCTCATTGGTGCTAAATTAAAATCTTACAAATATTGTTATGATGAGTTTTTGTTTTTTTTGTTTTGTTTTTTTTTGTTTTTTTTATGTATCTTGTTTGAGTGATAAATCATTTCTTGGATTAATGTCGTCAAACTTACTTGACATAAAGTGTAGAAGAAGTGTTAATGTCGTCAAACTTCCATGAGGCAGTTGAAAAACTTCCGTGCTTAATTCTTGCCTAATATGCAGTCAAACTTAATTGAGAATGAAAATGAATTAAGATAAGACAAATAAGCATTATTGTCCATTGATCTAGTTAATAAATATCATATTTTATTATGACCTCTTTTCTTTTCATTTTTTATTTTCTATGAAAGATACATTGGTCTCAATGATGGGTGAAGCATAACTTTAGTTGTACCTAAGAAATTTAAAAAATAAAAAATAAAGAGGGTGAAATCATGTGCTGACAATTAATATTTAAATATATATATATATATATATTTCCTGAAAATTTGCGTGGCAAAATTGAAAGATTGTGGTACATAACAATTTATATCCAATTTAAGTACATATGTATGTAAAGCTCACAGAGAGTATGTATTGCTTGGGTTGTTTTTATGCTTTGTTTGTTTGTCGAGAAAATCTATTTTTTGCTTTATTTGCACTTTTGGTCTCTATGTATCGCTTCTTAATTCCCGCTTTAAGTGATGAATAATATTGATTCTATATATTTGTAATGCATTTGTTGTTATTTTCTTAGCCAACTAGACAATTGAATGAACAGTTCAAAAAAGAAGACAATTGAATGAACGCTTTTGATGGAATGAACGCTTTCATTTCAACATCATTTCGTGGATTCAAACATTTATATTGCATAAACTGTAGCTACATTTGTTTGTTTGAGTGTGGAGTTGTTAATAAACATGCCCCGCTTTTGATATGATACTGCTCATTCATCTGCCTTGGTAGGTAATACTAGACTTATTGATATCCTACCTACATATTAAGTTTCCTTTTTTTTCTTCTAATATTTCAAATGTTATTTGACTATTGTCTTGTGTGTTTTTCACATTGTCATTTGGGTCTTTTCGCTTATAATTATGTAATCAATGAATTGCATTTTTTTTTTACAACAAGCATTGTCACCATTATTGTTTATGTCATTTTGCCAACTGCACTTGCTGTCAATTTAATGGGTTTTGTTGTATATTATGCATTTTTTTAATTACAAGCATTTAGTTTTTAATTTTGCTTTATACATTAGTTTTGAGTATAATTTCTGATGCTTCTTCCAGTGTTGAAGTAAAAGTCAAGCAAATCTCTTAAGGTCAATCTTGAAGTAGGCAAATCATACACATTTCCTGTGTTATAATCAATGCATCTACTATCGTTGAAATTGATTAACTTTCTTCCATTTTTTTTGTTCTATAAATTTATAGGATCAATAAAATGTCTACCATTTTTATTTTTGTCTATTTATTTTTGGTTTGAGAAATGTTGATGTTGCTATTTTTTTCAAAGACTGGTGAAGGAAAGAAGGAAAAGGAAATGACATTGTCCTCTTCGTGAATATTAATGGCAAGAAATTAGTTCTAGGATCACTTTCGCAGAGAAGTTCCTCAAGTTTCATTTGATTTGGTGTTTGAGAAAGAATTTGAGCCGTCACATGACCGGAAAAATGGAAGTGTGTACTTTTGTGGATATTCGGCAGATAATCGCTTTGAATATCCTTTATGTTTGTTCCTAGTTTCGTGCTATTGATTTCTCTTTTCGTTATCAATGTCTTTATATCAATCTTTAGTGAGATATACCGGCCTGAGCTTCAAGACGAGTCTTAATTTGAATTTGTGATTTGTTTTCTTTAGAGTCTCACACATTACTGTACACTTTCATGTTGGTCCTTGAATTTGAAGTATGAAGTGTCCTAGGGCTTTGCTTACTGCATTAACGATATCTTCGAAATTGCTTTACAAACCAATTCATGTTAAACTTCTTGTCTTCCTTTCCATTATTTTCCACCGGCTTGCAAGTTAAATTTAAACACAAATGTTTGCTTTTCCATCTGGTTGTTCCTTGTTTTATCATTAATATGTAGTGTGTAAATCTTATTGATAGATTGTGTTATTTCAATATCGATTCTTTGTTTTTGAATTTTTGTTCTGATTTTGACTGGAGGAGATTGAAAAGCTTAGATTTCAATTTTATATTTTGTTTCCTTGACGGTTGTTTTTTTTCTCTTCACCAAGATGTAGAAGACGAGTTTGGTGAGTCTTAATACATGTTGCTTAGATGATGGTCCTGCTTAAGTGTTTTTCTCTTCACCAATAATATGTGTTTGGTTCCTATATGTGTTTATGGATGTTGGTCATTTCTCTGTTAGTTCAATACAAATAAGTATGTGCTGTGACTTATCCAGCACTCATACTAGCTTACACCGGACAAGCCTCTTTCCTTAGGAAGCCCAATTAGTACGACTACGTTTCAGATGCCTTTTTCAAGTCCATACCAGGTAGGTGCTTAATTTTCTTCTTCATCATACTTTTTGTTTTATTCAATTAGATTTTTCTAGCTATTTCATTCATTCAATTAGCAGATTTATTTATGCAATATCAAATTGTTGGTGTAGGTCCTATGTATTGGCCAATGTTTGTGGTGGCTGTTTTGGTAGCAATCATAGCAAGTCAAGCCATGATTTCGGGAACTTTCTCAATTGTCCAACAATCCCTCTCACTAGGCTGCTTCTCTCGGGTTAAAATCATTCACACATCGGCCACGTTTGAAGGACAAGTTTACATACCCGAAATCAATTATCTTCTTATGCTGGCTTGTGTTGTCGTCACTGCTGTATTCAGAACTACTGCCAAGATCGGAAATGCATACGGTAACTAATATACATATTAACTAATATTTCTGTTCTATCATCCCTTTTTTCAATTGGGATGATTTTTATTTATTTATTTTTTTTTATACATACGGTCACTGCGGTTGGTTGTTCGGTTTCTACTGTTGTAGTTTTTGCTCTAACTTTGTTTTATTTGCCCGTTGATCCACTAGTAAAGAAGATTACGAGTAGCAAGATGAAAAGAAATCAATAGGTGGTTTAACAAAGCCAATGGCGCCCAACTGCAATGAACAGAGTTGAGGATACCAAGGTTGAGCTGCTTACAAGGAAGGAACATTGTATGGCAACCATTGCTGAAGGTTTTGCAAATTTTGATAGCAATTTGGTTGAATGGATCATCAATCTTGTAAGTACCTCTTTTAGTCTGCAAGATGTAATTGATGACACTCTGATCGGGTTGGGATTAGATGGTGAGATCTTTGAGTTCATGAATATTGCATGCAAATGCGTTCAGTCAGTGTCAGAGCAGAGGCCAACAATGCTAGAAGTGTACCAAACAATGAGGGCCACTGGGGAGAAACATGGCCTTGTGGACGATTCTAAGATGTGGAAAGAAACAGAAATTGCTACTGTCAATGCTAGCGAGGGAGATGTTGAAATAATAGGGTAGATTTAAATAGGTCGACATGCCAAATTCGATGGGAAACATTGTGTTGATTTACTTGATTTTTAATGCAATACTATCATCATTATTAGGAGCACAACTTATAATAAGTTGCTGGAGTTGGTGACATGTATAGAATTTTATATTTTGTATGCACATTTTTTTTTTTTTGTTGAAGAAAGATAATTTTGTTGGGGGAAGTGATGAAAAATAATGCTTGAGTATTAGAATTGTTACAAATATCACTTTATATTTATTGTATATAATATTTGAATATATGTATATATATATATATATATGAGAATATAGATTGTTAAAATATTGTAGGTTTTTTTTTTTTTAATTTTTTTGCAACGGTAACAAGATGGTCGCTAATACATTGTAGGTATTTTTAAAAAAATTTTGTGACGGCAAAACATTGGTCGCCATAAGTAGATTAGGCGGTCGCAAATAGTTTGCGACTGCTATTTTGCGGTCGCAAAAAGTATTTGCCACCCCCACATTTGCAACCCTCATTTGTCGTCGCATGGGCCGTTGCGAAAAGTCTTTTGCGACTGTTTTTTTATTATTTGCGACAGCTTGTAGCGGTCGCAAAAAGTACTTTTTTTAGTAGTGTATGCAATGTACTCTTAAAACAAACTTCAAATGAGTAAAATAGATCTCGGCATTTCTTTCCAAAACCAAGCCAAAACAAAGCAAAACATGTGCTGGAAGTTAAATCAATTTTTTTCTTCTTGGAAAAGCATGCTAGTTACAAACCAGGTCTTGGAATGGATGCACAAAGATGAGCTGGACCGAAATGGCCTAGTTGGGTGAACTCAGGAGGTCTTGACTGAGGTGTGGTCTCCTTGGCCGGGATGTTACAAGGTGCCAACAAAGGTGTATAATGGTCGGCCTAGGTGTGCATGCAAGATAGACTAAGGTGCAAATGATCATGCAAGATAGGCCAAGGTGAGATGCAATGCTTGGCTTAGGTGTGAGGTATGGACAAGAGCGGTTCTCAGTGACCACACTTAAGGAAATGAAATTTGAAAATCTGGGTTTCCTCCTGAAGTCACGACCTTGGTAATTTCCTGACACTCCGTGTGGCTCTTAGACAATCTCAAGCCTTACTTGATGATGCTAAGTCAGCCTAACTCACAAACTTGCAAGAAAGACAAGTAAGAAGAGAGTTTGAGAGAATTCCTTTTGTATTACTTTGAGAAAGCTTTACAACTCTTGGATTCTTGATGGAGCAAATGAGTTGCTCTCCTATTTATAGGCATTTTAGGCCTTCTCTAAAATATTCCAGAGCATACAAGAAAAGGACTATGGAGAACCTTCTCATGGAAGCTTTCCTTATCCTACAAGAGGGTTCTAGAATCCTCCCTAAAAATATCTATATAAACATCTACCTTATTCTAGAAGTAGGTACAAGGATCTTTTACCGCCTCCATTTCTCTAGGAGGTTCTAAAAGCTTCTATTGCTTCCATCCCTCTAATATTCACTTGAATGCTCTAGAACCTTTCTTAGATCCTTCCATCTACATTATAGAATTATGTACCATATTCTTATATTTTCCCACGTCTTCGTGGAGCTCCCAGAATATTCTATTAGCCCTTCTTCCTTGAGACTTCCTCTTGGTAGACAATTTTGTCTAGGTAATTTGGCGGGACGTGACACTAAGGTGCAAATGATCATGTAAGGTAGGCCAAGGTGAGATGCAATGCTTAGCCTAGATGTGAGGTCTGGACAAGAGCGGGTCTCGATGACCACACTTAAGAAAATGAAGTCTAAAAATTTGGATTTCTTCTTGAAGAACATGCAAAACATGAACATGAAGAACATGAATGCTAAAATCATAACTTTTTATTCAAAATTTGAGATTTCATGATATGAGTTCAAAAACATGGACCTAGCTACCCATACTTGAAGATTTCACGAGAACAAACACAAAAACATGGAACTTAATACAAACTTTTAGATCAAAACATTATTTTTCTTCAAGAACACAAGAATATCACTTTCTTTCTAAAACAAAGCTTTAAATCAATGCATGGCTCATGAATCATTCTAGATCATGCAATGTGATCAGATTGATATAAAGAACAACAAGAATAGATGAAGAATCTAACCTCAAAATGCAAATCCAATGGTTCAAGGTATAAAAATCAAGCTTGGAAATCTAGTTCTCACTCTGAGAACTTCTTCTTCTTCCTAGAGCTTCTCTCTCTTCTTAGACAAGGATATGGAAAATGATATGGGCTCTAAACTACTAATCTAACTTAAATCCACTACTGGGACACGTGGCATCATCTGGTCAAATCTCCTCAAAAAGGTGCTAGAATGAAAAGACAAGAGTAGGTCAAAGTGTGTACAACAAGCAAGGTGGCATGGGCACTCTAACAAGGCAAGGATCCTGGATCAAAATATAGGCTTTAGACAAGTAAGGTTTCCATGCTCATGGCTAGGAGGGGTGACACTTGGCCTAGGTGTGACACACCTCAACCTAGGTTGTACAAGTTAAGGAACCTGATTGCTAGGTGTTGGCTAAGGTGCGCATCAAAGTTGCAAGGTTCAAGGATCAAAGATCTTGGATGCCTAGGTGATGCACAGCTCGACCTAGGTGATGCACACCTCGGCCTAGATGATGCACATCTCAGCCAAGATGTTAGGGTGAAGATAAAGGTCAATCAAGATGGTTCCAAGATGATCCTAGGTGTTGATGCTCAACGGCCTAGGTGTAAGAGGTTCAAAAGTGTGACCTAGGTTCAACACACAAAGCAAGGATCAAAACATAGATCTTACACTTTGACAAAACACAACAGTACAAAACAAGACATGCTCCCATACTTGGACAAATTATTAAAGTTCACAAGATGCAACTTAACAAACCAAAATCATATAAATTCTCATGAGTATGACTAGGGCAAAATGAGGGTTGTTATAATTACATTTACAACTTTTTTATTAACCGATGACACCACATAGAATGAAATCAATTGTTATTAACAAGAAATTATAATCTAGTAAATAAAAAGTATACATACCTTTTGTTTAAAGACGCATGCACATCTTTTATAAATAAACAATAATACTACATACACATAAAATTACCCAGAAAATTACTCAAAATAGTACTTCTATGGACCAAATCATTCTAAGTGTGACCCACATCTCACAAAACGTTATATCTATACCATCGATGTCATTTTTTAGATAACTTTCGGGGTAAATTTTCATAATTCCTAGCATTTTTATAAATAGATTGATTAGATTATATTGATGTTATTAAGTAGCATACAAAATAGTTGGACATCACGTAAAGAATTAATGAAATAAAGAGTTAGAAAAATTATTTTCAAAAAATAAAGAGACAATCTTATTACACATTTTACAATTATCAAAAATTATAGAGGTATAAATTTAAAATATGACCATGATGGCATCCCCAGTCCCTTAACGCTGTGTTTGGCTACAAGATTGAAAAAGGGATTTGGAAATAAAAAAAAAATATATATATAACTGAGTGAAATATAGATATATTTTATTTATATTTCACCTATATTTTCTTTTTCTCGGTTCAAATTTATTCCAAAATTTTTAAATCAAACATGCCGCTGATTGTGGTCAATATTTGTTCCTCATGTGGAATGAATAAAAAGGTTATTTATTTCCACTTGCATTGGAGAGTGACATATCCCAGATTTCAGTCTCCCATTGTGCCACTTGCAACGTAATATGAGTGGGATGGCTTTGGCTCTGGCTATGACTTCTAGCTTTCAAGGACCCTGTTTGTCTATAATCAAGAATACATATTATAATCCATTTAATTAGCTACACTGTTATTCACAGACATTCATTTCAATATTCTTTATAGTACATAGCCATAGGGTCAAGTCCAATCCATCATGCATAGTTGAATGGTGAATAGTATTGTCTCTCTCAAAAGCATGTGAAAGGGTCCCCATTGTATCGTTTAGTTTCAATCCTGAAAATCATGAAATTACATAGCAATAATAAGGTGACAACAACTTCAAATCAAGAATACAAAAGATGAATGTTGCGTTTGGTAGTGATTTTTAACTATGATTTGAGAATAGGAGTTGTATTTTGAGTTTGTAAATTTTGGTATTATGATTTGAGTGTAGAAAATTTGTTTGGTGAAAGAGTTTTGAAAAGAGTTTTAAATTGAGTGGAGAATTTTTGATGTGACATATGATATTTGATATAAAAACTTACAATTCATAACCAAACATACAACTCAAAATTCTATTAAATCACATAAAAAAAATTTAAAAATTCGAAAAATATTTTTTTCGAATTTATAAAAATTAACATATGTCAATTGCACACCAAAAAAAAAATTACACTGTTCCAATCAACCGATGGGACGTCCGGTAGGACATCCGGTGGGACGACTGATTAGTCTAAATTTTCTGCTTTTGATCGCGTTTTCAAAAGTGAACGTAGAATTAAATTTTGAAATTCGTAAACAAACGCCGTGTTCAAATTAAGCTCTGGAACGTTAAAACACAACCTTTAATCTTGTGAGAAAGTGAACCCGGAAACCAAACAACCTGATGGCCTTTATTCACAACCCATTCTTTACATTAACAGAATCATCACTCAACAAATAGATTGAAAAAAAAAAAAAAAAAAAAATTCCATGAGAAATCATAAACAGCCATACACTTGAAAGTAATCAGCAGCAACAGAACAATACTATAGCATTAATCATCAATTCAATTTGTTTGTGGAAATTCTATCATAAATAAAAACATTCTTCATGTCTTATTAGTCGAGCATTTTTAGATGGGTTGGGCTTATACACAAAAAATTTCATTACAAATTTGTCCGACAAATTAAACACAATACTCAAATAAAAAACAATGCAAAGTGAAATATCGAGCGATAGAAGCGAAATGCAAGTCACCAGAACTTAAACTAGGGAAGGCGGCAGACGAAAGGGCGGAACTCATCGAAGCCCCAAGTGGGTAGGGTTGGGCTATCGTCATATGGGTCTTGGAATGTCGGGTCGATCTTGGGAGAGATAAACTCGATGAGGAGGTTGAGGATATAATGCCGAGACCGTACGACATGATGTAGAAACCCTGGACCAAGTAGACTCTGATTATGTAGATGGCCGCGAAGGCGATCTAGCGGTGGAGAACGTGCGGGGTCGACTTGTCCAACAAATGTTGGTACCGTTAGGACACGGCGGAGCTCTACTGGAGTACAGCGGTTGCTACAGTAGTAGTAGTTGATGAGAGATTGTCCGGAGAGCCACCGCCCTCTCCACCATCCATATTAGACTTGTCGTGTTTGGTCGTTTCGTCAGTTTCGTGTGTATGTAGGTGGAGAATGCAGACGTAACTGGATCTGGATGGTATTTGATAAAAGGATGAGAGTAATGCTATGTTTGAGAACCAATGTGAGAAAAAAAAAAAAAAAAAAAATGTGATTACTTAAGTTATAAAAGAAAAGAAAAAAAAAATTGTGATTTATCTCATTCTTATTTGAATAAGTAAGAAATAAAATAAAAGAAATTATTGTAATTTCTTTCCTTCTTGTTTGGTTAGATTTCATAAGAGAAAAGAAAAGATAATGTTTTATGTTATATTACCAAAATAACATTTTTATATTTTGTCAATCATTTTATTTCTTTTATTTTTACAGGAACAAAATTAGTATTATGAAAATATAAGAATCTGTTAGTTTCTTTTCTCTCACATTCTCTCCACTTTTAGAAATATTGAAAATTAGGGTTATAAGAGAAATAGTTTTCTCTCCGTTTCTCTTTATTTCTCCCCATTTCTCTCCACTTGAATTATCCAAACAAATAAAAGAAATACATATCTCTCCATTTCTTTTATTTTCTCTCTAAATCACTCAATTCAAACATAGTAAATGATAGACATAATTAAACATTATCCATAAATTCATCACTAATGAGGTGATAATAAGATAGGAAGATTTTGACAAAAAATATATATATATATATATATAGGAAGATATGAGTATTAAAATTATTTAATAATAACATGGAATAGTTGCTCTAAGGAATACTATTTTTGTCTTTGCATTATTAACTCTGGTGATTGAGATATGCAAGCGTGTGTAATTTAAATAAATATAAAATAAATAAATAAAATATTATATTTTTCTTTTAAAAACAAAATTAAGAAATTCACTTGGCACATAAAGAAACCAAGACTTCAGCATACCAACACGGATGTTCACTTGATATATAATGTAGATATAGATATAGATAGATCATCAAAAAATGGTGTTTAGGAACACTTTTAAAAAGTCACATTTTTATTTTTAATTGTTTTTGTTTTTAATGATTTTTTTTAAAATTAGGTCATTTTTTTTTTTTCAGTCCATTTATGTAAACGAATTTAAAAAGTAATTTTTTAAAATTCTAAAAAAAAAATTAAAAATCCAAAAAAATCCACTATTTTTTGATTTTTTTTTTTTAATTTTTCGATTCTTCTCATCAAATTGAATTTAAAAACCTAATTAAAAAAATTAAAAAATCACTAAAACCAAAAATAAGCCACCAAAAAAAAAAAAAACAAAACAAAGAAAGAAAGAAAGAAAGAACAAGAAAAACTCACCATTATAGGCTTAAAATCGTTAACATGAGCAACGAAATGAAGGTCTCTATGCCTCTGTTTGGAAAGTAGATTTCTTTTTTGAGTTTTTGGCTTTTTTGATTATTTTAGTCTGGGTTAAAAAGTTTAGTTTAAGAAGGACTTTTTGGTTTTTTGAGTTTTTTGTGAGAGAAAAGTGTAATAATTATGGATTTGATATGATATTTTGTTTTTTGTGGCTAAAATAGCCTATTTTATTTTTTGTGACTAAAATAACTAAAAAAATTCCGTTTAGCTCTTCCCAAACGGAGCCATATAAAGTGCTCTTTTGGGAGTTGAAAAAAAACAATTTTTTTGCTTTTTTTCAAATAAGCAACAAAGCAGTTTCGTTGAGCTATATTTTCATTTGGGAAGAGATAAATAAGCCGAATGTGTAATTACTGAAATACCTTCACTTTTTAGGGTAAAATGGTAATTTTCTAAATGTACTTGAGGGAAATATGAAAATTTTACAATTTTCCGTAATAATGTGACACTATATTATAATACTTTTTAAAAATCAAAAAAAAAAAAAAAAACAAATAAACACTTCCAAATGCATTTTTAAAATAGCCAAAAAAAAAATTAATTTTTTTTTCATCTTCCCAAAACACCATCCAAAAAGGAAAACTTTTACACATTTTGTTAAATGAATAATTCAGCCCTATATATTGTTTCATAGTATATGAATTTTTGAAATGGAAAATGTTTGGGAGCTCTAGAGGAAAAACTCTAGAGAGAACTCTAATGATGGGTCTCACCATGTAATGTGATATTTCAGCTTTTTTTTGTTTGCTTTTTTATTTATTTATTTACTTTGCTACATCACTAGAGCTCATATTAAAACTCTATTTTTAGAGGTCTGTATCATTGCTATTTTGAAATTGACAATTAGACACTTTAACAATAAAAAATAGAACAAATAAGAAATGAAAGTGAAATAATTTTTGTAATTGACAGTTTTAGCTTTCGTTTGGGATGTGAGTTGACTTTTTAACTTTTTGACATTTTGGCTATTTTAGCCTAGAGTTAAAAAATCTCGTTTGAGATGAGTTTTTTGACTTTTTAAATTTTTGTGAGAGAAAAAATGAAATGATTATAGTTTGAATGTAATATTTTATCTTATTAGCTTTTTAACTTATTTTTGTCTTTTTGTAACTATTTTAGTTCGAACTATTTATGCCAAACATAGCCTAAATGTATAATTAAAAAAAATAATGATTTTTTTTTGAAATTTAAATAAAATATAATAAGTCTTACAAGTTTTGTATAATTATGCTGGGCTCTCTTAATTTTTTTTAATTCATATGACACTTGGTACTATTTTTATCAAAAATTTGTTAATCATATTATTGAAAAAATTATGTTATCATATATTGTACACTAAAATGTATATTTTATATTTGGATCCAAAGGTCATCAAGCTATGTGTAAAGCACAACAAATGATTGTTGTGTAGTGTAAGACTCATTTCGGGTCTTATTTTGATGATTCGAATTGTGCAAAATTTTAAAAATATCAAGAACAATATACCTATAACAAATTAAATTGATCGGATATCAATAATCACTTCATCGAATCGCATTTATATTCAATTTGATACATACATATTTATTTATTTTTATAAAGATGTGATTTGATGAACAAGTTATTGATATTCGATTAATTTGATTTTTTACATGTATATTGTTCTCGATATTTCTTAAAATTTGAACAGCTCAAACCATCAAAATAGGACCTGAAATGAGTCTCACAGGCCGCATAACAGTCACCGATGTGTGCTTCATGCATAGTAGTGACACTACATCCTTTATCTTTATGTTTTAATATCATCTATATTTTTACAACAATGATAAAGACCCCCACAAAATACAACCCTCACAACCCCCAAAATAATCTAAACCATTCATGTCACTATCAGACACAACTCTCAAAAAAAATTTAAACACATCAATGGTCAATACATCAGTGGGAGTCACGGAGGGTCATCTTTTGTGGGGGTCCCAAACATTTTTCATATTTTTAATCTTATTAAAAGAAGTGTTAATGTAATTATGTCAAAATTATAAAATTTATTGTATTTTCTATAAGTTTCAAGAAAGATTAGTATATTTTACCCTTAAAAAATTGTATAATTTTAAAATTTAGATGAATAAATTAATATTCAGTAATCATAGTTAGGTAGGCAAAAAGTAATTTATCCTAAAAACAATGCACTAGAAAGAAGGTGCAACTTTTCCCCAGTTCAAATCAAATTGAGGGTCTTTTGAGCCTCTGTAGACTCATCACGAAATTTGTATCGATAATCTGAACTGTTTAATATGTAAGACTTTTAAAATATTTCATTCTTTAAAAAAATCACTTTTTCACTTGATCAGATCATATTTAAGTCAACGATAAGTATAATTTCTAAAATAAATTACGACCCCGCTACGTAGCTCGAAATTCTTTGGCACGAATTTGGCTCGACACCAAAACGACGTCGTTTTGGTGTCGTTTTTTTTTTTTTTTTGGTCTGAAACTGAGACGATGGTCTGAAGCTGAGACGATGAAGAAGAAGAAGAAGAAGAAGAAAAAGAAGAGGAGGGGAGGAGGAGAGAGAGAGATCAACCCAAATCAAACCCGAGTTCATCTTTCAAATTTCTACTGAAACACTTAGTCAAATTTCTTAGTCAGCCATTTTCAATTTTCAATTTCTTATTCAATGGAGAGGTCCCTGACTTTTCTCTAAGAATTTGAGTATAGTCAGCCAAAATAAATCAATGGAGAGAGATGAAGTGAAGTTGCGAACCTGTTGATGAATGGAGAGAAATGGAGAGATGAACAAATTTGAACAAATCATTGATCAACAGTTAACAAAATAAATCAACAAAATAAATATATTTATTCTTCTAACAAATCCAAATCAAAATCAACAAAACAAAATAAATCAACAGCCTCAGATTCAGATTTTCAAAATCAACAGCTTCAGATTTTTTTTCAACAGCTTCAGATTTTGAACATCTTCAGATTTTTTTTTTTGAACATCATCAAAATAATTTTTTTGAGCTCCTAATTTTTTCTGAAGTTGATGATGTTCATCATCTGAAGATTATTTTGAGCTCCTAATTATTTTTTTTTGAACATCATCAAAATCTAAATCTCAAAAAATTATTTTTTTTGAACATCTTCAGATTTTCAAAATCATCAAAATCTGAAGCAGAGAGAAGATGATGATGATGTTCAAAATCAACAAAGCTGTTGAAGATGATCGACGGTGATCGAGCTCGCCGACACCATCACCGACCGTCGACCCTCTTCATCTTTAGATCTCTCTCTCTACAGATCCGAACAAGGCATGGTGTTGATCAACATCGTCAATCTCTCTCTCTCTCTCCGGATCTCTCTCTTCTCTCTCTTCGATCTCTCTCTCTCTCTCTCTCTTCAGATCTCTCTCTTCGATCAACAAGGCATGGTGTTGATCGACGGTGAACAAGGCTGGGAATGCTGATTACAGATATGGAATCAAGGAGATAGAGATGGGTCAAAAGAAACAGAGGGTCATAATCTGTAGAGCCAAATTCTTCTTCCTTCTCTCTTCTCTCTTCCTTCCCTTCCCTCTGTGTTCGAAAGAGAAACAAAAAGAACCAAAAAAAAAAAAAGGAATAGCCAAAACGACGTCGTTTTTGGCTATTCGAGCCACTATTCGAGCCATCCATTTCGAGCACTGAAACATTTTCCAATAAATTATTTGTACAAATATAATATGATCAAATAACTATCGATATTCGATTAAAATAATTTTCAGTAATGATAGAGACTCCCACAAAACACAACTCCCACAACCCTCAAAATAATCTCAACCATTCATGTCACTATCAGACATAATCCCCAAAAAAATTTGAACACATCAATAATTAATACTGTGTGTGTCAATGTCCGACCACACTGCCAATCAAACACTAGCTGAAGAACACTGGCAGAATAGATTAAGACCGAACAACCTGTCACAAAAAGAAGAGATTTCGACGGTGGTTCGTCTACTCGAGAGCGCTCTGATGATCAAGTCAGTTATCTCTCAAAGATAACAAAAGTGCTTAACTCACTATTCAAAGCATAAAAGCATAACTTAGACCTATAGGGGTGCCTCTCTTTTATAGCCAATACTTACCTAATCCCAATAGAAGCCTAGCTTTAATGGACTTAGGATTACTACTAATCTTGGACTCCCAGTGGGATTGGGATAAACTCTCTAAGAGTCTTATCTTTATCCAAACTAAAGTCCTCTCCCATTCTAGGACTCTTGTCTCTTATCCGCTTATCCCGAATTCCGGTTTCTTCGCAGATAACCTCGGCCTCGCCGAGATTACCTCGGCGTCATGACCAGGACACGTGGCACCTCGGCTGGCACTTCGATGACACCTTAGCCACATGTTGTCATTCAAAAATTACGTCCCCACAACTGCCCCATAGGTTCTATTACCTCGGCATCCTGAGGTGATGGAACCTATATCATTTCTTCCATCTAGCATATCGGCTAAGCTCGCTCTATCATTCATTGTCGAAGTCAGAACTCATCGGCTCAATATGACCAAGACCTATTGTAGACACCCCATTTTTGACCAACCATAAGACTCAGACGTCACTGATTGAGCGCTTGGTGATGTTGCATATTGTGCTCGTTCTGAAGTTGCGGAGTCTTGGCCGCGAGCCTTGCCTCCGGACTATTTTATGCCATGCCTCGATTTCCGAACCAAGCCCTGTTTTCTTTGTTTTCTCTTTCCGAAGGGAGGGAGAGGTCTCGTAGATCATCTCTCAGTGGCCGTAGGCTACATTTCGTGGTCGTAGGCCATTTTTCCCATTGGAGTCAGGTTCGATTTTTGAGCCGTCGGGTGTCTGCCTCGCCGGGACCGCTTACCTACCTCCGATTGCTCCAATTTTTGGCATACACCCTGTTTCCTCCCTTTTGAGGGACACTGTGGCCCGAGAGACTAACTTCATGGTCGAACACCACCTCCGGTGCTTAATAGTCAGTTTTCGGGGCCCCGAGCTGCGCGTTTTGACCCCCGAACTTTCGTTTTGCATCGGTTTGGGTTCATTTTTGGCGGAAACCTTATTTTCATTGTTAGGAAGGTTGTAGGAAGGTGGGAGGCCAGCAATTGTTCTGAAAAACCAGCTTTATTCCTTCATCACTCTTCATCGCCCGTTTTCTTCACTAGAAAGCTGATTTTTCCCATTCCCGGGCCACTTTTTCTGACTTTTCACCACACCATTGTGTTGTACACACCCAAGAGGCCACCAATATGGGTAGGCTGACCAGTAATTCTTCCTGACCCTTTTGAACCCCTCTAAGAAGTTGATTTTTCTCTCTCCTGGGTTACTTTTTCTGGTTTTTCTCCACATAGTCTTTGCACTCACGGAGGCAACCTTTCGGGTGGCCGGCCGACAATTTTGCTTGACCCCTTTGATCCTCGGTCGGCCACTGAACCTTTTGAACTGGCCGTCATTTTGTCCATCTCAGCATTGCATTCCAATTTTTGCACTAGACCCCCTACCCGAGGGTCTGTCTTTTTGGGGGGAGATTTGAATTGTTTTTTCCCCCCTTTTCTTTGGCTCCTCTCCCTCTATATAACTAGCACCCTACTTCATTTCTAAGGGTTAGAAAAACTAGCTGGAGCATTGATACATATATCTCCATATATCTCTCTCTTTTGTGCTAAAAGTCCACATTTCTTGCATATTTACCCTACACCTCATAGCCTACCACCTCCATCATCCATTCCATCCCCTTGGGCTTGATTTTCAGAGGTTGAAAGCTCACCAACTTGGTCCAGAAGCTGCTGAAAACCTGCTCTTCAAGGATGAGTTCCTATTTTCCTTTTTCTTGCTTTATTTTGCATGATATCTTAGCTCCTTTTGCTTACATTTTTAGGCTCCTGAACTAAAAAAGATATTATTTTGAGCTCCTCTTCAACTTTTTTTAAGAAAACTTTGCTGTTTGAAGTCATCTATTCCCCCTTTGTGCTTTATCTCTCTTTTAGGGCTTATTTTGCATGATATATTAGCCTCATTTGTGAGCATTTCTGGGATTCGACCTAAACTGTAAAGTATCTTATTTTGAGCCCATCTTCAACTTTGTTGAAGGGATATTTTCTATTTGAGGCCATCTACTTCCCCTTACCCTCTATCTCTCTTTTAGGGCTATTTTTGCATCATATTTTAGCCTTACTTGTGAGCACTTTTGAGATTTGATAAAAACTGGAAAAAGTCTTTTTTTGACATCCTCTTTAAGTTTTTTTAAGGTCCCATTTCTGTTTGGGGTCATCTTCTCCTATGCATGCTTCATTCCTTCATGATTAGGGCTATGCATTAGAGCACTCGCATTGGCCATGGTTTAGCCTCTTAGCCACTGAAATCCAGTGGATTTTTAGTGGCTTAGGTTTATTCTTGAAGGCCAAAATCAGAGAAGGGTTGACCCCCTCTCTCCTTGTCTTGTTTGGTGGTCTTTTGGGCCTTCCAAAGGAACTCTATTTTGCATGCATCAAAGTCATGTTTCAGGCCTCATTCTGTGAGTTTTGGGATCTGCCTTGGCTCTTTCCAAGGCCCTTTTGGCCAGATTTTATGTCAACAATGCATGTGTAGAGCAATCCCATCCAAGGCCTTTCAAATGGGCCTTTCTTTGCATGTTTCCTAGACCCATTTTAGGGCCAATTTGGTGAGTTTTAGGGCTGTCAGAGTTCATTTCCAGAGGTGGTTTTGCTATGGTTCATGTCCATCTTGTATGTGCTTAGCAACCCCTTGCATGGCCCTCCAAAGAAGCCCCTCATTTTTTGCATGCATTGGTTGCATTTCAGTGATTATTTAGGCATATTTTGACATGTTTTATTCACTGTTTTTGGCTGGTTTGATGAGTTTTCATACGCTTCATATACATGCCATGTAAACCATGTTTGCTATTCAAAGTTACATGCTATTTTAGTCCATCATGCTAGCATCTTTTGGTCATGCTTTAAACTGGAAATGTGCATGTTTTGGGACTGCCTTGGCTCTGTCTTTAGACTTCATAGTCAAATAATGCATGCTTTGTATAGCTATAAGTCAATACATGTGCCTAGTTTTGAGTTTCGGGGCTCATCTCATGCATCAGGTGCCATGTTTCCATGTTTCGGGACCTTTTAGCATCATGTTTCAATGCTGGAATTTACATGTTTGAATGCCATGTTTCATCCTTGCCATGCTTTGTTAGAGTTGCATATTGTGCCTTAGATTCGTTCCTCGGTTTGCGTGCATGTATGCACGCATTTCGGTTGTCTCATTTTCATCTAATGGCCACTGATGTGGGTGGGGCTGAGGTCCACTCATATTGGTGTAAGTCCATTGTGCATTGTGTATGTCATTTCAATTCATAGCATTGCGTATGCTAGGTTGTATGTTAGAGCATCGTGTATGCCATGTTACATCGTGTATTGTGTATGCCATTTCATAGCATTGCGTATGCTAGGTTGCATGTTAGGATTGCATTCATGCATGCTATCTCATTTGCATTGTGTTTGGGATAGGAGTTAGTCCCAGCACGGGAAACGAGGGACGTTTCGTACTCCGAGTGACGGAACGTGTCTCAATTCCCAGTCATCGACACTCCGGATTACTCATGATGGAGTCTAGGCCTTGTTTTGTTCATATGTGCATTCATTTCACGTTGAGTCATGCAATTCAACTTCTCGGCCATCATGCATCGAGATGCGTGATTGGTGGCACGAGGATCGAGGACTACACTCCCTGAAGAGTAGTCAAGCATACATATACGAAAATACATTGCCATGCCCATTTCTCGCTCTCTGTTGCAGCAAATCAAAAACCGACAGTCTTTTGGAGCTTCGTGCAATATTCCGGGCTTAATTGTAAATAGAGGCTAATTGGGGCATCGCAATGGATTTCTGCGCAAGTCAACTCAAGCACGTATCATTCATCATTCGGAACAGAGCTGAGGCAGTCCATGGGCTTGCATGCTAATTTACTGTTTTCCTAGTTCATTTGTTAATTAATTAGGGTTTTGTAATTATTCGGACTGTAATTATTCATTTAGGACTATATTATTTATTCGGACCCTCCGAGTGAGGGCACAATTTTAATAAGTGTGCGTGCGTGTGATGTATGTCTTCCAACCCCACATCTTTCTCCCTTTTATTTACCAGCTTATGATGGTTAGATTAGGGCATGTTTCAATTAGTATACAGTATGATAGCATATTTGCATTCATTCATCTATCTTGCATGCATCGGGCTCGGCGCATCATACTAACTGCATTGTATTTCAATTCCGAGTTGAATACATGTTATCTGTTGCATTTCATATGCCATGTTTAGAATAGCCGAGCCTGCTATAAGTTGCATTTTTGCATGTGTTGCATTAGGCATTTCTGTATAGTTAGGATCATGCATGGATTTCTAACGTAGCTTCTGTTTTGGCTTGGAGTACTCGGTAAGTGTTTATGCTTTAGCATCCTTGCATGTGTGTGAGTGACTGTCATTATAGCATGCTTACCATGAGGCTATATGCTTATGTGATATACCTGCCTGAATGCCTGTGGGTAAAGGTTGGGTTATTTGGATTGGAACAATTCATCGACTGTGAGTTTTAAGCCCACTAGATAGTGGCAAATTATCTTGTTTTCTAAGCCCACCTGAAGGTGTCAAATCCACATTTTAGCCTACTTGCGAGTAGCAAACTGTTTTCAAAACGAACATGAGATGTTATGTTCCAATTCAGGCGACCCAGTCTATACTTGTATGCTGTGCGCATCACGTAGTAAATCTAGGCTAATAACCGGAATAAGAACGCATAATGTTTTCAAAACTCGATATCATGGTTAGTAGAGGCCGATCTTTGATCGGGCGGCGAAATGCTCACGGCGACCTTTCCCCAATCGTACCCAAGTTCTCGAGCCGAGGCAACTTTGGTGATGACGGACACGTGGCCTTAGGCAACGAGTCAGGGTTTTCTAAATTTCCCCAAAAATAAAACATTTAGGTGGCGACTCTGTATTTGGCAAAGTAGTCCATGTTTGACACTCCTTTCAAAAAATCTGTTTTCAAAAATGATTTGCCAGATTTGGACTCTTTGATGATTCATCGGTCTTGCATTGCACTCTGCGAGATTAGATACAGGACCGTGACATTGAGTCCTGAACTGTAGTGAGCCCAAATGAACAGAACGGGACTCATCTTCCCGGGGCGTTCGGGGACGTCTACACCTATAGTTTGCTTTCATCAATGCTTTGGAACCAACAACCAAGTTCATTCAAGTTCATTAAGCCGAGATCGCCTCCTTAGCCGAGGTTTTTGCTTCTTTAAACCAAGAACTCCAAGAGTTTTATCACGCATATGAGCTGTCACGCACAGTATTTCAACCGTTTCTGCCACGCGTCTTTCCCTTACTGGATCGTACCCGACACGCGCCATCAAGTCGCATCGTTTTTGTGTGCACCGTCTGATAAGCACATCGTCCTAGGCATATTGATGGTGTTTTGCCACCATTTCTCCGCGTTTGATCAAAATCAACCCTCTCTCTCCGTCTTTTGCATCCTCAACTTTGTGTTAACTCTCTTTCTCCACTTTCCCAAATCCGCCATTGTTCTCAAGCTCTTCGAGCTCTGCAATTACTTCTATTCTCCCCTTCCGGCAAAGCCTTTGCTAATCTTTTCCAGTCGCTGCCATCATCAGATTCCGGCGTACTCTACACCGACTTCATTTTCTTTGATGAGTTACTATTTCTTTTTCTTTTAATTTCTTGTTTTGTCTTCAAGGAATTCTACTGCTTTACCTGTTGCCTTTGCGAACTTGCTTGTGTCTTTGATCGTTTAATTTGTATCTCAATTTCCACCATGTATTGAGCATGTTTGTTTCGTGATTCTGTTTTTGCCCAATCCATTCTTGAATATACTGCTTGCATAGTAGTTGATCCTTGCCACTGTTCTTGGCCTTACACACCTACACAAACTTTATCACTGTGTTCTTGATGATTCATCACTGTTCTTGATTCTGAGTCACATTCATGTTTCTGTTTGCTGTGTTTTTTCCAGATCCTTGCCTTCAATCCTTTGCTTACATAGACTTAGGTTTGAGATTTGTCGCAGAACGCACAAACTTTAGGAAAAACTGAAACAAACTTCACTTTAGATCCCAAAAAATCTTCACCCCAGCATTCGTTTAGGTTTTGCCGAGGTCATCTAAACCTTCATAGAACACTTCTTTTCGAAATCATACACCCTCTCCTTAAGCTAACATCATGGGTATGTGGAGGCATAGGGTAGACACCCTAACTAAGTTAGAGTACTTCAGGTAGGAGTTTGACATTCCGACCGACGTTCACCTGAGGTTGGCCGGGGAGGACAACTCCATCATGCCTAATGGAGACCTCATGCCTTTTCCTGTCGTTACCTTTACAGAATGTGGACTTAGGTTTCCACTAGATATCTTTTTCCGAGAAGTCCTCCATTACTACAAATTGAACCCGATGCAGCTTGCCATTAACTCTTACCGAGTTATCAATGGTATAATTGCCTTAGCCAAAAAAGAGAAAGCTAGGGTTACCCTTACCGACATCCAGTATTGTTATACCATGTGTGGCCTTAAATTAGAAAAAGGCTACATCTACTATCTTAAACCGAGGTCCACAGAATATAAACTTGTTGCCGACCTCCCAGACTCTAACAAGGGAGCCAGGGACGATTACCTCATTGTCTCGGGCAACTAGGAGTTCGCTCCAGATAAAGACCTTCACCTCTACTCTCTTAGCCGAATAGTATTCGTAGAGGGTAATGGTACGAACCAAGTATTACACAGACTTATTTTTCAAGTCGTTAAAACTTTATTCTTTCTGTATGATCTAACGTTTATGTTCTTTCATGCAGCTCTTCCACAGCCACCAAAGGACTTTCGCAAGTCTTTCTTTCCCAATAAGGACCTCAGAAAGCTGTTGGACCTGCCAGTTCAGAGACGGAGAGCTCCTTTGCTGCTCAACTTCATTCCGACTTACAAGTCGATGCTTCCCGACGTCCCGAAGAAGAAAAAGAGCAAGTCTCCTCTGTTCGCCACCACACCTCTAACAACTTCATCATCTCGGTCAGATTAGGGGTCAACCTCTGATCTAGCAGAGTAGCCATCTACATCGGCTCCACAGCTAATCCCACCATCTCAACGCCGACGCCGAACTGCAATTGTCGCCGAGATGGGTCGCAAGAAAGCAGTCACAGAAGATCTTCTAGCCGACATCCCCGACACCGTCAACACTCAACCAGCACAATCCCAGCCTTAACCAAAGCCCAAAAGACTGAAGAAGGCTCAGCCCAAGGCAACGGTGACTCAGATTGACACTGAGGACACTTTGCCTATTTTAAAATTGGCTGAGAGTGAGAAGACCCCCTCTATTGCCGGGAAGAGGCCCGTCGAGGCCGAACCATCCCAATCAACTCAGTCAAAGAGGCCGAGGTCAAAGTCGGCCACAACCTCGGGGTCTATGAAATCAGATGCCCCCTGGGCCCCTCCTCTCACTATAAAGGACAAGCCAGTCAGAGTTGGTGATAGCGCAGATCTTGAGGTCGGCGTTGCCCTCTCTACTTCTTTGTTCCTTCCAAATGATCTCAATCGTAACGCCGAGATAAGCGAGTATGAAAACTTCGCTTTGATGCTGCAGCATTCCGTTCAAGTAAGTTCCTTATACTTCGTATTTTTCTTTCTCTATTTTTCCATACTTAAAGAATTTTTATTAACTTTTGTTCTGTCCATTTTTTTTTTCAGGTGATCCAACACGCCCACTCCTTCTCAATGTAAGCTTTTGAAATGAGGAAGGAGTTGGCCAACAAGATCAGGGAGGTTGCTGGTTTACAAAAAACCATCAAAAAGGCTGAGGCAAAACTAAAGACCTTGTCAGATCAGGTCGACGCGGCGAAGAAGGCTCAGGACGAGGCCAAGGAAAAGGCTGACACTGCAGAAGCCATTGCCAAGGTCCTTACGGCCAAAAAGAAAGAGGCCGAGGCCAAGATGGTTGAGGCCCAAAAAGAGCTTCAACATGCCCTGGCCACAAAGGAGACCGAGATCAAGGCCACTGATGAAAAGGCATATGCTGAGGGAGCGGCCGACGTCAAGAAGGACTACAAGAAGCAAGTGCAGCAAGCATGCAACAAAGGTTTCACCCTTGGTTGGATAGCTTCCCTCAAAAAGCTTGATGTCCCCGAGGACTCCCCCCTCAAGAATGATGATGACCTCCCCCTGCCATTCCTCCCTACTCCAAGCCAATCCGAAGACGATTCTAAGTTTGAGGAGGAAGCTTTGGTGAGGAAGAAGAAGGAAGCTGTTAGGGCCCAGTCCCCTACTCTGAATGACCAAGTCGTGGACTTGTCTTAGGATGAGGAGGGTGAGGTCTCCAAAGATGCTATTCTTGAGAAGGCAACATCGAATGCACCTATTGCCGACAAGAGCCTCGACCAAACTCTTCAAGAAATCAATACCGAACTCGCGGCTGAGAGGGCCACCAAGATGTCTTTTTGGCTGTCTTTTGAACTCCAGACCCAACCAGCCAGAGACATCGAAGAGTCTTAGTTTGATGTTTTTCTCCTTTTTTCTGTACCTTGTACTTTTTTCTTTCTTTTTAAAACAGTATAAGCTTTAATTTGGCAGGCATGCCACCTTTGCAATCTGAATAATTACTTTTTAATGTCAGGCCAAAGTGCCTTTTTGTATTTGAACTTCCTTATCTGAATGCAAGTATCAACATACACCTTAACTGTACAATCTCCTCAAGGTATAACACCTCAGTTACACCCACTAACGTTTCATCTCGGTTTTGGTCTAACACTTTAAACCAATTTCCTTTAACATAACCTTAGTTTAACTTTAACTTGTAAATTTTTCTTAAAATTTCAACAAGTGTTAAACCAATCTTCCTTTAACATAACCTTAGCTTAACTTCAACTTGTAAATTTTTTTTAAAATTTCAACAAGTGTTCAACCAATCTTCCTTTAACATAACCTCGACTTAACTTCAACTTGTAAATTTTTTTTAAAATTTCAACAAGTGTTAAACCAATCTTCCTTTAACATAACCTCGGCTTAAGTTTAACTTGTAAATTTGTCTTAAAATTTCAACAAGTGTTAAACCAATCTTCCAAGCATCATTTTCCAGCCCTCTGTCCCCTAATGTGAACCTAAGTTCCACTTGGGTTCTCATTAAGCCTGGCTTTGACCTTATTGCAGAGGTCAGATTTAAACAAAGACTGGCCGAGGTAACCAACCTCGGTCTCTTTGTTAATCTGACTGACATGTACTTAGTTCCAATCTGAGTCTGATTCTGCCAATATGATAAGTCCAGGTTATCCCAACTTGGTTCAACTTTATTATATGGCATCTGACTTCTTTGACGTGTCGCCCTCCTGGCCGACGTCTTTTTCTCCGCGATTCTTATCTTGAGTCTCTTTGTTGCAGTTGTCTTCTTCGACGTCAAGGTCAATAGGTCTCCCTCTCCTAGTAGGAGTGTCGTCCTCAACCTTCTCTTTATGTCCATTATTGGCCATCTATTTTCCTTTCTTTCCCATAGACGGCGCCAAATTGTGTGTGTCAATTTCCGACCACACTGCCAATCAAGCACTAGCTGGAGAACACTAGCAGAATAGATTAAACCTGAACGACTTGTCACAAAAAGAAGAGATTCCGGCTGTGGTTCGTCTACCCGGGGGCACTCCGACAATCAAGTCAGTTATCTCTCAAAGATAACAAAAGTGCTTAACTCACTAGTCAAAGCATAAAAGCATACCTTAGACCCATGGGGGTGCCTCTCTTTTATAGCCAACACTTACCTAATCCTAATAGAAGCCTAGTTTCAATAGACTTAGGATTACTGCTAATCTTGGACTCCTAGTGGGATTGGGATAAACTGTCTAAGAGTCTTATCTTTATCCAAACTAAAGTCCTTTCCCATTCTAGGACTTTTGTCTCTTATCCACTTATCCCGGATTCCGGTTTCTTCGCAAATAACCTCGGCCTCGCCGAGATTACTTCGGCGTCATGACCAGGACACATGACACCTCGGCTGACACTTCAGTGACACCTCGACCACGTGTTGTCATTCAAAAATTATGTCCCCACAAATACATAAATAAAGATAAAGATAGTGAGAGTCCTTTATGAAGATCCAAACATTTTCCAATAATCTTTTACACAAACACAAAAGTCCAATAACAACCTGCAATTGAGATACCCAACCTGAGAAGAGGTAGTTTAGATGGTTGGTTATTGTCATATGAAAAGTGTGGACCCTAATGACTAGTAATCCCGGAAAAACTCTCTCAACTGATGTACCCAAAACACAAACAGAGGCAAGCATTTCAAATTTGCAACAACAATTCCCAACTCAGAAGCTGTAAATAGAGACAAACTCCCAAATGTTTCATCACCATTAACCCCCAAATTCACTCGCATTCATCAGAGAACCCTAGCTTTGCTTCAATCAGATCACCTCGAAACTCTCTAGTCTCATTCTCTCTCTCTCTCTCTCTCTCTCTCTCTCTCAAACGCTTCTCAATCTCAATTTCTTTGCTCCAAGATGAGCTAAACGGAGGTTTTCTTCAATCCTCGTAAGTGATCTACCATCGTTCGATGTAATGAATAGAAATAGAAAAAGAAGAAATAAAGAAGGAAAAGAGTTTATTGATGCTCTTATTCCAACCCAATGACTGGTTACAAACAATACAATGAAAGAATTTGGCAATGTATTCCCTTCTATATTTATACACATAACCAACCCCTAACTGCCCTAACAAATTTAGTAATTGGAATTACAAGAATAACCTTCCTAACCGACTCCAATTAACTTCCAATTAACATGTTCATAACATTTCCTCCTCCTTCAAAAAGCCTTGTCTCAAGGTTGGAAATTTGGAAATCAAGAGTGGAATTCTTCATAGTCCATCCAGGTAGCATCTTCAAGAAATGTTTTTGACCACTAAACCAACCATTGCACTACTGTCTTGTTGTTTCATTTGACCATCCGTCTTTCTAACACAGCCACAAGTTCCATTTGCAGCATTCTTGCATCACTGACTGGAGGAAGAGTTGGAATAGGAATGACTTGTTGTTCCAACTTTTTCTTTAACAATGAAACATAGAAAACAGTATGTAATTTGGCAGAGCTAGGAAAATCCAGTATGTAGGCTACCATGCCCACCCTTGCAATGACTTGAAAAGGTCCATAGAAACGTGGAGATAGCTTCATATTTCTCTGCAAAGCCAAGGAAGATTATTTGTAGGGCCGTAATCTCAAATACACCCAATCACCAACTGCAAATTCTCTTTCACTTCTTAGTTTGTCTGCATAATGTTTCATCATGTTTTGTACTTACTGCAAGTTCTCTTTAAGCATTCTCAGAATGGAAGTCCTTTCCCTTGCCCAATTTTTCACTACTGCTATTGGTGACCCTCCAGTGTTCATGAAGTTGTGATCTGGTGGTGGTTGTCCATAAACTACATAGAAAGGAGTTGTTTTTATTGAGGAATGATAAAAAGAGTTATACCAACACTCTACCAAGGATAACCAAGTTGACCACTATCTAAGGCAATCACCACACATACACCTCAAATAATTTTCCAAACACTTGTTCACTATTTCAGTTTGCCCATCTGACTCTGGATGGTAAGTTGTACTAAGGCATTGCTCAACTCCCAAAACTCTAAGCAATTCTTGCCAAAACAGACTTGTGAACACAACATCTCTATCAGAAACTATGGTGCTTGGAAGGCCATGAAGTTTGTAAACATTGTCTAAGAATAATTGTGCCACATCCTTAGCAGTATAAGGGTGAGATAATGACATAAAATGGGCATATTTGGTTAACCTATCCACCACCACAAAGATAGTGGTTTGTCCATGTGATTTAGGAAGACCCTCAATGAAATCCATAGAGATATCACTCCATACCTTTTCAAGAACTGGCAGAGGTTGGAGTAACCCAAGTGGGTGAACATTTTCCCCTTTGAACCTCTGGCAAACTGAGCATTCAGATATGAAAAGCTGAACATCCTTCTTTAATCCCTTCCAATAAAAGGTCCTTTTGATCCGTCTAGTGGTTTTGTCTATACCTGAGTGGCCCCTCATAGATGAGCTATGATAAGCAGCCATGAGTTGATTCTTGAGATCCGGTGAATTCCCCACTACTAGACTTCCTTTGTAAGTTAGTGTACCATTTGCCCAAGAAAAACTGTGATGAGAGTTGGGGTCTTGCACTAACTCTGTTATAAGCTGTTGTAATGCCAAGTCAGTTTGCCAATTGAGTTTGACTGTGGAAAGCCAAGTAAAATCTACTGCCAGTAAGGCATTTACAGTGGCATGAAACAAATCTTCCCTCCTTGATAACGCATCAGCCATTTTGTTTTCTGTTCCATGCTTGTAGGTGATCTCATAATCATAGCCAAGCAGTTTGGCAATCCATTTTTGCTAGAAGGGGGTTGCAACTCTTTGCTCTAGTAGGTATTTCAAGCTTTGGTGGTCAGCCTTGATAATGAAATGTCGCCCAAGCAAGTAATGCCTCCATTTGAGAACTGTTAAGACTACAGATGTTAACTCTTTTTCATAGATGGATAAAGTTAAATATTTCCCTGACAATCCTTTACTCCAAAATGCAATTGGATGCCCCTCCTGCATTAGTACTGCTCCTAACCCTTTATTTGAAGCATCTGTTTCAATAATGAATTCTTTGGTGTAATTAGGGAGAGCCAGGACTAGTAAGGTCATCATAGCGGACCTGAGAGCATGAAAAGCTGATGTTGATTCATCAGTCCAATTAAAAGACTACTTCTTCAACAAATTGTTTAATGGAGCTGAAATCTGCCCATAATTCCTCACAAATCGTCTGTAATATCCAATTAAACCAAGGAATCCTCATAACTGTTTGAGGGTATTAGGAATTGGCCAATTAGCCATGGCCTCAAGTTTGCTAGCATCGGTAGAAACACCCTTGTCGGAGACCAAGTGACCAAGGTACTCAAGTTCTTGTTTGGCGAAGACACACTTAGACCTTTTAGCAAACAAGCTGTGATTCTGTAAGAGTTGCAAGGTCAACTGTAAATGGGATAAGTGCTCATTCAAGGTTCTGCTAAAAATCAGTATATCATCAAAGAAAACTAAGATAAACTTCCTCAAATATTCCTTAAAGACCTCATTCATGAGACTTTGAAAAGTTGAGGGTGCATTTGTCAGCCTAAAAGGCATGATTAGGAACTCATAGTGTCCGTCATGAGTCCTAAAAGCTATTTTTGGTATGTTAGAGGCATGCACTCTAACTTGGTGATATTCAGCCCTCAAATCAAGCTTAGAAAAAAAAAGAAGCACCACATAGCTCATCTAATAACTCATCAATTGCAGGTATTGGAAACTTATCCTTTACAGTAATGGTATTTAAAGCCCTATAGTCAACACACATATGCCAAGTTCCTTTCTTCTTTTTAACTAACAAAACAGGTGCTGAGTAAGGACTAACACTTGGTTGAATGACCCCAGAATGAAGCATCTCTTTAACCTGTTTTTTTATCTCAGTCTTTTGGATATAAGGATACCTGTAAGGTTGTATGTTTAGAGGTTTTGCACCTGGTTTTAGGGGAATGTGGTGGTCTTGGCTTATTGCTAGAGGCAAGCTTTTGGGTTTTTGGAATACTGTTGCAAATTGGGATAACAACTGCTACACTTCAGGTACATTAGATACTGCTGGAGAAACAGCTTGTATAGTATAAATGTAAGCCACAAACCCATGAGGTTTCTTCTGGAGTAATTTCTGTATGTGTGCAGCATCCACCAACTTGGATTCCCCTTGCTTTCCACCCCTCAGAACATGCCACTTATTGTTGAGGGTGAAATCCATACTGAGATTTTTAAAATCCCATTGCACAAGACCCTCATGTCTGTTTGGAAGACCACCCCTTGCATCTCCCATTTGAAACCTTTACAAGTTGCACTGCTAGTCATCTTTGTTCTATCAGCAATGAACACTGTTAAAGGATCAATGTTAACAGTCTCCATACCTGTTTTCTTAACCACTTCTTGGTTCAAAAAGTTATGGGTACTACCAGTATCAATCAAGATCACCACTTTTTGTTTCTTGACCAACCCATGTACCCTTATAGTTCTGTAAGAGACTGAACCAGTTATTGCGTTAATAGAAATCTGGAACACACCTTCTTGTTCCAAGACTTCCTCACTTTCCTCCTCCTGTGTAGGTTCTTGATTAGAGTCCTCTTGGTCTCCATCCAAAACATACAACTGCTTTTGCTTGCATTGATGTCCCCGTGTGAACTTTTCGTTACACTTGAAGCACAACCCTTTTGCCCCTTTTTTCTCCAACTCTTTTGGTAACTCTCTTCAAATGGCAGGAAAAGAATTAGGTCTGGATTGCCCTTCGAAAAATTTTCTCCAGCTCGATGGCGGCTGGTTTTCGGGCAACCGCCTCAATCGAAGTTCTCAGAACTTGGCTAAACCGATGGCTTGCATGGTAGTTGTAGGTTTAAACATCAAGACATTGGCCCGCATCTCCTTCTTTAACCCACTAATGAAGCAATTAGTAAAGAAATGTTCAGGTAGGCCTTAGGTTTTGTTAGCAATAATCTCGAATTGTTCCTGATAATCCCTAACAAATGATGTTTGCTTCAATTTGGTTAATTCACCAACAGCATCCTCATATACATCAGAACCAAAATGAGAAATCAACCCAGTTTTAAATAGATCCCAGTTAACCAAAGCGTGTGTTTTCTCAAACCATTGATACCATTGCAGAGCCCTATTTTCCAAATGCAAGATTGCCAATTTCACCTTATTATTGTCTTCAACACAGTTATACTCAAAAAATCTTTCGCATTTGTAAACCTAACCTGACGGATTGTCACCAAAGAATTTAGGGAAGTCAATCTTGGCATACTTAGTTCCAAACCCAAGGAAAGGTTGAGATTGGGAAGACTCTACTCTAAATTGATTTGAACTCAGCCCTAGATTTTCGAGACCCCCAGGTACAGATTCGCGTTGCTTCCCATACACATGAGCCGCCACCTGATCATACTTGAAAGTCACTGCTGCCATGAACTCCTAGAGTGTTCTTGATTTCCTCCGTTTCTTTTGCGGAATTGACTTGTTGTTCCTTCAAAATTCGAAACGAATCTTCGAGTCTCTTGAGATCTTGACTCCTAGTCCCATTTGCCATTGCAAATTGATCGCTTCACAGGCCGAGAAATGCCTGCTCTGATACCAATGTAATGAATAGAAATGGAAGAAGGAGAAATATAGAAGGAAAAGAGTTTATTGATGCTCTTATTCCAACCCAACGACTGATTACAAACAATACAATGAATGAATTTGGCAATGTATTCCCTCCTATATTTATACACAACCAACCCCTAACTGCCCTAACAAATTCAATAATTGGAATTACAAAAATAACCTTCCTAACTGACTCCTAACCGACTCCAATTAACTTCCAATTAACTTGTTCATAACATTCTCTCTCTCTCTCTCTCTATATATATATATATATATGTTTTTTTTTTTTTCAATTCGCTATGCAATTTGTGATTGATTTGATTTTTAAATTCATGCGATTGTGCTAGATCTCACCACCATTTACATTTGCAAGAACACACGTTATCGTAATTGTATCTAATTCCAAATACATAACTCAGCATTCCTCAAATGCATTGACATTGTAAGTGTATTGTTTCTTATCAAACAAATTAAGTCTTTTTTGTCAGGCTATGGTGTGCACTGTGGAAAAACAACATCCACTGAAGATATTGATTCAGAATACTCAGCGCCTACAAGTCTGTACATTATTTAGTTATTTATTTCGGTGTTAATGGATTTTGGAATGTTGTTATTATTATTCATGAACTGTGGCAATTTAAGACATGGTATTTAAAGAAAAAGATCAAGTTGGAGATATAGGAGCAATAGACCAATGCATGCCCTTTTAAATGTACTAACGAAAATATTAAACCGAAGTTAACACATGGTGTATCATTGTCAATAGCACATGATTAAATCACGAAACTAAACATATTTAAGCTAGCATGTAGTTGGATTCTTTTCAAAGGATGTGCAATCAATTTTATGGCGCATGACACGAGACACAAAAACGACATGATATGTACACGTTGAAATGGAAACTTTCTTAAAAGTCAAGATGATGACACAACACACCAATAATAATATTTTTTCTAACGATTGTGTTTGAATCATAGATTTGAGGAGGGATTTGCGAAGGGAAGGGAAAAGTCATAAAATAACTATTGTTTTTTTTCAGTTTTTAACATTACAAACACATTTGCATCCTATTATATCACAATAGTAAGAAATCATTTTCCATATTCTACATATTAAAAAAGAAGTATGATTGGAAGGTTTGGGCTTTAGAATTCTTAAATTTAAAAGTACAAATAAGGAGGGATGGTATAAATTCACATTGTTTTTATTTAATAAGTAAATCACAACTTTGCAAGATATTTTCTTCAAACTTGCAATGTGGTTTATGTGCGCTCAAGTGGTGAACACATATGGCCCCCAAGTGTCCAAAACATGTCCCGTTCTACAAAAAATTTAAAATAATAGGACATGTTTGGACGTCTACATACTTTTAGTGTCGGTGTGTCTTGGACAAGGCAACCTATAATTTTGTTACTTGAGGCATGCAATAATTAATCATCAACCACTAAACTTGCATTCTATGTAATGGCGATCAATGCAGATCTCATAAATAATCTTCTACATGAAACATGTAGTTCTTATTTTTACTGAACCAGGTGTAACGTGTAGTTCTTCTATGTTTAGTTTTAATTTATACTTCAAGTGGACTTCTAGTTCCTACTTGAGCACAGTGATCTGTTTTCCTGCTGTTTAATTGGGCCTCATATTTGGACATATTTGTTAGCAGAATGAATTCAGAAATTGCTGATTCATCATCTCTGCATCCTGGTACAGCCTCTGGTGATAAAGCTTCTGCTCCAGCTGTCTCTGGGCAACATAGTTCTGCAGATGGCTCATCTTCTAGGCTACCTACTTCTAGCATTTCATCTTGGGCCAAAAATATTAAACTTCCACAGCCAGGGCAAGAGGATTCACAGACTGGAAATGCTGCAAAGTCTACCTTTATTTGCTCGTCTTGCCAGTAGTATTGGATTGCATTTACCTGCAAAAGCTTCTGGGAAAAGTGAGGGAGCTGAAGGCACCTCAACAACTGCACAGTCAAGTGTTTTAGAATCATTGACGAAAGGTTTTGTTGACTCCTCTCGTAGTGCAGTGAAAGCGGTCCAAGTATAGGCACGCCATGTTGTCTCTCAAAACAAAAGCAGATATCAGGTAGCTCACTAATGACACTAGTGCTGAGATTATAAAATATTTTTTCTGAACTTCAGTTAAGATTTTTTATTAATAAAATTACTCTTCCTGTTTCATATATGCCCATGAACTGTTTAGGTATTCATCACCAGTCACCTTGTTCGAATAGTTGTCTGTAATCCGTGCTTAATATTTTGTGTTATTCACATGGGTAATTGTATCTTTATTTGTGTATATATGTATATATAATGATGGGAACTTGTCTTGGATCTTACTGTCGGCTTTACCTTGTTTTGATCTATAAACAAATTAGTTGATTGAAAAACTACTTCCAACTGAAATGTTACAAAAAGAAATATGTGATCCTTTAACCCAAAAGAACTATTATATTTTTTGAAATTGTATCTAATGAAGTAATTTCTCATGTCATTGTCAGTAATAATCCTGCTTTGCCAGCATATGACTGTCAAAATAAATTACCCTTTCAAGTGATGAAACAACTCTAGCATCCCGCATTCCACCATCTTGGTTGGCTAGATACTTGATAGGTAAATATGGAATTACCCCAACAGCCCTGCAAGCCCACACAATCTATCTTGAGCAAAATTAATCCTTACAATGGAACTCTTGTTTAAATTGACCTCAAGACTGGACAACACTTAAAAATTTCTCAATACAGAATTAAAGTAAATGTAGCATTTACTCATCTTAAGCTACAGTACAGTTTGTTATCTTTAACCAACAGTAAGCTAAGATTTTGACCTTAGTAAGCAAAGCTCTACAAGCATTTTAAAGATATTAGCTTTACAACAAGCCAATATTTTTGACATGATGGCCATTTAATATGCTTAGAAATAGATGTGATCTTTCATTGTTGTTGGCTTGATACATTACATTTTTGGGTATTAAGATGTCACGGATTGATTCTATCCACAAATTATATGGCATACTTCAAATTTTTCAATTCTGAAGATTTTAAGTTCTTTGTTTTTTTAATGGTGTTTCGTCACTTTTGTGTAATCAAATAGCATTATGACATTAAAGTTAATCATTTCATGCATTTTCTCAATGGTCTGTATTACTTTTTGCTTAATATAACTCCTTTTCAATTAAGATGTCACTGATGAGATCCAACTTGATAATGCCCTGGTTTTCAGGAAGGGGGATTTGATCTAGATATGACTTATATAACTGAGAATATAATTGCTATGGGATTTCCTGCTGGTGATATGAGCTCTGGATTTTTTGGATTTGTTGAGGAAAACAAACAATATGGCTCATGTCAGATTTAATCTGATTATTGACAAATATATAAATTTATATTAATACTGTCTTAGAAATTTGATGCAGGGTTTGTATCGCAATCACATGGAAGAAGTGATCAAGTTTTTTGAAACTCATCATAAGGTAAACATCTAAATTTGAATTCAAAAGTAGTACGTTTTGACATTATTTGACTTTGGGTTAGCATTCTTGTGACAATTATAGAAGGGCTGTTTGTGACCAAGGGTGTTCCTCAAGTTCATATTATTGTTATGGATATGGTCCTGAATTTCTTGGATGGATCTGTGGTTTTATTGCATTTGGTATTTTTGAGCTTTCTACTTCCTCAGCCTACTGCTACATGATGTCATGGTCAATACCCCTATCTTCAGTGGATAATGCCATTCGAATGAATGCGCTTTTTGATGTTTGTGGGCTCGTTTTCACTGCATATATCATTTGTTATTTACTCGGAATTCCTGATATCTACAATTAACCTTTTATATGCAGGGAAAATACAAAGTGTACAATCTTTGTTCAGAGAGATTGTACGATGCTTCATTATTTGAAGGGAAGGTGCGATTTTCACCATCATGTATCTTTTGAGCATTTTCACTGTATTCAAAACTAATTGTAGCCTTAACTAAATATCAATAGTGGTGAATCCTAGAGCTCCAAATTTTAGCTTTTTGGCATGCCCATTGTGTTGAATAACAATGCTTAGTTGCTTCATTTTTTTTATTCATTATCAGTAAGCTGGTCTCATTGCTCCTAAATCAGACCAAGTTCTGAATTGTCTCAAATACTGATCTGATTATGTTGCAGCTTGTTATCTTGTACAATGCACATTAAATTTCTTTTTGAAGCATTTGTATCAAGTTTCCCAATTCCATAAAAAAGTGTTTGATTTGATTCCCTTCTTTTATATATATACGGTTATGAAATTGAAGATTTTTCCACATTATTGGAAACTAGATCCTCATATTGGTGCTTAAAAACAAAGAACATAAGGTATTCCAAACTAAAATTTAGGAAGCGAAGTCCCCCCCCCTCTCTTTTTTGACGACAAAACAGGAGGAAAGTGATTTTATAACTTCTTCCTTGTTTATTTGCCTGTGTGTTTTCCAGGTTGCATCTTTCCCATTTGATGACCATAATTGCCCTCCCGATTGAACTCATAACTCTGTTTTGTCAAAGTGCTTACACATGGCTAAAGGAGGACATTCTGAACGTTTTAGTTGTTTATTGTAAAGCCGGTATGGCAAGGACAGGATTAATGATCTCTAGCCTCCTCCTCTTTCTTAAGGTGAGATTTACAAGTCAGAAGCATGAAGATGCTGTTCTTTATGTTTAGATGGAAAATTGTTATTCGTAGTGGTTCTGTGTGTCACCATTTTTATAACTTTGTTATTACCTTGTTTTGCTTCCTTCTACAGTTCTTCCCAACAGCTGAGGAGTGCATTGAGTACTATAACCAGAAACGATGCCTAGATGGAAAGGGTCTAATTCTTCCAAGCCAAATTGTTAGTCAACTACTTTGATTGAATCTTGTAATTAAATTACATTTCTTTAATTACTTCTCTTATTTTTTTATTTTTCCAGAGATATGTAAAGTACTTTGAGCGCCTTTTAACATACTTCAATGGTGTAAATCAACCTGGACGTAGGTACTCTTCTAATAATCTTTCTCTAAATATGTCATTTTGATCTTTGAGAATGTAATAAAGTTACTCTTCGTAGGTGCATGCTTAGGGGATTTCGGCTCGTCAACTGCCCATACTGGATTAGGCCTTCCATCACTGTAACTGGTCATAACGGTAATCCATGACACCCCTTCCTACTCATTCTTTTCTTCCCAAGTGCCATTGACATTTGAATCTAAAGAAATAATTAGTCTTACATTTATTTTATAGGTCCATTATCAGTTGGCAAATTTCACTTTGGGTGCCTTTGTGTTGCTTTGGCTACAATCCAACAAGTTGTCATAATTTATTTTGCAATTGTTGTTTATATATTTGTTTTCAAGAGCTTTTTACTACTGTTTTTTGCTCTCATCTTTCCCTAAGTACTTGATTTGTACGTAGTTATGTTCAAGCATAGGGGGTGACATGGTAGATCAATATATGGAGACGAGGAAGAAGCTAGTTAAGATTCAAAACCCAAAAGAGAGTCCAGTTATTTATTATTTGTTTAATAAATAAATAAAGAACTGGAATTATTTTCTATTCAACTTGGAGTCCACACTGGGATTTAGGGAGAGATATTTTAGGCTAATGAATTAGAGACAGCTTTGAAACTAATGCACTTTTTTTGTTGGCCAAGTCCTGAAAGGCTGAGTTTGACTATTTCTTGGGTAACTTTTTGAAGCCTGGACCGTTTTATTTACCTACACTTTGCCATGTTTATTTTATATGTCACTTTTTCAAAGTTGTCTTGTGAATGCATGATTTATTGTTGTTAAGCCTGAAGGTGAGATGAGATTTATCTTTGAAATAAGAGTTTCATTGGCTTAAAATCCGAGTTTAGTTGTCATTCTAGTTTTGATGTGTTTGTTTGTTTCTCTTTTTGGATTTTTACTAAAAAGAAACTAAAAATAAACTGAAAGTCTACTTAAGAAATTTGAACTCTGATGTCACTGTTGAAAAGACTATTCACAATATGCCATTTTTACTGTTTCACTTCTTCTTCTTCTTCTTCTTCTTCTTCTTCTTCTTCTTCTTTTCCTATGTGGCTATCTCATACATGCACATTTTCACTACCATACAGGAATTCTATTCTCAACAAAAAAACATCCAAAAATGAAGGATCTAATGGTAAATATTCTTTCAATTCCCTTTTTTTTCCATAGTGAGTGAATTTTTGGATTGATTTGTTAATATCTTTGTAGTAATGTATTATTTTGTTTGCTCATGTGTCCCAACTTATACATATGTTTCATTTTTGCAGCCGAAAGATTTTTGGATCCGTGCACCAAAAAAAGGGATTGTGGTCTTTGCTCTACCGGGGGAACCTGGTCTGACAGAGTTGAGTGGGGATTTCAAGCTCCATTTTAATGACCGCCAAGGAGATTTCTACTGGTCTCTAGACCTTCTTTCTTTTGTTTCCGTTACTTGCATTCTTAACCATAAATAGCATATAATTTCGATCCAGATATGCCTAGAATGCCAAGGAAAGATAAATCTTTAGGTTCATTTATCAACTTTGTCCACCAATGAATGAGTATGCAGATTTTCCCTAGTCATTTCAAGTGTCACTATGAATATCGCTCTCTTTGTCAGAAGAAATTGATATGCAAACCATTAGGTTCTTTCCAAGGCCTCAATTTCTACTAGGAATGCAGATTTTACATTTCATTCATTCATTTTTTCTTTTTAATTTTTATTTATTCAGTTGGTTGAATACAACAATGATGGAAAACAGAATTGTGATATACGATTTGGATCTTGATGGGTTTGACAAGGTAAATAGTGCACCCTTCATGTTGTGACACTATCGGTTCATGATCCATTATGATATTTTCCACAGCATATTTGTGAAGTTTTTCCTTCTTTAAATGTGAGAGAAGTAGACGTATTAACAGTAGATCTTTTCTCCCTCTTGTCACTTGCTTTTTAGATTTTATTCACTCAGATCCGAGGTTCACTGACTGACTGTGTTTTGCGGAGGAAAATTCCTTCCCCGGGATTCCTGCTTGAAATCGTGATGATAGACTACGACGGTTCTATTCCAATAAAGAAAAAAGCTGAACAGCCGAGCAAGGGATCTGACGGAAGAGTGGGAAATTCTCCTTCATCAAGTGACGGAGTGGCCACTACTCCCGATCAAAGTAATGTTTCTGAAAACCAAGACAATGATGATGATGTATTCTCTGACAGTGATGGAGAGGAAACCGTGTCTTCAAAGAGCAGTCAAGCTCGAGCAGACTCTGGAGCTGGACCTCCTGCACATCTTGAATCTGGCCCAAGAGTGGATCATCAAATGACGGCTCTGTCCCTCAGCAAGGAGTCCAGGCAGAGTAATGCGTCCAATGGAGCGAAAATTCATGGGGCTGGGAGATTGGAGTCGAGAAGGATGAGTGACGACATCAAGGCAATTGCAGCTGATGCTTCTGTTTTTACTTTTGGAGATGATGAAGATTTTGAAAGGGAGTGAAGTACCATTGAGACTCATCTAGTGAGAAAATTTGTGTTCCAAACTCTTGTAGTTGAACTATTTGGAAACAAATTTTCACTTCTGTTTCTTTTTTCTTCCTGCTTTAGGTGGGAAAGTATTTTCATTGAATCTATTGAATTCGTTTATATTTTTTGGTCACATTGACTCTCTCCTTTGCAAGTTAGTATAGATCAACAGTTTTGACCCTGCACCCAACTATTTCACTGTATTAAAAATTTGTTCTGAAAGTTCTGTAGTGAAAACTCAGAGGCTTCTGCTGCTTGTACTACTATGTTAGGCTCGGTTAAGATGAAAATGGTAAAAAAATATTAAAAAAATTGTTTAGTAGGAAAATAATAAAATTTGCAAGAAAATTAATTTTCTCATACAACTCATAATAACATAGGAACTAAAAAACCACTGCTGTCATTACCGTTAAATCTTGCTAGAAGGATAAGATCAACACAAAATGATGAATGACACTAATTAAGGTCTCCAAATATTTATCCACTGGACTTATCGCATAACCATTTGTTAAAACACGGGCAGAACAATGGGCAATTAACCATGACTTGAACAAGCTGCCAGACAATTCTAGAAGTTTCCATAATCATCAAAATGATTAAACAGTACATCCTAACACCAGGACTATCAGTCCATACTGCTATTCTATACTTAGACGGAATTCCCATAGTTCAAACAAATAGAGAGTTCATTACAAATAGAGAAGAGAACCAAAAATAAAAAATATAAAAATATGAAATAGTTAATGACGTGCTTCTTGGCACGGAGTGTTAGTATCAAAGACCCTTTGGTTCCATCAGCACCAAAAATTCCAAACACAACCAGTAAGTCGTACCCAAAATGATGCCATGCCACCAATGCAAGCACATCCAACTACAACCACTACATTTTATCCCTCCCAATCTCATTTAAAATTCAGCAGCAGAGTCATAATCACCATCCCTGGGTTACTCTCCAGCCAAACTCACCTGCCAACCACCAAAAATGCCAACAATTAAAAGGCACTCTTTTAAGCATCCAACACTGTAGAGAAAAGTCCTTGTTTCCTTGTAAGAGCAACTATGATCTTGTTCAAGTCACAGATTTCCTCATCCCTGTCTCAGTGCTTGCTTCAGTCTTTCAATCTCCTTCAAGTGACCATCACAAAGGTTTGACCCTGCCTTAGTCTGCTCTCCAGCTTCCTGACATGACTTCAACTTCTTGGACTCGCCTGTGGTGGTCTCCTCAACTTGGAATGATCTTTTCCTCGATGAAACTTGGCCAAGAAAATCCTCACTTGTCATTTTACGAACACAAAAGCTATCAATCGATCCGGAATCATATTGGAATGAAACGCATTTCTGTGGTAGTCCGTACGAGTCCTAACACAAGGCATCAACAAAATTCAAAATTTAATTCCTATGCATGAGATTGTTTATCAATAAAAATCACAGGAAAATGTTGTATAGAGATAGCACTAATGAATTACAGACCAAAGGCACTAGTTACAGGAGTATTAGGTTTTCACACCTAAACAAAGAAGAATACCTTTGTGTCAGAGATGAGATTAAGTTTTAACTCTAAACTAGCAAAGCTATGTTACATCAGGGTTAGCTTCAGTTGTTGCTTTCAAGGGAAAGTAAGGATATGCATATAGCTACATACACGGGCCACCTTTTCCAGATAGTAGAAGTTGTGCAAGATATAGAGAAATTCTCATCCGGGAAATACCTTTTCTCGGTATCCATCGATATTTTCAAATGCTTGATTTGCCTCTTCTTGATTCTTAAAATTGGCAAAGGCAGAATACTTCTTTCCTCCAGCCATTTTGTTGGGCTGCCACCAAATCATTCACCGCATCAGCCTTTCAATAATGAACAGGGAAAAAAAGAGCCTACAATATACTTAAATTTTAATATTAAGAGAGAGAGAGAGAGAGAGTGTGTGTGTGTGTGTCATTGTGTTGCACACATTACCTTATGCTGTCATAAGTTCATAACATCATTAAAAGCACTTAATCGGATGTTTATCCAAAAAACAAAATTGACCTTTCCCTTCAAGCTCAATATTCACATTTTGCATAAGCAATTACCTTATGAAACCTTTCATGATGTATAGAACAAATATTATTGTTCGTCTAAGTTAAGTTATGGTCAGTGCAAAAGTTGATGGCCCACCATCTATTTTTTCAAATATTTGTAGGATATGGGCCACCCTTCGGGCAAGAAAGATCTCATCCTTGAGAATTATTCTTACATTGTCAATTTCTTTTCAGTTCACATAATGATGCAGCAAAAAAATTAAATTAAATTAAGAGCTTTTAGCAACTGTATGCTCAAGTGTGATTTGGTCTCTCAAAAGATCAATTTGAGCAAATTGTCCCTGGAAAATGTTCCAGGTACAATTGACCCCCTAAATGATTAATTGAAGCAAATTGCCACTAAATTTAAATCAACTGTAGTAATGTCCCCCTAACTAAGGGAAGTTTTAGAGGGCCAATTGCAGTTTTAAACATTTTCAAAGAACAAATTGTTCAAATAAATATTTTAGGGGGGCAACTACACTTTTGAGCATCTTTTTGGGGGCAAACTGTCAAAACCCCTAAACATTAAATGAAAATCTTTAAGTAGTTCAATGTAGCTGTTTGGTACAGCTTAAAACAGGTAACTTTTAGCTTAAATTATTCTTGCATGTTTGCTCCAATTTATACATGGAACTTCTGCTTAAATCAGCTTATGCAGAAAGGTAAATAAGCAGAATCTCTCAAGTTGCCCAAGGGCTAATTCCGCTTCTCGATTATGAGGAAAGGTTGATTCACCTAGCCAACACAACCTTAAGACAAACCCAATGCTATCATTGTGCAGTTCATTGCAATGAAAATCTCGCAATAGGTCAAAAATATTTCCCAGTCAACAGATATCCTAATCCCAGGATCAATTTCTAATGCATAGTACTGAGGTCTTTGCAGGAACATAAACAATAGTCCCAACATATGGGCAAGGTAAAATGCATGGAATACGTATTACCGGGTTCCACTAATCAAGCTCATCCAAACAATAAATTAAAACAACGGTTATAGATATTCTGACCCTGATCTCAATAGTAAAGTCTCCAGGAATAATTTTATGTAATTCTTCACCGGGCACATTGACTGGTATCCTGTGGAGAAGTAGCTTTGACTTTTTGATCTCAGGCACCTACAAGGTCAAAGATACAACGAATTGACATTCTTATATTCGTTTGGAAGCAAGCAGGACTTAAATTTCGAAACTTACACCCTCATGAACCAGCGGTATAGCATTGTCAAATCCAGACTCTATCTTGGCCAGAACTAGTTTCATTGCAGCAGCTGCATCATCTAGACAATTGTGGGGAGCACCCTCCTTCCTGACTTCATATCCCAACACAGCCTGTGAAACAATTGACAGAACAATTCAACTATGCATACTGATCTACATAACTACTAGCCAACTAAGGGCATGCAGAAATTGCAGCATCTAGGAACACTAACGTAATGATGAACTAATGAGACAATAAACAAGGAAATATAGAGAATAGTCCACTGGCGTTCTGAAGAGACCAACCCATCCAGGCAAAAAAATGACAAATCCAAAAAAAAAAAAAAAAAATTTGGAATTATGAATAAAATACAAAAAGAATATTGGACTTAACAATGCCTAGAAAATAATTCAAGGAATTTGGTACTTAAATAGGTTGCAAAAAACAATTGCCACAGTACATTTGTAAGAGGCATGTGCAGAGAGAGAGACTGGCCAGATGTAAATGATAGGTTTGACAAGTTTGTAAAATAAAAACAAATATGACATCAATACCACATGCACAAACAGACATGCATGTGTGCATGATTAACAACTTGCCTTGCACAGGTTATTCAAAGAAGGTCTTCTGAAATTAGCCTCATCCCCATGTTTGAAGATCAAAGAGGTGTCAATCACTCTTCCATGATCTAACTTTAGAGCTGTAAGTAAAAAATCGAGAAAATATTATTCAAAGCTATCGGTAGTAAATAGCACAAACTTGGTGTAAGAATAGTTGTCAAATAGTAAATCGAAATTGTCTTTTTCAGAATTGTGAGTCAAATCAAGCCGTGAATCATAAATATTTGGTCATAATTTCTAATTTACATAGAAAAATATATCTATTGCATTAGATATTAAAAATATATTATATATATGAAAATTTTAGACATAAATCAATGAAAAAGGCTCTAATAGGTAAGATGCTTCTATGACAGGAATTGGGATCATTGGTTCAATGGTCCCATGTAAGATCACAACCTTTTCTTTTCCCTTTTATATATTTTTCATCAATTATTTTTAATAAATAAAGCAAACAAACCCAAACTCTAAATTTCGCAGCAACAATAACTCAATTTCCCAAATCTTCAAACTTTGTAAAAATACTCAATTAACGCCTTCAAAATATTCCTTTCGTAAGTGCAAAAAATTGAATAAAGTTAAATATGTAAGCGTAGATTATAGTAGAGAGAGAAAAAAAGAGTTTTTCTTCCCCATGATTTGAGTCTTTGAGAGAGGGAGGGAGGGAGAGACAAAGGATGGAATATAATAACCCTAAAGACCTTAAAAAGATTGTTTCGAACCCTTTTCCAGCAAAAAACAAAACAAAACAAAAAGGGGCCAAAAATCGAATTCAATGAATTGATCGATTCAGTGATTTAGTTCTACGATTCATCGAGATTTACGATTCATGCAACCTGTTTTTATCGATCACCTCCTGAATTGTATTGAATCACACGATCTATGAAGCATGGGTACTTCGAAAAACATGCCGTACCCGTACCGGGTACTTACCGGCATATGGTACCTCGTATGGTACTTCTGCATACGTACCGGGTACACGAAACGCGTACCCAAATTTTTTCTTCTTAATTTTTGACGTACCCAGACGTATCTACTATATACTCAAGCCGTACCGTACCTCAATTGAAATAATATTTTCTTCTACTATCGAGATAAAACTCCTTTAACTAGACTTCTTTTTTATTTTTAGTTTTATACTTAGCATATTTTTAAAATTAAACTATGGTTTGTAAAATATATTGACATTTAATTTTGATTTATACCTTTACTTTTGGCATTAAATGTTAATTATAGGTTGAATCTTAACAAATTAAACCATTTAATTAATTTTTGCATTACTATAAATTAAAAATAAATATTTTTTTACAAGCGTACCAAGCCATACCCGTACCCTACATTTTTTTAATTTTACCGTATCGACGTACCCGTATCGTACCAGTACCAGTACTCGTACTCGTACCCGTACCCGTACCCGTAAACGTGCTTCATAGCATACGATTCAAATCACAAATGTGCAATTCCAAAAACAGATGTAAGAAATTAAAATCAGCTAACAGCTAGTAGCCAAATGGCAAACAAATACATGGGATAACGATATTAACGAAGAATAATACTTATTTCAACTGTCATGCAAATAGAAATATTTATAAGAAAAATTAATATTTAATCATACAACTTAGCTTACCTTTTAGATCATTGTTCAAACCGTGGCCAATTAATATTGTTTTTCCATCCCGCAAAAGCTTCTTCATTGATTCCTATAAATTCACCAGAGAGAAAGACATTCAAATGCCAACTAACTTTTATTCATTTAGTTATTTTATATTTCAGATATTTTTAGTTATTTATATATTAAACTTTTACCTAATTATATTTTTGGCTGTGTTGTTTGCAATTTACTTCAAGAACTAACCACATATTACCTGTACATTAGCCAATGAACAAGTAACTCCATCCAAATCTTCTGCACTGAGCCCAGTAATTTCACTCCTATAGTCTGCAACTGCTTTATTCGGATTTACAAGTTCGTTAAGTTTGACCTGAAAAACTCCAAATTCCAAAACACAACATCAACTTGGGAAGTGAAAAGAAAATTGTTTAATTGAGACCTCTGAGATGTCTAAAATTGTCAAACTAGTTGCAACATAGGTAATTCTTTTGCACCTGTGTTTCTGTGCGTGAGGTGAGAGGGAGGTATTACGAAGTCATGCTGCACAAAAATTTGAAAACAAACTCAAACAGTACCTGTAGATTGCGCCCAACCGCACAAACCCTCACCAGAGCTTCAGTGCCATCTTCACAGAGAACCATCTCACAATCAACGGCAAGCATTTTTGGAAATTTCTTTATCTGGTTTGTACTAAGCTTCATTCTCAACCATCCCTGAAGTTAAGAAGACAACACAAATCAATTAGCATAAAAAAATCAACCATAAAGGAAATCAAAAAACTAAAAGAAACCTTCATTGTTTACTTGCTCGTTTGGTAACTCACTGTTTTACCCTAAAAGTCAAAAAGTCACTAAAAAAACGAAAAAACCAACAACATATACCAAAAAGTCAAAGATTCTATTGTCTCTCTACTTTTTGCACATCTTTTCATAAAAAACTAAAAAGTCATTCCAAACATACTAATTTTTTTTACTTCATATTTTAACAAAAAAAACCAAAAAGTTACTTAAATAGTATGTTCTCAAACGAGGCCTGAGAGTAGAAACCGTCAATTAACAATATTGGAAAGAATTTAAATTCCATTAAATACAAGCAAATAGGGCACCTCTTATTTGTTGGTTTGCAACAAATGAACTTACTTGGACATATGCATTCACTTTGCACAGAATTTATGTTGGACATGAAAAAAACTCGGGTTGGAATTTTTTGACACTACATGAACCAGATACGAAGTTGGCCAGTTAGGGTTGACTAGTTAACAACATGAACCTCAAAAGTAACACAATACGATAGCGCGCACACCCAAAAAATAAAAGCAAATTGGATTAGTGTCAAACCTACATAACTCGAATTTAACATGTCTAACCCGTTTGAAGGTGCTATTGTAGCAATTCTTGGAGTCAATTATGAGTTAATTTTTTGTGTTAGTTTTTTTTTATGATTTTACTTTTTATTATTGAAAGTCATACTGGTTTGGAATACTAATTTGGCTAATTGTGTTGATTGAGACTTTTTATCTATTTGACTATTTGTGAGATTATTTCTTTTTTTGATCGGCAAAAAGAAACTTTATTGATGCAAGAAACAAGAGCAAAGTACAAAGCAAATTACATCAATAAAGAAATGGGTGTGCAAAAACATCACAATGAGCTAAATCATCCCAACTATGTTGACACTAAAAAGCCCATCCTATCATTTGCTAGCAACCCCAGAGTTGGTGAGAAACCAATGATAAAAACAGACCAAACCAAAGCTACACCAGCACAACCATCACAGGCCAGAGACCATCACAGGCCAAAGACCATCACAGACCTGAGCATAACAGTCCAGCATGAACACACCCAAAAAACACTAAAACACCATTCACCCTTTTACCATGAACTCCACCCAACAGCACTTCCAATCAACAAACCAACCAAGCCTCAAAAAGAGATCCAGCTGATGGTGATAAACAATGCACCTACACAAGCTTCTATTGCAGGCCCACTGATGATGACAAACGATTCAGATCAATCCATATGCCACAATTCAAGAGCAAAAAACCAGCATTAGTCACAGAAATAAACCAGATTGAACAGAACAAGATCAGCTCAACCAGATCAGAACAGGTCAAAAGGAAACCCCCCAGACAAACAACCCCAATCTGCCAAGAAGATCAACAGCCAATAGCCAATTGGACAAACAAGAAATCAGACCAGATGCAGGGCACACCAGAGAGCTCCACAGTAGGCAGAGCACTTAGACAACAGATCAGACCACAATGCAACATATCAGCATTAGACACAGAAATAAACCAGATTGAACAAAACAGATCAGGTCAGGACAGGTCAGATCAGCTCAACTAGATCAGAACAGATCAGATCCAAACAAAACAACTAATCTGTTGCAAGGCACCAGACTTAAACCATAGCATTCAACCTCCAATTCTGATACACTACTTCACCCAACAGATTCTGAACAAAACCAAGAACCAGGGCCCAACCCAAACTGGTGCTGCTTCATTTGCATAGACTTCAATCTTCAAAGCTTTGTATGTTAACTACTCAGCTCATCTCAATTAAGTTGGGACTTCAACCACATTTTGTAAAATCACCAACACAGAAGACAGCAGCAAAACAACAGCAAAACAACAGCAGCATAAAAAACAGAAGACAGCCAGCCAACACAGAAGACAAAAGCAGAATATCACCATTCAGCCAGCCAACACAAAAGGCAAAAGCAGAGTTCAGCAAGGCTCCCATCCATTAACTATCACAACCAACTTACATCAACCCAGGAGCAACCGTCTCCTCCCAACACAATCCTTGATCTGATGCAAATTAGTGACCATCTGCTGCACTGAGTATAGCATCCCCTCTATATTCATTTTACTCCAAAGTGCTACCATTACCTTCACCAACTCTGTTAATTCATTCCACTCAACTGGTTTGCCACTAAAAAGACATTCATTCCTAGCTTTCCATAAAGACCACATAACAGTTAGAGGTACCACTCTCCACATTCTCAGGACAATCTGGTTGAATTTGACTCCTGACCACCAAAGCAATAAATCCTCAACTGAGCCAGGTAAAACCCACACCAGACCCCACCATTGCATCATATCAGTCCAAACTTTCCAAGCAAAAGAGCAAAACAACAAGAGATGATGGACTGACTCCTCCTCAGATTTACAAAACAGGCACAATGCATCTGATTCCTCATTTAACACTCCCAGATTTTTTAAAACAGCTGCAGTTTTAGTCTCTACCTCTCCAAGCCAACCATCAGAATTTTTTTACCTTGGGAGGAAGATTTTTTTTGGTGGTACCTTAGTAACACTAAGTGTTTTTGAATTTATCCACCATCTGCTACTGTAAATGATCCTTCTGGATTGGCCAGCCACTTACATGAGTCCTCAGGCCCCAAAGACAGAGTAGGTGCTTCCCTGAGTAAGTCATGCAATCTTAATACCTCCTCTTCTTCCCATGCTAGCAATGGTCTTCTAAAAATTAAATTCCACTCATAAGATTGTCCCCTCCTCTGGTAAATCTGCTGAACAGTGCTATCTTTCTCCTTTGATAAGCTATACAATCGAGGAAACTCCTCCTTCAGGCATACATTGTTGAAACACTTATCCTCCCAAAAATGAATTCTACCCCCATTCCCTACCGATAGTTGAAGGTTTGATAGATAAAATTCAACCAAAGCAGGTCTTTTTTCAACAAGATGAAGGATATCAATCACTCCAAACCCTAGACACTGAAACATTAGTACGAACCTCAAATGTGACACAATACAATAGCATGCACACCCAAAAAAAAAAAAAAAAAAGCAAATTGGGTTAGTGTCAAACCTACATAACTTGAATTTGATATGTCTAACCCGTTTGAAGGTGCTAGTGTACAAGTTCTTGGAGTTAATTTTTTGTGTTAGTTTTTTTTGGGTTTTTACTTTTTATTATTGGAAGTCATAGTGGTTTTGCTTAAATGAATATTCCTCTAACCACCTATTATCCAAGAGGAACCTATCTATCCATCTATCCCCATCTTGAGCATTGCACCAAGTAAAACTTCCGCCCATCATAGGCAGGTCCACTAATCATTCATACCTCTCTCCCTTCTTGAGCATCCCTTTCTTTCACTGATATACCTAATTTCATTAAAGTCTCCACCCAAACACCAAGGATTAGAATAATGGGTTTTTAATCTACCCAGTGAATCCCATAAGAACCTCCTTTTAACTACATCATTTGGGGCATAAATATTAACTATAGTGCATTCAAAACCCACACCAGCAATTCCTGAAAGCAGGACAAAATTTCTTGAGCTGCAACACTCCTCTAGTCTAAATCTATCCAGATTCCAAATGCATAGCAAACCACCTGCAGTACCTTCAGCATCTACTCCCATGAACTCCATCTTCTCAAATGGCCACATCAGCTTAATGAACTCTTCCTCCATGCTACCTCTCTTGGTTTCTTGTAATAAGACTGTCCACTCCACCCTCTTTTATCATTACCTTTATCTTCCTTCTTTTTTCTGGTCTTCTGAGACCTCTTACATTCCATGTCATTATCTTCATAAGGAACCATATGTTACACCTGCACCCTTGCATCAGCTATTTAGGCATCAACAGCCATTCCCCTGCCTTCAATCTTTTCCAAATCCTTGCTTTCCACCTGAACAATTTTTTCTATAGGTTCAACTTCTTTCCCTTCAAAATTTATGCCAAGTGACTGCCCCATCTGGACTGTTGCCTTAGCTTCCTTAATCAATCTTCTGCTTCTACTACTTGACTCACTATTAATTGATAAAGAATTGGAAAGAGCTGCTGCAGTGGCTCTGAAAATAGCACCTCTGTTAAAGCTCTGCGGCAGCACTCTTCCCCTCTGTGAAGGCAGTGACTTACCTTTTAACAAAACTCCTCTTTCTCTCCCCTTATTTCCCCTTTTTCTACTGATAACCCTTCTTTTAACCTTTACACAGCTACTTTCTCCATCCTTCAGGGCTGCTGATGAGCCTACTCGATTGAACTGATTTTGGGCTACATAATCACTCAAGTTTGACCAGGAATGGTCATTGGGCCTACTTTGATTTGCTTCACCCTGGACTCCCTTCAACACTACTTGCAAATTAATCTTGGGCCTCTCCATTACCGGCCCACTCAAGCTTTTCATAAATCCTGGTGTGAAAATATTGGCATCAATATTTTGAATGCTCCCAGCCACCTTTTCTCTTGGGCTTTCCACAAACTTCAGCATTCCAACATTGACAGAGCCCCCACCTTTTGAGTTTTCCAAGCCTTCATCTGTTGGCCTTAATGATGATGCTGCCCCCATGCTTCCCCTTCTTTCCAGCTCAGATTTTCCCCCCTCCACTGTGTCCTTAACCCTGCTTACCACTTCAGTACTAAGTGACACATCATCACCACCTTCACCTTCCTTTGCTGGTTCCCTCCGACCTTCAATGGTGCCGGATAACATATCCTGCCTACTGTCGGAATTTGAATTCATATCCTCCTTAATCTGAGCACTGCCTAACCTTGTGGTCATCCCTATTGGGAAGCCTATCTCTTCGCACACTCTAACTGGATAGTAGTTCCCTTTCCATTCAAGTGTTACCACTTTGTTGATGAACTCTCTGCTTTTTGTGATTATCCTTACTTTACCCCGTTGAAAAGAGACTGGGCTGTTTATATCCTCATCAAGCTAAACTACTTCCCCCCAAACTCCCCCAATGTCGTTAAAAGTTCTTCTGTTCCACAGATTAAAAGGTATGCCAGAGCATAATAACCAAACACACCTTTCACTTTCAACCATTCTCCCCTTTTTCCCATTCCTCCATTAATATGCACCACTCATATATCCATTCCTTCAATCTTTCTTTCCATTCCTTCATTTGTTCCATAGACTTGAAAGTTAGCAGCGCACATCTAACTCCCCCCTCCATCCATCTCTGACATTCACATCCTTTAACCCTCTTTTACTACACTCCTTTTTAAAATCAGCAAAGATAAAGAATGCTTTTAGCTGTACTACTAGACTCTCATAGAGCCAACCATTACGAATCTCTTCAGCTTGAACAGATATCCTGTTGATATCTCTTTTTAACCCGCGTATAGCACCTACATAAGAGTTCTGACCTTTACCCCCCTCTGTTGTTTTCCATTGCACCCTCTGTTTGGTGGCACTATTACTCTCCTTTCTTAACACCTGCATCTTCAAATTCTGAGCTTTACTTCCGTACGCAGCTATCCATACCTTCAGTTCCTTATCATCACACCACAACCCTTCAATTTTTTGAACTGCCATACTTGCTGCAACCTGACAATCATATCTAACGAACCCAAAACTTTCCTTCTTTTCTTCGGAATAAACACATCCTTCACCACTCCATAGTTGCTAAATAGATTGAACAGACCTCTTGGTTCCATCGATTCTGGTAAGTTGTCCACAAAAACAGTGAACATTCTTGGTCCCCTTAAACTAGCTTACTGATATCCCACTGGTCTTCTCCGAATCACTGGTGTCCACCCTCCTCCTTCCATGGTTTCTAACAATGGCTCCTGTGTTTACACCTATTTGTGAGATTATTTCAACTTCTACTTTTGTGGATTACTCATGAAACATGAACCTCAAAAGTGACACAATACAATAGCGTGCACACCCAAAAAAACAAAAAAGGGCAAATTGGGTTACTGTCAAACCTACATAACTTGAATTTGATATGTCTAACCCATTTGAAGGTGCTAGTGTACAAGTTCTTGGAGTTAATTATGAGTTAATTTTTTGTATTAGTTTTTTTTTGGGTTTTTACTTTTTATTTTTGGAAGTCATACTGGTTTTGGATACTAATTTAGCTCATTGTGTTGATTGAGACTTTTATCTATTTGACTATTTGTGAGATTTTACTTCTACTTTTGTGGATTACTCATGAATTTTTGAGTTATTTTTATGGATATCATATATTCATTGTAGATGTTGATGAATATATGTGTTTATTCTTGTTAATGGATTAAACATGTATACATAACCTAAGAAGCATGGATACGGACACGTGACACGACACAGACACACACACACCGACACGTTAATTTTCAAAAAATGCAGGACACGACACACAGGGGACACGCATGAAATATATAAATTTATATATTTATTATATATTATATATATGAATATATCATTTAAAGATAATAAAAAAATATAATGCAACACTAATTCCTATAAATTTATATAATTTTTATTTTGTTATTGTGTCTTAAGTGGTTTTGTTCAAACTTATAATTAGTTTCACATGTGTCTAATCGATAGACATGTGTGTTTAAGCAACAGACACGTGTGTCCTCCAAGTATCCAAAGAGTTTCCGGGTCTTTAAAAATAGGACACATTTTGAAGAGTGTTGGACACGTGTCCTAAAAGTGTCCAAAGAGTGTCGGTGTCCGACACGAACACGACACGGATACGTCACATTCTTAGAAGTGTCCATGCTTCTTAGTACGTAACAAATAGGATGTGCACATTAATCATGGCATGCAGGTCGTAATCAGGTTAACACTTTTATAAACAGGTTGGGTTAGTGTGAAGGGAATTCTCACTAGAGCTGCAAACGAGCCGAGCCGAGCCGAGCCGAGCTTTACTGAGTTCGAGCTTGGCTCGTTTGCTTATCGAGCTCGTTTATTGAGCTTGAGCTCGAGCTCGCCTTGATAAGTAACTAGACTTAAGCTCGAATCGAATCGACTCGACTCGTTAATATTAATGAAATTCGAGCTCGGCTCAGCTTGGCTCAATGAGATTTTTTTAATATTACTCATATTATTTAAATAAAAAAATATTATTTATATTATTTAATATATAAATAATATATTTATTATTTAATTTAAATAAAGACAAACGAGCCGAGCTTATTCGACCTTTGAGCTCGGCTCGACTCGGCTCGTTTACTAAACGAGCCGAGCCTGTTTGTGAACCGCTCAGTTCATTTGCAATCCTAATTCTCACAAACTGGAGATGACATGAAACAAACATGATCAATAAGACAAATTCTCACCCCCCGAAAAAACATTGAATATTTATAATTAGCCCGCAAAATTTAGTCTCGTTTCTTCAAATTGCAATAGACGAGCATGCAGCAAATTAAGACTAACTATTTTCGACTATATTAAAAGGGACAACAGGGGCTACTTCTGGACCATGCTCCATATGGTATCAGCTGGAGTTGCTTCCTTCGGTACATGCACGATCATAGATATCAATTGCATTTTCACCAAGGAGTAACCGTATATCTCGGAAAATTTGAATTGGTCTTTCCACTCATTATTGTGTCATCATCGGCCAAAAAAATAGTATACAAATTCTCTTGGCACCAGAAAATACAAAACAACCAATATTTGTAACATATACTTCTTAATAAATTCAATATTCAAATAATGTCTCTCCCTACTATTGCACAAAAAGCAAGGAATTTTCTTAGTAAAGAAGAGAACAAGCTGCAAATGCAATAGCCCAATCTGATAAACCAAACCAAACCAAGCCAAGCCTTAAGTCCCATCAAATGGGGTTGGCCATAGCCCAATCTGATGCACAGTTATAAACTATAACACCTAGAAATGACACATACAATAGGAGAAGGGATACTTATCAAACGCAAAAAAAGAATAAACAGATTATATACCAATTACTCCAAAAGGTGGTAACATAACAAGTCTCATTGAAATCACCCAATTGATTAAAAAGTAATTTCAAATCCATGATGACTTTTCTTTCAGTTCTATAGAAGGGGAAACCAAGCGTAAAAGTTGCATGCAAGAGTTCCGTCATTGAAGGCAGTGATTTCATGATGATAGATAGCTATAAAATTACTGCAAGGTCATGCATAGTAAATTCTAAAACAGAATTTGAGTGACGCAGCCTGCATAATTGGTACAAGGCATAGTTGAGTAATTTTAAATTTACCTTTAGCTAGACATAGAAGAGAGTATTTATAACAATAAATTGCTAATATTGGACCATGCCTAGAACTAGAAGATACAAAAGTACAATCATCACTAACAAGCAAGGGGTGACTCACAGAAATTTTTGCAATATATGAAAATAAATAGCAAAAAAAAGAAAAGAAAAAGGAACAAAATTGACAGCAAACCTCCTCATGTAACAGAAATGAATAATCTAATGGGCATTTTGCAATATCTGAAAATAAATAGCAAAAAACAGAAAAGAAAAAGGAACAAAATTGACAGCAAACCTCCTCATGTGACGGAAATGAATAATCTAATGGGTATTGTGGGTGTTCAAGAGTTAAGCGAACCAGCATCTGCACTGCCACAACAGCAACTTAATAAGGATCATACTCAATTGAATTACAAGTAAGATACGTAAAGCTTAACAAATTTGTAATACAACCAGCCCGCCTTACAATACAAACAAGATGAAGAATTCTGAGAGAAAAAGTAGAAAACACCAGTAAGTGATTTCAGATTAATGATGCATTCTGAAACTAGTGCTGAAAAATCTGTTCAAACATTTTACGAAAACACAACACGCAAGAGCATAATACTGAATCAGTCAGACAAATTAATATTAATGTGGTTAAACCGAGAACAAGACAGAAATGTGCATTTAATTTACAACATAAATGAAACTCAAAGCTAGAGACATCACAATCTTGTGACTAGAATATTGATTAAGGAGGAAAATCAAGCAACGGCATGCTGTTAAAAAAATTAAATAAATAAGAAGCTAGAATAAAAATAACTTATTCCTAAGCAATCCATATATATATGTAATTCTTTTACATTCATCAAAAATATATAATTCTTATCCCCAGTATGAAACTACAGCTTGCTTACAGACACACTGAATAAAAACATGTTAATCAAATCAAAGCAAACCTGCACAGGGGATTCAACTTCTCTGGATTCCTCTATGAATTTCCTAAGTATATCCTGCTTAGAATACCAGTGCATTTTGTTATCGAAAAACTGCAAACAAACACAAGCACAAGCGTCGTTGTAATGATTCTTCACATAAATTAGTTTCAAGGCAACAACTTTGGTGCAATTAATTACCTTTAAATCATCCTCTCGGCTAAATGTGTTTAGAAAACGAGCCAATGTAACAGCGGACTTCTTTATCGGATCACGCATTCTAGACCCGAATAGTTTGTCATGCTTACTTAAAAACACCTCCCAGTCTCCTTCACTGCCCTCCATCCCCTGTTGCTGGGCCGCCTTGACCAGCCTAGCAAGAACCTAACAACATTCAAGCGTTATTTCAGATAACACCAGCTTCAGTGAGAGAGCAGCAATTTGCACAACTAGGGCAAAGTTTTAGATCTATATCTAGTATTTCCCTTTCCAGCACCAACAATTGGTAATATATATTCAATAATTAAGTTGAATTCCTAAAAAAAAATCATTAATTTTACTAGAAACTATTAAATCCTTTAGCAATAGGTTGATTAACTACCAAAAAAAGAAAATTGTGAAAGCTTTAGAATCATCTTACATCTTTCCCCACGTTGGCGATCATCTTTTCCATCTGTGTGTGTGTGTGTGTGTGAGAGAGAGAGAGAGAGAGAGAGAGAGATGAAAAAAACCGGGAAGCTGAATTAGGGCTTCTGCTTTGTGCTATCAGACTCTCTCTCTATCACATTTCTAATAAAAATAAAAATAAAAACTATTTTAATCTTTTTTTATTTTATTTTTATAATATATATATATATATAATTTTTAATATAAAATTTTAATTTTTATAAAATTAATATCATTGAAAATATACTTTTAAAATAAGACTAATATTAAATATATTTAATAAAAATTTAAAATAAATAAAAAGTAATTACCATATTTTAGTTATGCTTTCAAAGTAGTATTTTTAAAATATAAAAATTATTTTGGTGAAAATAAACACACAAAAATCATATATTTTTGAAATTTTCAAAAATAATCTTCATTCCAAAAAAAATATATGAAAATAATGACTTTTGTGCGTAGATGTAAATTTTTTATTTTCTTTAAAACACAAATTCAATCTATGCATGAGTGTAAATAAAATATAGAAATTTTTTTATTTCCTTTAAAATAATTATAAACCCGTTTGGTTAATAAAATTAAATTAAAAGTCATTATTTTTATTTTTATTTTTTGAAATGAAGATTGTTTTTGAGAATTTCAAAAATATGTGATTTTTGTGTGTTTATTTCATCAAATTAATTTTTATATTTAAAAAATAATAATTTGAAAATATAACTAAACATCGTAATTAGTTTTTATTTATTTTAAATTTTTATCAAATATACTTAATATTAATCTCATTTTAAAGGTATATTTTCAATGATATTAATGTTATAAAATTAAAATTTTATATTAAAAATTATATATATATTATGAAAATAAAATAAAAAAGATTAAAATAATTTTTAATTTTTCATTAGAAGAGAGAAAGAGAGAGAGCAAGCGAGAGAGAAAGAGAGTGGTGGGATGTGTGACCCATGATGTGTGCGTGCAGAGAGAGAGAGAGAGAAGGGTTAGAGAAAAAGAGAATGATTCAGTATGAGTATGTTTTGAAATTTTTTGCTTAAAGAAACAAATCTGAACCATGCATTTCTTGTAGGGTGACGTGGTTCTGTCTTAAACGTCACCCGGAGGAACAGTCGGAGAGAGTGGCTAGAGAGGATCCGGACTCGTGCTATCAAACTTCCGCAGTTATATATAGAACCAATTAGTATTTAACAGACAAATAAATGGGCCTTTTCTGCCCCCAACCCGATTTAATCAAAAATCTTTTTTTAAATTATTTTTTATTATTATTACAAAATTTCTCAATTTCCCATGCTTCGTTTTTTTTTTTTTTATTGCTTTATTAAATTTAATGTACATACTCTCTTTAATTTTCTGAAAGCCTTGGATACAACAAACAATTTATATAATTCTCGTTGTTGTTTCAACACTCATGAAATGAAAAGGCTTATACAAATCTGATTTTAAGTTTTCTTCAATTGATTCTTTGTAATTTTTTTTGAAGTACTTACAAATTAGAAGGCAAATTCACATGAGGAATAATTTGAATTTTAGTTTTATTACCATGTCATGGCCTACTTATTTATATACATATGTTTATTCAATGACCAAACTAATAATTGTATGCTGACAATATTTTGATATAAAACTATTTTTTGGGATACTTGTGTAGAATTCTTAAATGTTGTAATTGACAAAGTTTTGGGACTTTTCTTTATTTTTTTAAAAAAAAATATATTGTTTTATGAAAAAAATAATAAATGTGTAATGACACAATATCTAAATTTATCCAATTGTAGGAAATGTAATGTCATAAAATCTTATTTTATTTTTGAAAAATATTTGAGACCCCTTTTGAGGATAACCCCCACACCCCTAAAATGATCCCCTCTCTCTATGTATGTATGGGGTTCATATCTTGAGTAGTACAGATTTGTGCAGATCTTATGAGAATGGAAGTCTTAATCATTACTCTTTATTTTTATAAATTGACATACCAGTTGAGTTTAGGACTTCAAACGAATTGAGTCGAGTCAAACCGAGCTTTGCTGAGCTCAAACTTAGTTCGTTTACTAAACGAATCGTGTCGAGCTGAGCCAAGCCAAGATGAGCCGAACCCTTAACAAGCCAAGTCGACTCAATTCGTTAAATAAATATATATATATATATAACCTATATATATATTTATAACCTATATATATATTGTTAAATATTAGAACCTATATGAATAATGAGTGTGTACATATATAATACATATATATTAGCTAAATTATATACAAAAAAATTAAAAAATTTAAAAAAAGGGGAGGGAAATTGATACAGCTTGGGTAATATATCCAAACACACAAAATGGTCTAACATTTGAAAGGTCAATGACAATTTACATACACATGTAGTCACGTACTAGTGTCGACGGGAACATTTTTTGGGGCCAATAGAAAGAACCTCATTAAGAGAAAGAAAGAGAACAAAAAAAAGAAGTATAATAGAAAGATAAACAAAACACAATACAACACAACACGATACAAACTAACTAGAGTTAATCATAACTAGGGCTGGGCATAGGGTTATCCGACCCGCACAACCCGCCCTACCCGACCCTACCCGCACGCGTATGGGCGGTTTCGCAAATATAATAGGATAGGGTGCGGTTTGAAATATTTCTAATTTTCGGGTTGCGGACGGGTTGCGGGTTTGAACCGCACCCGCACAACCCGCCCGCATTAATCCTTTTTTATTTTTTATTTTTTTTTTAGTTTCAAATCTGGACCGTTCAATTCAATCTTCACTTCATAATATATAACAAACGAAACCAAAAAAAACCCTAATATGCACGCAGCTCTCTCATTCCTCTCATTTCATCTCATCTTGTTAGTCTCTTTCTCACTCTCATTTTCATCTGCACAGATCGACTCCACACCGATCGAACTCGCAAGATCGACTCCTCACCGATCGACCTCACTCTCTCATTGCACCGATCGATCTCATAGGTAAGCTTCTCTCTCTCTCTCTCTCTCTCTCTCTCTCATTTTCGTCTGCACAGATCGACCTCGCAAGATCAACTCCTCACCGATCAACCTCGTAAGATCGACTCCTCACCGATCGACCTCACTCTCTCATTGCACCGATCGATCTCATAGGTAAGCTTCTCTCTCTCTCTCTCTCACTCTCATTTTCTCAGACAGATTGACCTCGTAAGATCGACTCCTCACCGATCGACCTCACGGATAAGCATCTCTTCCTCTCTCTCTCTCTCTCTCTCTCTCTCATCTCATCAGATTTGTTATTTATTTGGAATTAAATCTGTTTGGAATTAAATATGTTCATTTCTGTTAGGCAATCAGATCTGTGTGTGATTTTTTATGGCAACAGATCTCTAAGTTGGAATTAAATCTGTTGATTTCTGTTCGGAATTAAATCTGTGATTGGAATTAAATATGTTCATTTCTATTAGGCAATCAGATTTTTTTTTTTTTTTTTTGTGGCAACAGATCTCTGTGTTGGAATTAAATCTGTGATTAGAACTAAATCTGCTCATTTCTGTTATGCAATCAGATCTGTTTCTTTTTTTTTCTTTTTTTTGTGGCAACAGATCTCTGAGTTGGAATTAAATCTATGATTGGAATTAATCTGTTCATTTCTGTTAGGCAATCAGGCTTGTTTTTTTTTTTTTGTGGCAACAGATCTTTGAGTTAGAATTAATCTTTCTCCCTATGCAGTTTTTTTCACTATCATGATTGATAATGCTGATTACTGATTTATTTACATATTAAGCTTAATTTGATATTATTTGTTTTTGGTTCTATAGGTTCAATGTATCATGGATCTCCTATTTTACTCTCAGTCCTTGGTCCTCTCACTGTTAAAAGGTACCATTTAATTTAGGCAATCTGTGCTTCAAAGACAGTCTTAGGCTTCAATTCATTTAGTATAATTACTTACATGTATATTTGTATATGTATAAGCACCTATGTTATGGTTACTTACAGGATCATTTTGTTGGGAACAGAATTGAAAGCCAGTCAAATCAACTTATTTGCAGGTAATATATTTTATTAATTTCTCTTAATTAGTATAGTTTTTGTTTTTTGTTTTGTTTTCTCTTGATAATTCTATCTGATTTTCATTTTGTTGCTAGTGTTTTTTGGATACATAAATATAAATCTGTGTTTTTTATTTTAGAATTTTTTTATAAGTTTTAATTTATTAATTATTAATGTTGGAGCATTTTAGAAAATAAATATTGACACGAAATGGGAGAAAAAAAAGGTTTAAAAATAATTTTTTTTAAAAAAAGTTCAATCCGCAAATCGCCCGCACATCCACGAACCTTATCCGCACAAACCGCAAACCGCATTGCGGGCAGTTGCGGGTTGACTTTTCTCCCAACCGCAAAGATGCGGGGGGGTCCAAACCGAACCGCAAACCGTCCCAAACCGAACCGTGGACACCCCTAATCATAACAATGCATGGGATGAAGTTTTGAAGAAAGCGCTGAGCTGGGAGAAAATGCAAAGATACAATCTAAAAAATACAATCAAAACAACACTTCCAAATAAGCCTAATAGTCCCATATTAGGTATCTAAAGCTACATGTGGAGCCGAGGTAACCGAGAACTAAACTAAACATGACCTACTTAGATCAAGAAACATGGGAATCGAATTAATTTTGTTTGGTTCAAGGTTGAATAGATGGGTAAACTAACCTAACCAAAAAAAAAAAAAACTTCTAATCTTATATTTAAAAAGTTGGTGTGTATAGTTTGATCTTAACAGGGAATAGGGCAGTTTGTTTGCTATATATTTGCTCATGAAAAGTTGGTGTATATATTTGCTCATGAAAAGGAGGGGTGAGTTGCTACTCTTTATTTTTTATAAATTGACATACCAGTTGAGTTTAGGACTACAAATGAATTGAGTCGAGTTAAACCGAACTTTGCTGAGCTCAAACTTAGTTCGTTTACTAAACGAATCGTGTCGAGCTGAGCCAAGCCAAGACGAGCCGAACCCTTAACAAGCCGAGTCGACTCACAAATAGTTTAATTCATTTGCAACCTTAGTTGAGTTCGCACATAATTTTTTTTAGCATAGTGTGGAATAAGCAGACCATTGAAGACACAATGTTTAATTGTTTTCCCTTACGATTAAAATTTACAAACTTCTAATTAAACGCATTTACACTTACACATGCAGATGTAAAAAGTATATGTAATTTACAACTACCTAGTGGAGGAGTTTCCCAAGATAGCCTTGGATTCTACATAAGGTGGAGAAACACTTTCAAAATAATAATAATAATTGTAAATTCCATTTTTCTCAATGATACCAAATAAAATATAGGGCAAAGTCAATAGATTTGTTATCCAAATTTGGACTGGTTTACAATTTAGTTATGAATTTTGACAGTTAATAGTACAAATTATATTCCTAATTTCATATGACATCTAAAAAAAGTGCAATAGTTGTAAGTTTTGAACATTTCACATCCGCTAGACTTCACAATTTAAAATCATTCCGTTTGTAATTTAAAGCTCATCATTGCCATGCTTATCTAACATCTGTGATCATTTTTAGAAGAAATGCAAACTTCTTGAAGTTATTTTGTATTCTAGGGAGAGTTTTATATGCAATTTCCAAGATTCTTCTTTTGACAAGCCAATTTTAATCACATCACAAAGTTAAATTTATAACCTATATATATATATATATATTTATTGTTAAATATTAGAACCTATATGAATAATGAGTGTGTACATATATAATACATATATATTTGCTAAATTATATACAAAAAAAAAAAAAAAGTGGGAGGGAAATTAATACAGCTTGGATAATATATCCAAACACACAAAATGGTCTAACATTTGAAAGGTCAATGATAATTTACATACACATGTAGTCACGTACTAGTGTTGATGGGAACATTTTTTGGGGCCAATAGAAAGAACCTCATTGAGAGAAAGAAAGAGAACAAAAAAAAGAAGTATAATAGAAAGATAAACAAAACACAACACATCACAACACAATACAAACTAACTAGAGTTAATCATAATAGTGCATGGGATGAAGTTTCGAAGACAGCGCTGAGCTTGGAGAAAATGCAAAGATACAATCTAAAAAATACAATCAAAACAACACTTCCAAATAAGCCTAATAATCCCATATTAGGTATCTAAAGCTACATGTGGAGCCGAGGTAACCGAGAACTAAACTAAACATAACCTACTTAGATTAAGAAACACGGGAAACGAATTAATTTTGTTCGGTTCAAGGTTGAATAGATGGGTAAACTAACCTAACCAAAAAAAAAAAAAAATTCTAATCTTATATTTAAAAGGTCGGTTTATATAGTTTGATCTTAACAAAGAATAGGGCAGTTTGTTTGCTATACAAGTTGAAGAACAAAAGATTCTCAAAAAGTTGCCTAATATCAGGAATAGCATTCAAATTATCAACCAATAATGCAACAAGGTGAATCAATTTTACCCATAAAAAACACACTTGCACTCTTTCATAAAAACACAAATTTACCACCTTGAACAACAGCTTCAATTCAAGAGTTTCTATCCGATTTAGAGTCCCTACTGCACGTTGAAAACAATGATTTGAGCAAAGATATTAGAGGCTAAAAAACATGATTGCTCAAAGGGCTGTAGTTGCATTCCTATTGCTAGCAGTTCTTAAAGCCTCCAAAGTTTAGGATAGAGCATAAAACACATTGTTTTAGACATAACACAAACGTATGAATACCTCAACTTTTTGCATTTCTTTCGGAAGACGAGAAGCCCTACAGTTCGGATTCTACCTGTGGTTCTAAATCTGATTTCACAAGTGCAATGTGAAATAGTGAAAACATAAAGAGAGTCCAAATTTGGCAATTCTTTTTGAAAAATTGATGTTTTGAATAAAATGCCAAAAATGGACTACTTTGCTAGATTTCAAAGTCGTTACCTAAATATTATTGGAAAATTTAGGAAACCTATGACTCATGCCAAAGGCCAATAGTCCATCATCACCAAAGTCGTCTCAGCTCGGGAACTTAGGTACGAGAGGGGAAAGTCATGAATTGAGCACCCCTGCTCGTCCGATCAAAAATCAGCCTCTACTAATCATAATGTGAATCTTATTTACATTATATGCTCTTGTTCCAATTATTAGCTATATTTACTATGTAATGTGTACATAAGTATAGACTAATTTGTAAAAATTGAAACACTTTATTCATGTTTGTTTTGAAAAGAGATTGTGAATATGCCACTTGAAAAAGTGGACTCAAATGTAAATTAATAAAACTATCTCAATTCAAACAACAAGCCTTCATCCACAGGTATTCAAACAGTTTATCAATTAAGCATTTAGCCTCATAGCAAGCATGCTAGACATGGCAACACTAACATACAATGCAATATGCTAAAACAAACAAAAGTTCACCTAGTACTCCAAGGCAAGCCAAAAGAAAAGAGTTAGAAAAATGCATGCTCTAACTAATGCAACATGACTAATGCAACACATACAAGATGTAATTAATAGGCTCGGCTATTAATATGGCATATGAATCAATTTGATAGCATGTGGTCTAAGCGCGTATTCAAAGAAGCGTAAGAAATAACAATGCAAGTTAGTGTGATGCATCGAGCCTCAATGCATGCAATACAAGTGGATGGAAACATGAGAAATGCTAAATGAAACATGATGCTTCCAAACTAACCATCATAAGCAGGTAAATAAAGGGGAGAAAGACGTGGGGTTGGAAGACATACACGTTATTACAACATTGCGCCCTCATACATGAGGGTCCGAATTAACTAACTAGCTAAGCTAATTACTACGAATTACAAAACGAATGAAATAATCACCTAAACTAGCTAATTAATTATTACAACAAATTAACTAACTAATTGAACTAACTAATTAATTAATTACAAATCAAAACGAACTAATTAGTTACAAATTAATTAAACATAAATACAAAGTTTAGAGAAGTATTAGCTAACTACTCTAAATATTCCGTTTCGATAAATAAGGAATGCTCATGCATGTGTGAATTTTCACCCGAAAAAGGCCACTGTTTTTCTGCCAGATACCACTGTTGCATAGTAGAACATTTGCACTGTTTTTCACCTCAAAACCAACTCCATTTTGCTAGAAAAGTACACTGCTAGGTTTTGCAAAGGTGGCCGGCATGCGAGAAGTGGTGGCCTGCCGGCCATAAATGATGGTCTGCTGGCCATAAAAGGTGGCTTGCCGGCCATTGATGCTTGGTTTTTCTTGCTGCAACAGAGAGCAAAATAGAGTAGACACACTGAATAAAACCATGTTAATCAAATCAAACCAAACCTACACAGGGGATTCAACTTCTCTGGATTCCTCAATGAATTTCCTAAGTATATCCTGCTTAGAATACCAGTGCATTTTGTTATCGAAAAACTACAAACAAACACAAGCGTCGTAACGATTCTTCACATAAGTGAGAAAAAATTAGTTTCATGGCAACAACTTTGGTGCAATTAATTACCTTTAAATCATCCTCTCAACTAAATGTCTTTAGAAAACGAGCCAATGTAACAGTGTATTTCTTTTTTGGATCACGTATTAATTCTAGACCCGAATAGTTTGTCATGCTTACTTAAAAACACCTCCCAGTCTCCTTCATTGCCCTCCATCCCCTATTGCTGAGCCGCCTTGACCAGCATAGCAAGAACCTAATAACATTCAAGTGTTATTTTAGATAACACCAGCTTCAGTGAGAGAGTAGCAATTTGCACAAGTAGTGCAAAGCAAGGTTTTAGATCTACATCTATCTAGCATTTCCCTTTCTAGCACCAACAATTGGTAATATATATTCAATAATTAAGTTGAATTTCTAAAAAAACTTCATTAATTTTACTAGAAACTATTAAATCCTTTAGCAATAGGTTGATTAACTACAAAAAAAATTATTCATATATAGCAAGTTAAAGCTTTATAATCATCTTACGTCTTTTCCCGCATTGGCGATCATCTTATCCATCTGTGTGTGTGTGTGTGTCTAAAACAAAGGGAGAGAGACAGAGACGAAAAAAGTTGGGAAGCTGAATTAGGGCTTGTGCTATCAAACTTCCACAATTATATATAGAACCAGTTAGTATTTAATGAACAAATAAATGGGCCTTTTTTGCCCCGACCTGATTTAATCTTTAATGGCCCCTAACTAAATCTTCTCATCTTTGAGCTAAGGTATCTTTGAGGCTTGTTTGAGCTCTAGAGGGTGTTGTTTGCTTGGTTTTATTGCTTGAATTGGTTCTTCTCTTCAAGAAGTATAAGGCTTTACCTATTTCCTTGATTTCTCTATTATTTTTCTTGCTTGTTTTCCATTGTTTTGGGCTATCAAAACTCTGTGTTTTTTAGGCTAAAGCTTGGATTTAAGGGCCATTAAAGGTTGAGGGGTTGATAGTCCTTCTTTGAACCTTGTTTTGGAGGCCTTTGCCCTTGTGTTTCCCATCCTTTCATTACCTTTTTTTTGAGCTTTTGAAACACTAATTTTCAGAGTTATTTCAGTGGCCAAAATCATGTTTTAAAGTCCAAAATTGGAGAGATTAGCCTCCTTTCCTTATTACTAGCTTAGTTTGTGCTATGTTCTAGCTTTTAATCTAGCTTTTTTTAACTTAAGTACAACATGTTTTGGGACTTATTTTGGAATATTTAGCACTATTTCTGGTTGATAGTTGCATTTGAGCTTTGTTTTGCATGCTTATAGTGTAATAATTCTCATGAGTTTGGTGTTCTAGGCCTTAGACACCATCTTGTTTGAATTGATAGCATTTATTTATGCTTTTCTCACTCATTTTCTGCACTTAATCATCTCTGCAACCTTCCTTCTTTCTTGGCTTTTTATTTTTCTTTGAGAGTGGTTCAAACTATTTGTTCGTTTAAAGCATGAGATTGAGATGTCATGCTTAATGGTTTAATCCCTCAGGGGGATCATTACCAACGGTATGATGTCTCTTTCATGCCTACAACAACTTTTGGTTTGAGCCCTCTTTCCATTAGAGGACTTAATCTCACCCTTTGGACTCAATTGATTAAAGGATGGTTGGTAACTAAAATGGTGTAATTAAAACTTGGAATTAAAAGTGAGCAAGGTAATAATTTGGTTGTGTTCAATCAGACATTAATTGAACACATAGAAACTCGAACCATTTCATACCCATTAGTGATGAAATGATTCAAGTTTCCAAGGTCACCATTTCCTTTTATCATTCATGAAATAGGGGAGGTTTGTGTCTTGTTTTGCATTTATTGAACTTGCACACTTGGTTTCACAAGCCATCATGCAATGAAATTGTATCCATTGATGGTTTGTGAACCGAACTTGCTACTCATTTGATTTGCTCATGAAAATAAGGGGTGAGTTGTGCCAATAAACCCTTAAAATACCTTATATATACTATGTTTGTCCTCTGTTACAGTAAGATGAACCTGTGCAGCAGTAGCCGACAGGTCACTTTTCATGGCCGGTAGGTGGCAGTCGGCCATCACTGGTGGCCGGCAACCTTCATCACTGGCCGGCTGGCCACTGATGCAAAATTGAGCAGTGTGTTAGTAAAGTAGAGCAAAGTTGTTCTAGAAGTGGGCAACAGTGTTGGTGCTCAATTGTACAAACAGAGGCATTCAGAAGCAAAACAATGACTTTTCGAGTGGAAACCGTGCATGAGCATGAGCATTCTTCGCATATCGAGCCTGTTTAGCTTAAATATTTAGCTTATATATTGTTGTACTTAATTAGTTATAGCTAGTTAATTTTGTCAATTGTTGTAATTAATTAGTTAATTAATTAGTTATTCAATTTCATTATGTACTAAATTAGTTAATTAGAGTAGTTAGTTAATTCAAGTGTTGTAATAATTAGGTAAGTAGTTTTAGCTAGTTATTCATTTCGGTTTGTAATAGTTAGCTTAATTAGCTTAGCTTTAACTAGTTAATTAGCCTAATTTATTCATTCGGACTCTCCTTCGTAAGAGCGCAATGTAATAATGTGTATTTCTTCCAACCCCACGTCTTTCTCCCTTTTATTTACTAGCTTACGATAGTTAGATTAGGAACATCATGTTTTGTTTAGCATTCTTCATGTTTGCATCCCTTTGCCATTTGTACAGCATGCACCGAGGCTCGACTCATCATTCTAACTGCATTGTTAGTTCAATACATTCTTTGAATACGTGCTTAGACCGCATGCTATTTAAATTGTTTCACATACCATATTAGTAGCCGAACCTAATGATTGCATATCACATATGTTGCATTAGTCATATTGCATAAGTTAGGAATCATGCATTTTTCTAACTCATTTCTTTTTTTTGGCTTAGAATACTAGGTGAACCTTTACTAGCTTTAGCATAATTGCATGAATGTCGATGTTACCATGTCTAGCATGCTTGCCATGAAGCTAACTGCTTAAGTTATAATTACTTATATGCCTGTGGATGAAGGCTTATTGCTTGAATTTGAATAATTTGAGTAATGTTTATATGCATTCGCTTTTTCAAGTGGTACATATTTCGAAACAATTTTCAAAACAAACATAAATCGAAGTGTTCCAATTCTTGCGATTTAGTCTATACTTGTGTGTGTGCACATCACATAGTAAATGCTAACCTAATAAATTGGAATAAGAACATATAATGTACATAAGATTCATATCAGGATTAGTAGAGGTCGATCTTTGATAGGTCGATCTTTGATCGGGCGAGCAGGGGTGCTCAAAAGTATTTGTGACCTTCCCCTCTCGTACATAAGTTCCCGAACCGAGACAATCTTGGTGATGACGGACACATGGCCTTTGGCACGAGTCATGGGTTTCCCAAATTTCTCAAAAAATATTTAGGTAGCGACTCTGTATCTGGCAAAACAGTCTATTTTTGGCAATTTGATTCAAAATCGATTTTCCTAACTATTTGCCGGATTTGAACTCTTTGGTGTTTATCAAAGACTTGGTTTACTCAAAAACTTAAAATAAAAAATAAAAATAAATGATTATGTAAAATAGTAATCAAATCAAACCAAATGGTAAGAAAATGAGGGTACACTACATATTAAGGATAGGGGTGTAAATTTGACCTGGCTTAGCGCGGACCACCCAGCCTTGGGCTCTTACGGGCTCATGTCGAGCCGTATGGGTTCCATCAAATTTCAAGTCGGGCCAACCTGATCCACAGGTGAAAAAATTAGGCTCAAGCCCAAGTTTAAGGGGGTATTTGAGCCTTGGATGGGCCAGCGGGCCGTGTCAAGCCGCATGGGTTCCATCAAATTTCAAGTTGGGCCAACCTGATCCACGGGTGAAAAAATTAGGCTCAAGCCCAAGTTTAAGGGGGTATTTGATCCTTGGATGGGCCAGCGGGCCGGGCCTAAACATTTTTTTTTTCTACCAAAAAAGACACTGGGCCTCGAGCGGGTCGGGCTTTGAGTTGGCCTTAAGCGGGCAGATAGGCCGGGCTTCAAAATGACGACCTGGGCCTAGGGTCTTGGGCTAGGCTTGGGATCGGGCCCACTCTGGGCCATGGGAGGATTTTAGACCGCTCACGTGCCGCAAGCCATTTTTACACCTCTAATTAAGAGGAGGATTTTAGTTTTATCCATGTTTTAACAAATTACTATAAATAAATGATAAATTTTATAAATATTAATAATTAAAATAATAAATTTTCCATAAAATTGTGATAAGTGTATGAGATTATCACCACATAGTAATTTTCCCTATATTATATAGGGTAAATTTCATTTTACCCCTATATAATTTGGTACATGTGCGGATCACCCCTTGTTATTTAGAAATAATCATATAATTAGGGACAAAGTGCACAATTAACAGTAGTAGTAAATTGATTTTCTCCTTCATCCTATTGTTCTAACTTCTATTCTTCTTGCATCTTCTCTCTGTCATTGCAGCAACCATAGCTGCCAATCACTACGTTAATTCCTCTTTTTTCTCATTCTCTTCTCTCCATACTCTTTTACTCTGGAATCACCACCTTACACCCCATCTACTCAAAAGGGACCAATGTGGCAACCACCTATACAATAACCCAACCACCATGCTGTCACAAAACACCTAATTTTAATCACTAACAACTACGAGGCAATTTCTTGTAAGTCAATCTGTCAGCATCGAACTTGCAAATGAACGGAAAAAGCTATAGTGAAGTGAGTTTGTTTGTTTGATCTCTTATTTATATAGAAATAAATACATATATATCTACTATCTACAACTATTATAAAAATGTGAAGAATTGTTATTGAAAATCCTAAGTGATTCGTGATTAGATAAAGATTAAAATATTTCAATTCCCAATCATTCAAAACACACAATCTAAATCATCAAGCACTTACGAAAGTGATTTAGATTGTTGTTTTCAAAAAAAATAATAAATCGACACAAACGATTTTTACGTGAAAAATCATAATTAAAGAACCTTCAATTGTAATAAAAAACTACGGGCGAAATGCCACTAATCAATCCACTACTGAAGAAAGAAAGATTACAAAGATAACAAACAAATTACCCAACTCATCCAATTTGTCTTCAAACCTTCTGTAACTCTTTCACCAATTCGTCTCGGAACTGATTAATCTGAAGTTGAATCCACAACTTCACTTGTCGAATCAACGATTACGTACAGAATCAAACTCCTTTGAAACTTCACATTTGAATCTTCGGAATCCACCGAAGAAGAACACTCTTGAATATGAAGTAACAACCTCCTTGATGTATGTATCTTAGATCATAGGTCACAAACCCTCTCAAATATATCAAGGAAAACTCACCAAAAACTTCAAAAGAAAAACCTCAAACAAAACCCTAAGACACTTAAACAAGATCTAGGAAAAGTAACTCTAGTATAGAACCAACACACGAATATATAGTAACTGAGATCGCGCGGTCCGCTCGAGTGTGGGAATGCCCGCGTAAGCGGAGACACCATATTGCGTGTTTCATACAGGGTTCATGCTCGAGCAGAAGATCCCACGCTCGAGCATACAATCACAACACCGAGTAGTTTTGCAGACGTAACAGATGCTAAAAGAGTGCAAACCACGCTCGAGCGTAACTTTCCCCGCTCGAGCGGGAAGCCAAAACCAGGAAACCTGGAAAATAACAATCTTATTACAACCTTAGTTTTTTCCATGGAATTTGACAACAAAGGGTCCTAACAATCTCCCCCTTTGTCAAATCTCAAACAAAACCATTCTAAAACAATTTTCCTAACAAAAGCATCAAAAAAAATAAAACAAACACCAACAACCATGAACAAACACCAACAACCATGAAAATTTGAGATCAATGCCTTTGAACAATCACCCTGAAAGAAAAGCAACCACACAAGCCAACCAAAAACTGTGGAACTGTATTAAATAACAAAATATAAAGTAACTGAGAAACATACTATCCATCCATAACTGAGAAACATAATACCATATACCCATCTATCCAACTCCAAGTATATAAATTGTACCAATATACTAAATATCTATCCATATAGAAGCAAAAATAAAATTGTACCAAAAACTGTACCAAACCAAAACCACTTCCCTTTTTTGTCCGGGAGGGATCAAAAAACAAAAGAAACAGAGTTGGACATCAAAGATCATGGAGCGGGTGGCTGTGACTGCATCCGAAGCATAGACAGGATCTGATCCAATTGAGAAAAAGATTGGGCCACGGAGTCCTCAATGCTCTGGGAAAAAGCCTCCAATGCACTGAACTGAGCATCAGCAGTGGTCTCAAGATCTGTGAGCTATGCCTCAAAGATATCCATCCGCGCCTCGAGTTGGTCAAACCGTGAAGTAACAGACCGCTCAAAAGACTGAAGCTGGCCATGAACCGTACGAACCGGATGGGGCTGCTCCCCCTCACCAATAGCACCATCGGATTCAGGTTCTTCGAGTTCTTGTTCCGACCCGTTTTCATCATCCCAAGTCACTGTGTAGACCTTCTTCCGATTCTTTTTCGAAGGACATTCAAGGGCAATATGGCCAAACCCTTGACATTCATAACACTTGACCCCTTGCCCCTTTACAATCTTCTTTTCAGTTTTTGGAACAAGTTTTGGTGGAAAAGTTTTGGGTTTTTCATTACTCTTGTCTTTTGAAATAGGGTCTCTGAAATTAGGCTTCTTTTTTTTCAAATTTTTTTTCAACTGTTTAGTAAACATAGCCGTCATCTCAGACTCTAAATCAAACTCAGTCTCCGGAGTTTTTGCAGTCTCATGAGCACTAGCGAAAGCCACACTATCTTTTTGTTTTTTCTTAGAAATCTGGTGGGCTTCATAAGTCTACAGGTTTCCAACCAATTGATCAAGCTTGAGGGTATCAACATTCTCAGCCTCCTCAATGGTTGTCACTTTTGATTGGAACCTCTCGGGTAAAAGCCTCAAAATTTTTCCAACAACTTTAGCTTCAAGAATTTTTTCACCGAGTGTGACATCATCACGCATAAAAAGGGTTTCAAAGGCAGAGGTGAGACGTTGAAGTTTTGACCTTTTGATAGAAGTAGTACCTTCGTGAATTATTTCAAGAATGTCCCAAGCCTCTTTTGCTACCTCACACGTGCAGATACGACGAAACTCTTCAGGTGTGACGGAGCAAAAAAGGGAATTGAGAGCCTTACTGTTCCAACTCAAGCTTTGGTAATCGGTTGTGTCCCATTTATCAAGGGGTTTAAGAATATTAACACCATCAATGGTGACAATAGGTTCACTCCACCTATAGATCACGCAGTGCCAAACTTTCTCATCGATGGATTTTAAAAACGCTCTCATACGAGCTTTCCAATAAGAAGAATTTGTACCATCAAGTAAAGGAGGTTTATGGGTCGAGTTACCTTCACGAATTGAATCCACATCACTAGTCACACAAAATCACACTCCTATAGTTTTGATAAAAAATAAAGAGTGACCTGCTTTAATACCAATTGAAAATCCTAAGTGATTCGTGATTAGATCAAGATTAAAATATTTCAATTCCCAATCATTCAAAACACACAATCTAAATCATCAAGCACTTACGAAAGTGATTTAGATTGTTGTTTTCGAAAAAAACAATAAATTGACACAAACGATCTTTACGTGAAAAAACCACAATTAAAGAACCTTCAATTGTAATAAAAAATCACGGGCGAAATGCCACTAATCAATTAATAAAGAAAGATTACAGAGATAACAAATAAATTACCCAACTCATCCAATTTGTCTTCAAACCTTCTGCAACTCTTTCACCAAGCCTTCGTCTCGGAACTGATTAATCTAAAGTTGAATCCACAACTTCACTTGTCGAATCAACGACTACGTACAGAACCAAACTCCTTTGAAACTCCACGTTTGAATCTTTGGAATCCACCGAAGAAGAACACTCTTGAATATGAAGTAACAACCTCCTTGATGTATGTATCTTAGATCATAGGTTACAAACCCTCTCAAATATATCAAGGAAAACTCACCAAAAATTTCAGAAGAAAAACCTCAAACAAAACCCTAAGACCCTTAAACAAGATTTAGGAAAAGTAACCCTAGTATAGAACCAACACACGAATATATAGTAACTGAGATCGCGTGGTCCGCTCAAGCGTGGGAATGCTCGCGCGAGCGGAGACTCCATATTGCGTGTTTCATACAGGGTTCACGCTCGAGCAGAAGATCCCACGCTCGAGCATACAATCACAACACCCAGTAGTTTTGCAGATGTAACAGATACTGTGAGAGTGCAAACCCCGCTTGAGCGTAACTTTCCCTCCTCGAGCGGGAAGCCAAAACCAGGAAACCTAGAAAATTACAATCTTATTACAACCTTAATTTTTTTCCATGGAATTTGACAATAAAGGGTCCTAACAGTTATATTTTATACTTTTTACATATTTCGAAAATGCATACTTATTAAACATCAGCAAAATCACAAATTACCACAAACATCTTTTGAAATTCAAATATCGTCAAACATCAAATACCTTGAAACAACCAAACACTTTGAAACATCACAATCTTCTATCAAACACGTTGGATAGTTGGGCGAGCTTTTCTTCCAAAAGGTTCAACTTTTCTAAATATCTGTACATTAATAGTACTATTGGTACTTCGTGAAATTGTCAAGTTCTCTATTTTAGACTCATGACTCATGTCCAATTATATTATTTGTATTACAATATGAATCATCACTCATAATAATATCGTCAATATCGTCAACTGATTAAAAAGGTTCTTACATCACTCAAAGGTATTACCTAAATAATACAAACCCACAATCAATTTGAGTAGGTAACTCTATTAAAATCAATAATAGTGGGTTGAGTACTGTAACAGGCCCGCGGGGGGACCTCACTACAGCTCAGACTCGAATTTGTGTCACGGTTCTTACTCTTGAACCAAAGATTCCAAATCCGGCAAATCGTTTTGAGAAAACAGATTTTTTTTTTAAAGAAGTGCCAAACATGGACTGCTTTGCCAGATACAGAGTCGCCACCTAAATATTTTATTTTGGAAAATTTAGGAAACCCTGACTCATTGCCTAAGGCCACGTGTCCGTCATCACGAAAATTGCCTCGGCTCGGGAACTTGGGTACGATTGGGGAAGGTCACTTCGTGAGCACCCCCGCTCGCCCGATCAAAGATCGGCCTCTACTAACCATGATATCTAGTTTTGAAAACATTGTGTGTTCTTATTCCGGTTATTAGCCTAGGTTACTATGTGATGCGCACAGCATACAAGTATAAACTGAGTCGTCTGAATTGGAACAAAACACTTTATGTTTGTTTGTGAAAATGGTTTGCTACTTGCAAGTAGGCTTAAAATGCGGATTTTTCCACCCTTGGGTGGGCTTAGAAAACATGATTTTGCCACTGTCTAGTGGGCTTAAAACAAACATTTGATGAATTGTTCCAATCCAAATAACCCAACCTCCACCCACAGGCATCCAAGCAGGTATATCACATAAGCAGTTAGCCTCATGGTAAGCATGCTATCATGGCAATCACTCACACGCATGCAAGGATGCTAAAGCATAAAACTCACCGAGTACTCCAAGCCAAAAAAGAAACCGATTAGAAATCCATGCATGATCCTAAGTATACAGAAATGCCTAATGCAACACATGCAAAAATGTAACTATAGCAGGCTCGGCTATTCTAAACATGGCATATGAGATGCAACAGCTATCAAGTATTAAATTCGGAATTGAAATCTGAGATGCGATTAGTATGATCTTGGAGCATTGCATGCAAGACAGATGAATGGGTGCAAACATGCTATCATACTGTATACTAATTGAAACATGCCCTAATCTAACCATCATAAGCAGGTAAATAAAAGGGAGAAAGACGTAGGGTTGGAAGACATACATCACACACACGCACACTTATTACAACATTGCCCTCGCATGAGGTCCAAATAAATAGTACAGTCCAAATAATACAATCCAAATATGTACAAATCCCTAATTAATTTACAAATTAACTAAGAAAAATAATAAACTGGCATGCAAGCCAGGGACTGTCTTGACTCTTCTCCAGATGATGAATGATGCATGTCCGGGTTGCCTTGTGCAGAAATCCACTGCGATGCCCCAATTAGCCTCTATTTGCAATTGTTTTTGAAATGCGTACCAAGCTCCTAAGGTCACGATTCTTGATTTCTTTGCAGAGAGCAAGAAAGGGGCATGGCAATGTATTTTCACATATGTATGCATACCTCGATCCTCGTGCCACCAATCACGTATCTCGATGCATGATGGCCGAGGAGTCGAATTGCACAACTCAATATGAAATGAATGCACATATGAACAAAATAAGACCTAACTCCATCATGGATAATTCGGAGTGTCGGTGACTAGGGAATTGAGATACGTTCTGTCACTCGGAGTACGAAACGCCTCTCGTTTCCCGTGCTCGGGCTAACTCCTATTCCGAACACAATGCAATATGCATGACATGCATGAAATGCAACTAAGATACAACCTAACATGCACAATGCTATGAAATGGCATACACGATGCACGAGGTAACATGGCATACGCAATGCGCTAACATACAGCCTAGCATACACAATGCTATGGAATGAAATGGCATACACAATGCATAATGGACTTACACCAACATGAGTAGACCTCAACCACACTCACATAAGAGGCCATTAGATGAAAATGAGACACTTGAAATGCGTGCACACGTGCACGCAAACCGAGGACCGACCCTAAGGCACCGAATGCCACTCTAACAAGACACATGGCAAGACATGGAAAATGACATACTAGCATGCAAATTTCAGTAGCAAAAATTGATGCAAAACAGCCCCGAAACATGGCAAAAGTGCATCCGATGCATTAAATGAAACCCGAAATCCAAAATTAGGCACATGGAATGACTTATAGCTATACAAAGCATGCATTATTTGAACATGAAGAATGAAGACAGAAGAAAGGCAGTCCCAAAAAATGCATATTTACAGTTTTAAGCAAGGCCAAACAGTGAACACAAATGGGGCTAAGCTAGCATACAAAAATGGCCCTAAAATTGAGATAATGAAGCAAGTAGTAGCTTCTGGCCCCAAATGGCCGAGAGCCCTTCAAAAAAGTTGAAGAGGGGCTCAAAAAATGGTATTTTACAGTTAGTGACCAAACCCAAAACAGTGCACAAGCAAGCCTAAAATACTATGCAAGATAAGGCCAAAAAGAGGGCTTCAACACAAAGTATACAAAGGATGCCTCAAACAGAAAAATACCCTTAATGAAACATGAAGAGAGGGTCAAAATAAGGCTATTTACAGTTCTGACCAGAGCCCAAAAACAGAAGCACAAGGGGCTAACAAATCATGCAAAAATAAGGCCAAAAGAGGGATACAAAGGCAAGTGGAAAATGGAAGCGTCAAACAGTGAGGATCCCTTCAACAATGTTTAAGAAGGGCTCAAAATAAGTCACTTTACAGTTTACAACATGCCTCAAAACAGTTTATAAATAGGCCTAAAATACTATGCAAGGAAATGGCATAAAAGAAAGGTAAAGAAGCAAGTGCCACAAGAAAACCTCAAACAGTGAGAGGCCCTTAAACAAATATGAAATAGAGCTCAAAAAAATGATATTTTCAGTTAGGGTCGGAGCTCAAAAAAGTAAGCACAAGGAGCTAGAATATGAACCAAGAAAAGGGTCAAAAAGGGGAGAAAATGACTTACCCTTGAAGACTAATCTTTGACAGCCTTTTGGACCAAAATGAAGCACTCCTAGGCTCTGAAGAACAACCTCAAGCTGCTGGAATGGAGGATGGAAGGGTGGGGCTATGGGTTGGTGAAGAACCAATGGGGTTTTTAAGGCTTAGAGTAGAGAGAGAGAGATTTAATGTGAGAGCTCCAAACCAAAATTTTCTAACCCCTAAAACTAGAGCTAGGGGGTGTTTATATAGGCAAAAGAGTGGGGGAAAATGGGGGGAAATTCAAATTCAAATTTCCCCCCCAAAAAGGCCAAAAAGTGAGATAAAGAGGCAAGTGGTAGCTGCTGGCCTCAAACTGAAGAGAGCCCTTCAATAAAGTTGAAGAGGGGCTCAAAAAAAGACATTTTTTAGTTTATGACCAAGTCCAAAACAGCTCACAAGTAAGCCTAAAATGCCATGCAAAAATAGACCTAAAAGAGAGTTAAAGAGGCAAGTGATAGTAAAAGACCTCAAACAGCAAAAGGTTCTTAATCAAACATGAAAAAGAGCTCAAAATATGACTATTTACAGTTTGGGTCGGAGCCCAACAATGCTTTCAAGCAAGGCTTGGGGGCCAAAACGCGCAGCCCGGGGCCTCAAAAACTGATTGTTAGGCACCGGAAGTGGTGTTCGACCAGGAAGTTGGTCTCTCGGACCACAGTGTCCCTCAAAAGGGAGGAAATAAGGTATGTGCCAAAAACCAGAGCAAACGGAGGTGGTTAAGCGGTTCCGAACCGAAGCACACGGCCGTCGGCTCCGAAAAATCGGAAACCGGGCTCCGAACGGGAAAAATGGCCTACGACCACGAAACGTAGCCTACCGCCACTGAGAGATGATCTACGAGACCTCTCTCTCCCTTGGGGAAGAGAAAACAGAGAAAACAAAGCCTAGTTCGCAAACCGAGGCAAAGCACAAAAGAGTCCGGAAGTCCGGAGGCAAGGCTCGCAGCCGGGACTCCGCAACCTCAGAACGTGCACAATATGCAACATCACCAAGCACTCAATCGGTGACGTCTGAGTCTTAAGGTCGGTCAAAAATGGGGTGTCTACAAGTACCCTCAGTTCATTTTTTTTTTTTCAGTATTCTGAATTATCGTAATATCTTAATACTTCCGAATTTCAAAACCAAACAGTCAATCACTTTGTCTCTTAATCAACTCTGTTTGACAATCCAGTGGTTGTACAAACAGATTAAAACATAACAGCCTGCTCTAATTCGTAGACAAACCGACCACTTATCAGGTTAGGCTTTATGCAAGTAACAACGTTTTGTTTTTTTTTTCTCCTGTTCTTCGTTCATAAATGTGTAAAGAAAAGCAGACAACTCTTGAGTATTATTTTATAGGTTCAGGCTCTCCAATTGGGTTTTTCAATTGGAACGCGTTGTTGGGTCTCTGTAGGCCTAGTACGGAGCTCATATCAATAATTTGAACTGTTCAATACGTAGGACTCATCGAGTACTTTATCCTTGCAAAAATAACGCTAATCAGAAATCAATAGCCACTTGATCAGATCAAATTTGTGTCGACGGTAATTATAATTTTAAAAATAAATTGATGAAAGGTTGATTTACGGATATCCTTTTGTGCACTAGTTATAAATTGATTGATTTTTTTTCGTAATTTAAAAGGTTATTTCAACATTATGGTTTGAAGTTTTCAAAATTATTTTTTGAATTTTTAATTTTAGATCGATTTAATAAATAGACACTTAAAAAATATATAATTTGTACAAAAAATATTAAAAAAATCATTGAATATAACAAAATACTAAAATGTATTAAATTTTTGTATTATTTTGTATTCAATAAATTTTTCACAATAGTTGGATTATGTAGAAGGAAAGGAATAATATTGGTTTTTTTTAGATAGTAGGAATAATAGTGTTAGACTCACAAAAATACAACACATAAAAGTGTTGGAAGAAATTTATTTTAAGTCTAATACACATCACACTCAGAATGAATTTTAACTACTTAAAACATTTTCTTTATATGTTTTATATTTATTTATATTTATTTATTTTGCACTTAACATTATCATACAAAAATCATAAATTTACCAAGTGTGTGGAAAAAAAATTTTAAAAAAAAACTAAAGATTAATTTCACTTCTAAAAAATTAGAGATCCATAAATGATCACCAAACCCATTTGGGAATAGGCTATATTAATTGACTATTTGATTTTTTACGAAAAGACGTGCAAAAAATAGAGAAAGTGATGTGAATGAGTACTTTGTTTTGTTGACTATTTTAGTCTGGGATGGGCAACTCATCCAAGACAAACCTATATTTTAACTTATTTCTACCTTAGAGTGACTGTGCCAGTAAAATCAACTACAATTCTAGCATTGTAAGCTAAGCACAATAGCATTATATAAAGCAGAAGTCTACATTAATACACTAATACCAGATTATTGAACAAACAATCCAAATAAGGACTCATATTTCGTTTATAAATCAATTCATATGTGACATGCAATGCATGTGCACCCCCAACTAGTATATATAAATATGCAGGCTGTTAACTGTTCTCATGTGAGCTAAATTAATGTTAGATTGATGCAAATGACTATGATCAAATAATGCATTTATTTCAGAATGCATTTCATTTTATGTAACCATAATCACTATTTAATACGTTTACTTTAGAGAGAATGGAATTACAATTTTGAGATGGGTTTATGGGAGGGATGGGTTTAATGGGAGGAGTAACTAAGATGGGTTTAATGAAGGTAAAAAGCGAAGAAGCTAAGAATCTTCAATACAGTGTGGAAGGAGTAAAGGAATATTGATGGTATAAAGAAAGTGATCAGTGAGAATTTTTTCAAATATTTGCTAGAGTAAACCCGAACAATGGCACTAAAACTCAAATCTCCTTGTGTTATCAAGAGGGTAAAAGGCAACTTTGGTGTTTTCCAGCATGATAGGAGGTGTTAATGGCTAAAAAGGAAATGAAGTACAGAGAGGAAAAAATGAATGGCAGTATTTTGTAAATATATAAAGGGCATTTTGGTTCTAAAAATAGACATATTGCGTGTGACTCTCAAAATCCGTTATCTTATATACAAAAAAACTAATGGTGTGTTTTAGTCAATAAACCACATGAGTGTTATTTTCAAATGATAAAGGGATGGTCCGCACAGGAATCAAATTACAAGGGGGTAAAATGAAGTTTACCCTATTATATCTGGTCTTGATAATTTAGTTTTAGAATAATACAAGGGATTATGAAAAAAATATCATAAAATGCTTCATGAAGATTTTTCATCATTTGATTAGTGTGTGGTGTTTTATTGTATGTATAATCTAATGGTGGAGATTGAATTCATGAAGTATGGGGTCCATATATAAAATGAATCCGAGTCATTGATTTCTTTTTTTGGGTGAATTCTGGATTGATAAGAGTGAGTTTATAGTATTATTGTCTTAAGAGTGCTACTATTAGCACCCCATCAATTATTTTGGACCTCCTATTTTTTTAGACCCCCCACTTATAAATTCTAAAACCCTTAAAATTTCTTTTCTTCCCAAATAATACCAAAATTATCATTGTAAAATATTCTATCCATTCAAATGCACACCCTCACACCCCTGACACCCCAAAAAGCCTATCTCACAAAACCCTAGCAAAACCCATGATGGTGGAACCTCTCAAAACCAATGAAAAAAAATAGTGGTGATTAAGAAGTTTTTTTTCGATACTTCATTATGTGATTTGTCAATCTATTTGATTTTTTTTTCTAGTACCTCTTTTCACACACACAATACAATCTACTTTCATGCTTCTCTGGTTGGTTTTTTGTTATTCATCCATGGTCTCATTGTACTTATATGCTCTCTATGTGAGCAAACTGGGGAGGATTTCACCCCCCAGTCAATCGGTCAGTCGACCACCCAAGGATGTTTCGACCTTCTTTGTTATTGCATGCTTCTGTTGCTTTGATTATTTGTTCCCAAACAAATAAGAAATATTTGGTTACCTGTTCATGAAAAAAATAAACAATGTTCAGATCTATGTTCCTAAATTTCAATCATATGTTCAGGAGTTCAATATCGAAAAAATGACAAACAATTTTTATTGTTTTTGCCATTTTTTTTTAAAAAACTTACCCTTACAAAGTCAATCTCCTCTAAGCTAAGAATACCATCAAAGTCATGAATCTCTTATGAGCTTTTATTGTTATACTCCTCTTGTTTCATGGAGTTGTAGTTGTCGAAAAAACTCACTCACTGTCATTGCCAAAGAAGTGTATGTAATCAAATGGTTACCACCGTTGCCACTAGAAGATTGCCACCAAAAGATTTTCAAGGTTTTGAGAGTGGGCGGGTTTTGAAGGTAGTATTTGGGAAAGATTGATGGGTAGTGATGAAGGTGGGTGGTTTCATAAACCCTAACTCATAATGTAGCAGGTGTATGGGCTTAATTGTGAGATGGGGTGTTCCAAAATTTTTGATGTATTTTTTAGTAATTTCATTTGAGGTTATTATTATAATAATAATAAAAAAGCTAAAAAATGGAAGGCCCAAAATAATTGATGGGTTGCTAATAGCAGCACTCTTGTCTTAATCATTACACTTTTCAATTCAAATTTAATTCCAAAAATATCATTCTATTTTCATTTTTAAATATGTTTATAATTATTTACAATGGATAATTTTGAAAACTTTTAAATTTAAAGTTTTGACTTTTTAAATTGGACATTCATTTTGAAACAACAAAAAATGAGATAATGGACCAACAAAATAGGACAGATGGAGTCCTTTTTACATTCTTCAATGTACTTTCATATACTTTTTACAAATTTTTTTAAGAAAAATGCTATTGACCCCAACATTTCTACTAAATATTTGATCAAATATCTCGCATAATTATAAATCCTACATGCGTGTGGGTCATATACCCAAATGAAATATTTAATTAAATATTTAGTAAATATGTAAGTATCCTAACATTACTCTTTTTTTTTAATAATAACAATCACTCTGTTTGTTTTCAGTTTTCAGAATTCACTTTTTAGAAAATTATATTTTTTCTTTTTTTGAATTTTTTTGTTTTCACTGAATTTTTTAATATTTTAAGCAATTTTTTTTTTAAAATTTTTAAACACACCTAACATAAATGCACTTAGAAAATATAATATTTGTGAAAAAAACTTCAAAAAAATTTAATAAATATCAAAAATACAAAAAAAAGGAACAAAAATTCAATACGTTTTTTATATTTTTGTGTATTTATTAATTTTTTAAAATATTTTTTCACAAATAAATTATTATTTACATACATTTAAGTAAGGTATATCTTAAAATGTAAAAATTTTATTTAAAATTTTAAAAATATTTACTAAAAATAAAAAATAAAAAAAAACATAAAAAAATAAAAAAATTAATTAAAAAAATTAAATTAAAAAAAATAAAACAGAACACATTAAATGGTTTTTAAAATTATTTTTAGCATTTCCCATCATATATTTCCACGTTGACAATTGAAACAATGTTGTACACATTTGATGTTGACATGAGAGTGAGGGTACCTGTACCTAGACCTAGATGGCCCATTCTTGAAAAAATTATTGATTAATCGTGAAGCACACAAATTTCATACCCTTTTATGTTTAGGTTAATGTTTTGTGCCTCGAAAAATTTTCTCCCAAATGTCCTGCATTTAATTTTTTTTTTTTTTCCTTCTTCCTCAGTCTGATACGCAGGGAAGGAGAAGGAGAGAAAGAGAGAAAGAGAGAGAGAGGGAGAGGTAGAGAAAGAGAGGAAGAGGGAGAGGTCGTCGCCGTCGCCGTCGCCAATCGCCGATCGCTGCGCCTCCGCCTTCGCCCGGCGTCGCCTCTGGTTGATGGCCTCTACTCCGATCGTCGCAGCTTCGCCCCGCCGCTCCTCCGCCATGGTTGATGGCCCCTCTAGCTCCGCCTCGCCCCGCCTCTGCCGCACTTCCGCCCTGGTTGATGGCCCCTCCAGTTCCGTCCCGCCTCGCCCCGCCCCGCCTCCTTCTTCTTCCTTCTCCTCTTCTTCTTCTTCTTCTTTTTCTTCTTCTTCCTTCTTTTCTGATTTTCTTCTTCATCTGAAAAAAAAAAAAAAAATTCAAAACGCCGAAAATGGCATTGTTTTGATTTCGGGGTAGATTCGGAGAGCTCTTTCGAGCTCCCAATCGCAACTCTTTATGTTTATTAATTACTTAACAAAAAATTATGGGTTCCATCTTATTTATCAATCATAATACAAGTAGAGCGCCATGCGTAAAAATGTTAAAAAAATTAAAAAAATCAACTAAACCGATTGAACCAAACCAAACCGTCGTTATTTGGTTTGTTTTTTTACAAGAATTTGTCTATACTGCTTTAAAATTTGATTTTTTTTTTAATTTTTAGTTTGATATCAATTTAAACACTTTATACACTGAACTAAATGAAAACCGAGCGCTTCAATATATTGTATTTATAATATATATATATACATAATTTAATAATGTTATAATATTAATAAGTATAATAAATTATTAATCTTAATTAATTAACTCTATCATGGCTATAACCTAAGTTAATATACTCTTATTATATATAATCTTAATTCTAGCTAACTGAGAGGGTAATTTATGAGTAAATTGGGCCAAGCTGGGTAATGGGCCGTTCTATGGGCCATAGTAAGAAAGGCTTAGTAAGTGGACCGAAGTCCAGCTGCTAGCACGGTCCAAGTATGGGAGTAACCTAGCAAGTTTAGCTCGGCCCAGGAATAATCATTGTCGCTACGGTCAGAGTACAAATAGTTAGCCCGGTCCAAGAGAGCTCTGCCGTTAGCTCGGTCACCACACTCAGAGCGGTAACAGTTAGCTCGGTCATACCATATTGAGCTGAAGTATGTTGGGCTTTCCTCAGAACCTTGATATTTGTTAGCTCGGTCTTGGCTCGTTATGGTTAGTGCGGTCTCAAACAACCCAGCTGGAATATGTCAAACCGAGGTACACGCAATGAAAGGAAGAACCGAGCTAGTGGGAGCTCGGTCTAGTCTGTGGCTTTAGCATGACCATGTTATCTCGGTCGTATTGACTTCTAATCGTGGTAGAACCATCTCACTTGGTTTAAGTAGTGAGGGGGGTGTTGAAGGATAAGCATTATCTTTCAGGAATGTGATTCCTAGGAAGACTCTACATGGAAGAGTAAGAGTCGTATTAGGATTGTGCCACGCGAAACCTATAAAAGCTCATAACATAACCTATGGGAGAGGTAACACAACTTTAATTCTCGAATACACAGAGCTTTTTGTCTATTTGTCTATTTTGCTGACTTAGGCATCGGAGAGGTATCCGGTACACACCCGCCAGCTAGCTCACATTTGTATTTTCAGGGAATAAAGCAACGTCGTACGGAGGAGCACAATCTTGATCAACAGGATTATATGAGGACAATATTTCATGCTCGTACAATTGGCGCCGTTTATGGGAATAACAGAAAGAACAAAACCTCTTGATCAAGTTATCCTTACTAGTTAGAGGTAATGGCGCACAACGAAGATTTGCCACAATCCGCCATTGACGGGCAAACCCCAAAGGGAGGTGGGAGGCGCGAAGGTTTGCCTTTTATCCCTCCTATGGCGGATTTGGAGCCTAGCAATGAGAACCCAGGAGGGATGCAAGGGAAAGGCAGAACAACAACCCCCGTCACTCTCGCTCGCAAAGTCCTGAAAGGCAGAGGCGAAGAATCGACCCTCAAGCTCTGGAAGATCGTGTGAAAGAGCAAAATGAACTAATAAGGAAGATGGCGGCGGATATGGAGGCCATGAAGCCCTAGATCAAGGGAAAATGAGTGGCGACAGGAGAGGGGCGCAAAGGCAACACGTCCCCTCGCCACTCAGAAGATCGCGATAGGCATACCACGCCATCACAAGGAAAGAGTAGGAGCCTCAGAATAGGCGACACTCAATCCAGGACTTCCAGAACTCGTCACTCCAGGTCTGAGAGAACGAGATCTGAGAGGTCACACACAGAGGGAAGCACCTATCGGCCCTCGCGCACGTACCAGACATCATCCAGGCAGACGGAGTTACCTAGATCGTCTGACTTACAAACTGTACTAGAAGAAAGGGCACGATGGAAGGAGGATGCCAGGGCGCGTGACCCACACAAAGTTTCAGCCCTTCAGCGGTTGGCTCCTCGGATGCATGGAAGTATCGAGGTAGGAATGCCAATTCCGCAACCTGCTTACGAACCTACGGACAAAGCATTAGCGAGGCTGCAGACCTCGCCGTTCGTTCCGGCAATTGAGAACGCGCCTTTACCTTCCGGCTTCCTGCAACCCAAACTTACCACGTATGAGGGGAAGACGAACCCCTACTCGCACTTGAGCCACTTTCACCAGGTTATGGCTGTATATCGACGAAACGAGACTTTAATGTGCATCCTATTCCCATCCAGCCTTGACGACCTAGGATTAACCTGGTTCGAAAGGCTACCAGAAGGCAGCATCGCCTCCTGGGCACAATTAGCATAGGCGTTCGTGACAAGGTTCAGAACGAACACCAAAATGCTAGTGGAGATCGACTAGCTTCTTGTAGACACCCCATTTTTGACCGACCTTAAGACTCAGACGTCATCGATTGAGCGCTCGGTGATGTTGCATGCTGTGCTCGTTCAGAAGTCTCAGAGTCGCGGCCGTGCGCCCTGCCTCCGGACTCCCGAACTCTCTTCTGTGCCTTGTCTCGGTTTGCGAACCAGACTCGGTTTTCTCTGTTTTCTTTCCTAAAGGGAGGGAGAGGTTCCGTGGACTATCTCTCAGTGGCCGTGGGCTACATTTCATGCCCGTAGGCCACTTTGCCCATTTCGGAGCTCGGTTCCCGGTTTTCGGAGCCGTCAGGCCGTGTGCCTCTGTTCGGGACCGCCCAACCATCTCCGATTTCTCCGATTTTTAGCATGCACCTCATTTACTCCCTTTCGAGGGACACTGGGGCCTCAGTTGCCCACGTCGTGGCCGAACACCACTTTCGGTGCTTACAGCCTATTTTCGGGACCCCAAACTGCGTGATTTGGGCTCCGAGCATTCATTTTGCATTAGTTTTTGTTCAATTTTGGCAGGTACCTCTGTTTTAGCATCAGGAAGATCACTGGAGGGTGGGAGGCCAGCAATTATCTCAAATAACCAGTTATGCTCCTCCGGCGCCCGTTTTTCTCACTTCCGGGCTAATGTTGAACACCCTAGGGCCATCTTCTTCCAACCAAAACTACATATTTGTGATGAGGGCACATGGGAGGACCCTAAAAAATGGTGGTCAGCCAGTATTTCTGATTTTCATTTTTGAGCCTCTCTTTCTAGTTGAATGTTGTGTCTCCTGTTTCAGAGTTGCCAAATTCCAACCATGGGGTTTTGTTCTACACACCTGGGAGGACACCAAAATTTAGTGGCCGGCCAGTAATTGTTCTTTGCCATTTTTGACCCTGGCCGGCCGGCCATGGGGAGTGGTTGGCCGACCAGTGGGGTGGCCGGCCGGCCATCTTCAAGAAAAGTGCATGGCCGGCCTGCTTTCTCCTTTTGAACACTTTACAGTTGGGCAGCTGTGTCTCCAAAATATCTTTTCCTCCGGGGGATATTTTGGGAGGGAAAGCTTGGGTGCATTTCCCTCCCCTTTTACACCCCCTTTTGGTCCATTTAAGGGGCTGACCCTCTTCTTTGTTAGGGTTGGAAAATTTCTTCTCAAGACTTCATCTCTATTTGATTCCATCTCCATCTCCAAAAACCTCAAAAACCTTCAAGTCTCTAGCTCATTCCTTCATCAACACCAAGCCTCACCATCACTACTTCCATTTCAGCAGCAAAGGAAGGTTTTTCAGAGGCTAAGGACCAGCAAATTCAAGCCAAGAAGCAAGGAAAGAAAGGTCTTCAAGGGTAAGTCTCAATCCCTCTCTTTTGCACCATTTTCTTGCCTCTTTTCTTAACCCTACTTGCTCACTTTTTTGAGCTCCGACCAATACTGAAAGTGGTCCTCTTTTGAGCTATTCTTGATATTTGTTTAAGGGCTCAACCCTGTTTGAGCCCTCTATCTTACACTTCCTTCAATATCCTCTTATATGCCATTACTTTGCATTGAATATTTGGCCTACGTGTAATCTGATTTGGAGCCTCTCATGAACTGATATTGTGCTTATTTTGACCCCCTCTTCAACATTGAAGAAGGGCTCAACCCTGTTTTCATGCTCCATATGCAAGTTACTTTGAATCCATGTTTTATCCTTGTTTTTGCATGCTTTTTTTTAGCTCATGAGTGATCTGATTTGGAGCATGCCATAAACTGTGATTGAGCTTATTTTGAGCCCCTCTACAACATTGTAGAAGGGCTCAACCTTGTTTGGTGTTTCCATGCATGACCTCTCTTTATAGCCCTCTTTTGGTCCATTTTTGCATGCTTTGTTGGGCTTTTTTAGCTTCTGTTCTGAGCCTTCATCAGGCTAGGAAAAAGTCTTATTTTGGCCTTCTTGTCATGTTTTGTTAAGGGTCCAAGGTTTTTTGGTCCATCCTTTTGATACCTCATGTTATAGCTCCCTTTTGGCTCATATTTTGTATGCTATGTTAAGCATATCTACATACTGAATTGGAGGATGTCATCTACTGTAAATGTGCATATTTTTGGTTCCTCTTTAATGTTTTAGAACTGTATTTTTCAGTTTGAGCATTGTACATATCACTTGTTTCATTGTTCCCCTATTTTCCCCCATTTTTGCATGCTGTTTTTGCCATACTTGTGATTGTTGTTTGGACATTCTTTGTACTGGAAAAATGCTATTTTAGGGGCTGCCTAGCATCTGTGTTTACACTTCATGTCCATATTGTGCATGTTTGGCATAGCTGCAAGTCGTTTCGGGTACTTAGCATAGCATTTCGGGCATCGGGTGTAATTTTGCTGTAATTCGGGGGCTGTTTTTTGCACCATTTTGGCTGCTGAAATTTGAATTTTCCATATGCCATATGCCACGTCTCATTTGCATGTCATTTCATACTTTTATGCCATTGCCTCGGTTTGCGTGCCCGTATGCACGCATTTCGAGGCACTTCATTTTCATCACCCGGCTTCTTATGTGAGTGTGGCTAAGGCTCTCTCACATTAGTATAAGTCCAATCTGTATTTGGAGTGCCATTTCATACTTTTATGCCGTTGCCTCGGCTTGCATGCCCGTGTGCACGCGTTTCGAGGCACTTCATGTTCATCTCATGGCCTCCTATGTGAGTATGGCTGAGGCCCTCTCATGTTGGTGTAAGCCCATATTGCATCGCATATCTCATTTTAGTCCTGTTGCATTCCGTATGCCATCGCCTCGGTTTGCGTGCCCGTGGGCACGCATTTTGAGACACTTCATTTTAGTCTCATTGTATATCATATTTCATGTCACTTCATGCCTTTATGCCATTGCCTCGGTTTGCGTGCCCATATGCACGCATTTCGAGGCACTTCACTTTTCTCACGGCTTCTTATGTGAGTGTGGCTGAGGTCCACTCGTGTTAGTGTAAGTCCAATTTGCATCGCGTATGCCATTTCATGCCTTAGGATCATCGCCTCGATTTGCGTGCCCGTGTGCACGCATTTCGAGGCATCTCATTTTCATCTGCACTGTGCATACTAGGTTGTATCTTAGATTGCATTCATACATTCCCTCGATTTGCGTGCCCGTGTGCACGCATTTCGAGGCATCTCATTTTCATAGCATTGTGCACGCTAGGATTGTATTTTAGTTGCATTCATGCATATCATGCATATTGCATCGTGTTCGGGATAGGAGTTAGCAGACGCGAAGCGAATGCGTTTCGTACTCCGAGTGACGGAACGTGTCTCAATTCCCAAGTCACCGACACTCCGGATTATCCATGATGGAGTTTAGGTTTTGTTGTAGTTTCCTGTGCATTCATTCCATATTGAGTTGTGCATTTCGGTTCCTCGGTCATCATGCATCGGTATGCGTGATTGGTGGCACGAGGATCGAGGCATACATATATTTGTGAAATACATTGCTATACCCCTTTCCTGCTCTCTGTTGCAGCAAAATGAAGAATCAGCAACTTTTCAGAACTCGGCACGCATTTCAAGAAAAATGCAAACAGAGGCTAATCGGGGCACCGCCGTGGATTTCCGCGCAAAGGCAGCCCAACATGCATCATTCATCAAAATCGAGGCGACCCACGGCTTTGTAGGCCAGTTCTGACTTTCTTCTTTAATTTGTAAATTAATTAGGAATTTGTATTTATTTCGGACTGTAATATTCTATTATTCGGACTGTATTATTTATTCGGACCCTCTGCGCGAGGGCATAATTGTAATAAGTGTGGGTGAGTGTGATGTATGTCTTCCAACCCCCACTTATTTCTTCCCTTTTATTTACCCGCTTATGATGGTTAGATATAGGACATATTTCAATTAGCATAACAGTATGACAGCATGTTTGCATCATTCATCTGTTTTGCACACACCGGGCTCGGCGCATCATACAAACTGCATTTGTGTTTCAATTCCAAATTGAATACATGTTAGTTGTTGCATTTCACATGCCATGTTTAGAATAGCCGAGCCTGCTATAGTTTGCATTTTTGCATGTGTTGCATTAGGCATTGTTGTATACTTAGGATCATGTATGATTTCTAACATAGCTTCTGTTTTGGCTTGGAGTACTCGGTAAGTTTTATGCTTTAGCATCCTCGCATGCGTGTGAGTGTTGCCATGAATAGCATGCTTACCATGAGGCTACGTGCTTATGTGATATAACTGCCTTGAATGCCTGTGGGTGGAGGTTGAGTTACTTGGATTGGGACAATTCATCAAATGTTTGTTTTAAGCCCACTAGATAGTGGCAAAATCATGTTTTCTAAGCCCACCTGAGGGTGGCAAATCCAGCCTACCTGTGGGTAGCACCATCAAACCATTTTCAAACAAACAAACACGAAGTGTTTTATTCCAATTCAGGCGATTCAGTCTATACTTGTATCTTTGTCATCACATAGTAACCTAGGCTAATAACTTAATAAGAACGCACAATGTCTTCAAAATCGGATATCATGGTTAGTAGAGGCGGTCTTTGGCCAAGCGGCGAATACTCAAGTGACCTTCCCAATCGTACCCAAGTTCCCGAGCCGAGGCAACTTTGGTGATGAGACACGTGGCCTTTGGCACCGAGTCGGTTTCCTAAATTTCCCATAAAATAAAATATTTAGGTGGCGACTCAGATCTGGAAGCGATCCATGTTTGGCACTTCTTTCAAAAAATCTTTCAAAAGCGATTTGGATTTGGACTCTTCGATTCAAGATTGAGAATCGTGACATTTGAGTCCTTCAATCAGTAGTGACCAGAACAACCTCGTCTTGATTCTGGATTAATCATGAATTAGCTCTTGATTCTTTATTAAACCGAATCGATTATGGTAATCGAATTAACTGAAGTACTGAATGGACCGATTGGAATCGAAACTGAAATTGAATAAGTTTGTCTGTTATATTGTATATTGTATCTGTTTGCTTGAATGACTATCTGTTTGAATTCGTATGTTTAAACTGCTAATTGAAGGCCTTATCGGCAGCCGATTTAGAAACCGTTTGATGTTTTAGACTCAGTAGAATATTTCTGATTTTATGGTATATTTATCTGAAAATTGACTAGGAATGATTAAATTAGATTTAAACGAATTAATCGCCAAGTTTGAGTTAATTACCAAATTGCCACCTTAGTGGCCCCTTTGTTTATTGATTTCCAAGAGCCTTATTACACTTAACATACCATTTGATCAGCTATTCCCTTGCTTCTAACCGACCAAACAAGAGGAACAAGAGAGAGTGAGGGAGAAGAGTGAGAGTTGGACTCAAATTGTTGATTTTGCTTGGAGATTGCTTGAGAGTGGAAGTATACTTGCTAATTTAGCTCCTAAACCTTGTAATTGAGACTTAGGTAAGTGATATCATCTTCTTCTTGTTGTCTTGAGCTAAACCTTGCATGTTTCATACATCATTGTAGAGCTAAACCATGACTTTGTTCATAATTGTTAAATTGAAGTTCCATTGTCACATGCATGTTCATGTTTGAGCTAAAGTCCATGTTTTCATTTTGTTTTCCAACCATTGAGCTCATTAGAGCAAGATTTGAAGTTTGATTTTGGTTTAAAACTCATGCTTGTTATGTTTGCATGTTGTTCTTGAAAACTAGTTTGAAATTGAGTTTAATTGAAACACCCTTGGGCCTTGATTTCTTAAATTGAGCTTTAAAACTTGTTATTCTATGTGTTTGAAAGAGTTTTCCAGAAAATGGGCCCAAGAGGATCGAGTTTGGAGCATCAAAACTTGATTTGAAACTTGGAGGTTGAATCTGGATTTTCCAAATTTTGGCTTTCGTCCGAAAGTCTTGCGGCGAAATTCATGCTCAAAGATTTTCTTAGCATGTTTCTGATCCGCTCGGCGGAGTTTTTCACGCCGGCGGAAAATCGTGCACCCAGTTTTTTTTCCATTGTTCACCAGCCCCCTCGGGGGGGGAAGTTGCCGCCCGAGCGGGACCCTTTGTTTGCATGCCGCCGGCGAGGAACTTCTTTCGGCGGGGACCCTGTTCATTGAAAATTTAAATCGATTTCATGCACATTTTTGCATCCTCATCCCATCCTAGGCATTCTTAGGCCTAGTTTAAGGCATCTTAATGAGGATTTAGACATAGAACCACACCGAGGAAATTTAGGGATTTAAATTATATCCTTCCGACTGTGACCTTAGTGTGTGTTCTATTTGTTAACTGTTTAGGGTTGGCTCTCAGGGACGCGCTCTAGCTGCTATTAGCCCAATCTCTGTGAGTAACAATTGTGTAAAGATATGTTCAACATGGTTATCTTTTGAATACTGAACTGAATTGTTTATCGAACTGATATTGTTTACTGAATGAATGTATGTCCTGTATTCTAAACTGTATTGTGGCATCCTTAGCATTGATTCTTTATTCTGAAGCTCGGTTTCCTTGCGGAACCATCATTTCTTGATTGATGATCATCATTACTTTGTTAAGACATCGGTCCTTTTGGACCTCTTGTTTATAGGCTAATGGATGTACCATATATGGTGATTGGTGAAATCTTGAAAGACTGAAATACTGTTTAATGAACTAATTTCATTACTGTAAGGACATTCATTCATAACCTCTTTACGTTGTATGTTATTCACTGGGCTTTAGCTCACTGTTTATATATATATGTAGGTTCTCAGCAGCCAGACCGAAGCTAGGAGCGTGGGTCGGTCCCCAATTTTGTCAAGCCAGCTTATGTGCCTCACTGCGAGGTTCCGAGTTGCCATGTTATGGCTTGGGGTGTTTTTGTGTCCCCTATCGGTCTCCTTACTATATTGTACTTTTGTATAGATCTTTCTTATCTTTGTTATCGAGGATTCGATCCCGCATCGACCGTTGTATATGATTGTATAGTTGGTACTGTGTTGAACCGTATGAATGCATAAAAATGTTTTTGACATACAGATTTACACAGCTCAATGGACACTAGTTATTTACTGTATTGGCTTCCGCCACATACTACTGTTTTCTTTGTATTCTTGTTAAAGAGCCTTGGTAATCTCGGATTCTTGGCGATTCTGATGCTAAACCCATAGGGCCGGGTTTGGGTCGTGACATGACCCAATATCGAACCAGAACGAGGGGGACTCGCACTCCCTTCCCCCGGGATGCGTTCGGGGACGTCTACACTTCTCTCCATTGACATGGGCAACAAAGAGACATTAAGATCCTACAATAGTCGCTACTGGGAGACCTTCAACCAGATTGGGGATTGCCCTACCAATCTCGCCATCGCGCAGTACAAAAGAGGTCTTCTAGTTGGGAACAGGCTGAGGGACTCAATCACCATGACGCCACCCCTCACAATGGAGGCCTTAATGGAGAGGGTACACTAGCATATTCAGATGAAGGAGGATGGCGCCCGTGTTAAAGCAAAATCTGGTGCAACAGCAGCGCTGGATAAGAAGACAATGGCAAAGGTCAACACGGTAGAACGTCAAAGCAAGAATGGACGAGGCAGATGAGACAACAAAGAGGACTGAGATAAAAGATGGTTGAGAGTCCCCACTGCCATTACCACAGTATTCAAAAAACCGATCTATCAGATTCTAAGCGAGATACGCGATGAACCTTTCGTCAGATGGCCAGCTAAGTTGGGAGAAGCGCAAAAGGACTATGACGAAAGATCCCGGTGCACCTTCCATAAGAAAAAGGGGCACCGCATTGAAAATTGCACACCATTGAGGCAACATCTGAAGGAGTTGGTGGTAGCCGGTCATCTAGACAAGTACATAGAAGGAGGGACGCAGCCAGCCCCCGAGGACCATAACAACCCAAATGGAATGCCAATCGACGCCCCACCTCAAGGCGTGATCAACGTAATCCATGGGGTATTCGAACCTAAGCGCGTATGCAAGCTCAGGGGCATGATCAAAAAGGCTGAGCACTTAAGGGAGGTACTAAGTGCCCAACCTACCATCAAAAAGGGGAGAACAGAAGCCACGAACATCATATCTTTTTCAGATAGAGACTTGGCAAGGATATACTGCCCTCACAATGATGCACTGGTCGTCACTCTCCGAGTCAAGGATTTTGACGTCAAACGGATTTTGATTGACCAAGGGAGCTCATGTAAGATAATGTATTACGAAACATTCAAACAATTGAAACTAGAAGACAAAGACTTGGCACCTGCTGTATCTCCCCTGATTGGATTCAACTCAATGCCAGAATGACTAGTTGGCAAGATAATCCTCCCAGTCATAGCAGGAAACATGACGAAATAAGTGGAATTCTGGGTATTGAAAGTCCCTTCCACTTACAACATAATCTTGGGAAGAACATAGCTGCATGCCATGAGATCAGTAGCATCATCCTACCATCAAGTAATGCGGTTTCCCAACGAAGCCAGAGTAATTGAAGAGGTCTTTGGAGACCAAATTATGTCCAAGCAATGTTTCGTCACAGTAAATGGTAGCCAAGCTGCCAAGGGGTTTGTACAGATGGTAGAAGAACTAGAGAGCAATGAATTATTCGTGGATATTGGCAAAGCCGCTGAACAGAAGGCAGTGGAAGACTTGGTACAGGTAAGAATAGATGAAAAGAACCTGGATAAGTTCTTTTTGCTTGGCTCATCTATGTCCAGCACTGAGAGAATAAAGGTCATGGAATTCTTGACCTCTAACATCGAAGTGTTTGCCTGGACGCCATATAATATGCCTACCATTGACCCAAGCTTCATCTGTTACCAATTGAACGTCCACCCAACTGCCAAACCAATTATATAGCGTACTCGTAGATCGGCACTCCACCATGCCGAGATAGTAGCAGAAGAAGTAGAAAACCTGCTAGAAGCAGGAGCTATTAGAGAGGTGCACTACCCCAGATGGAACTCCAATACAGTAGTGGTGTCAAAGAAGAATGGAAAATGGCATGTCTGCATGGACTATAAAACAGTCAACAAGGCATGCCCAAAAGACAGCTTTCCTTTACCACGGATAGACCAATTGGTAGATTTGATGGCAGGACACAACTGTCTTAGCTTTCTTGATGCGTACAAAGGTTACCATCAGATCGCTATGTATGAGCCAGACCAAGAGGTCACATCTTTTACAACGCCGAGAGGACTGTATTGTTACAAGGTCATGCCCTTTGGCCTTAAGAACACAGGGGCAACATTCCAACGGATGGTCACCAAGATGTTCGAGCCATTGTTAGGCAGAACAATGGAAGCCTACATCGACGACATGGTGGTCAAGAGCAAGGATAAGAATGACCATCTCAGGGACTTAGGCGAGATGTTTCAGATCCTGAAGAAGCACAAGCTACGCCTTAATGCATCCAAGTGTGCATTCGGCGTAGGATCTGGTAAATTCCTAGGCTTCCTGGTGACCAACCGAGGTATTGAGGCAAACCCCTCTCAGATCAAAGCAATTCAGGATCCGGAGAGGCTCAACTCAGTGAAAAAAGTGCAGTATCTCACCGGCATGGCAGCTGCACTCAACCGGTTCATAAGCCGGTCGTCGGACAGATATCGGCCATTTTTTCAAGCTTTAAAGGCCAAGTTTGAGTGGGACGAAAAATGCGACCGCGCTCTAGAAAGCCTGAAAGAATACATGTCTTCTCCACCATTGCTGGTAACCCTAGTACCTGGAGAAGAACTCTTTCTGTACCTGGCAGTTTCACAGCACGCAATTAGCGCAGTGTTGGTCCGAGCGGAAGGGATCCAACATCTGCCCATTTTCTATGTCAGCAAAACATTACTGGGCGCTGAAACAAGGTACTTACCACTGGAAAAACTAGTCTCAGCCCTGATGATGGCCTCAAGGAAGTTGTCACATTACTTTCACACCCACACCATAGTCGTCCTTATAGCTTTTCCATTAAAAGCTCTGTTTGAGAGAGCGAACTTTTCTAGGCGAATCTTGAAGTAGGCAGTAGAGTTGGGACAGTTCGACATCAAGTTTCAACCCAGAATTGTGATAAAGGCCCAAGCTTTGGCAGACTTTGTCGCAGAATTCACCCCAAGAAGTCATCATATCTGCCCAGTCGACCTGACTGAAACAACCCAACTAGGAATGGAAGTTGACGCCGGAATAGCGCAACCCCTAGTGCAGGATACCCAGTCAGACCCCAAGGCAGACCAGAGTAAAGTAAGGGAGGAAGAAGCAAACCATGCTACACCAAGCCAAGACTCACCAACAACTAAACACTTGGTACAATCAGATAGCAAGGGGCAAATAGCAAACATGGACCCTAAAGAAAACACCAACAACACTTTTGACCCCAAGGCATCATCCGATCCCTCCACTTGCTGGAAATTGTTCGTTGGCGAGATGTGGAAGCTCTTCGTAGATGGAGCGTCCAACAGTCACAGTGCAGGACTAGGCATAGTCCTCATCTCACCAGATGGTCTAGTAGTAGAGCAAGCAATTAACCTGGGTTTTCCAGCATCAAATAACAAAGCGAGTCTGGCGCTTCTTGCAGGACTAAAATTAGCATTCTACATGAAGGCCACCGAGCTAATGGTTTACAGCAACTCACAGCTGGTGGTAAACCAAATTTTAGGCGATTACAAAGCAAAGGATGAAAGAATGGCCAAATACCAAGAGTTAGTCAGAAAGGAGATCATAAAGTTTGAAGTAGTTCGGATGGAGCAGATTGGTAGGGAAGAAAACAACAGAGTGGATGAACTAGCAGGCTTTGCTTCCATGGTATATACATCCATCCCTCATCCGTTATTGATTGACTACTTACCAAGGCCAAGCATTGAAGAACCTGAAGTAGCTGAGGTATGTTGCTTAGAACTAGGCCCTTCATAGATGGATCTCATCATACTGTTCTTAAAAGACGGCGTCTTACCGGAAGAAAAGAAAGAGGCCAACAAAATAAGAGCAAAGTCACAGCGATTTTGGCTCTCTCCATCAATAGCCTTGTACAAGAAATCCTTCACAGGACCTTACTTAAAGTGCTTCTACCCCAGCAAAGTGGAAGCATTCTTGTTTGAAATACACGAAGGTATATACGGAAGCCATCAAGGAGGAAGATCATTGGCATACAGAGCAATTTCACAAGGATATTGGTGGCCATACATGCAAGCAAATTCGGAGAAGTATGTCAAAAAGTGCGAGAAATGTCAGAAGTTCGCACACCAAATACATCAGCTAGCCAGAGAGCTTCTACCTCTAACTAGCCTATGGCCCTTCACAATGTGGGGCTTAGACATAGTAGGACTACTTCCAACAGCACCCGGCAGCAGGAAGTTTTTTCTTGCAGCAACAGACTACTTCACGAAGTGGGTGGAGGCAGAAACACTAGCATCGATAAAGGAAAAGGATGTAAAGAAGTTTGTCTGACAGAATATTATCACTCGGTTCGGCATACCCAAGGCACTAATATCAGACAACAACACTCAGTTCAACGCAAAAAAATTTCAAGGCTTTTGTGCAGAATACAAGATAGAATTCTACAACTCTACACCGGCATACCCACAAGCTTATGGCCAAGCAGAAGCATAAAAAAAAAAAGCAAAGGGCAAGTGGGTTGAGGAGCTTCCCCACGTTTTATGGGCTTACTGTACCACACCTCGACAGTCTACTGGCGAAACACCCTTTTCCTTGGCCTATGGCATGGAAGCAGTAATCTCACTGGAAGTTGGCCTCCCCACAATTAGAAGTGAAAATTTTGATCCAGACTTAAATGGAGAAGCCATAGCATTGGAGCTCGATCTTGCGGAAAAAAAAAGAGAAAGAGCACTAGTTCACATTGCCTCGTACCAGCAAGAGTTGTCCAGAAAGTATAACAAAACAGTATATCCAAGACAATTCAAAATTGGAGATTGGATACTGTGCAAAGTGATGGGAAATACCTTGGTACCCGGAGATGGCAAGTTAGGGTCCAATTGGGGAGGACCTTACAAAGTGGTTGGGTTAGCCGAAAAAAGGGCATACCAATTGGAAGACAAGGACGACAAAGCCATTCCCAGGCCATGGAACACTGCCAATCTCAAACTATTTTATTTTTAACTTTTCAGTACTTGTAATTTTTCTTTTTTTCAATAAAACAAGTAGTTTTCTTTTCAGCATAATTGTTTTATTCTGTAAAAATTATTTTAGTAAGCAAGGGGCAACAAAAACAGAGTTGGTCGGAATAACCAACTTTGTCCTCTCCTAAGCCCAGGATAAAGATCCAGGCTGCAGGACGTTTGGTCGCAATAACCAAACACTTTACTCTAGGTTGGTAGGAATAACCAACTTAGAGGTTGGCTGGAAAAACCAACACCTCTCCTAAGCCCAGGATAAGGATCCAGGCTGCAGGACATTTGGCCAGAATAACCAAACACTTTACTAGAGGTTGGCAGGAAAAACCAACTTAGAGGTTGGCTAGAAAAACCAACACCCCTCCTAAGCCCAGGATAAGGATCCAGGCTGCAGGACGTTTGGTTGGAATAACCAGACACTTTACTCCAAGTTAGCAGGAAAAACCAACTTAGAGGTTGACTGGAAAAACCAACATCCCTCCTAAGCCCAGAATAAGGATCCAGACTGTAAGAAGCTTGGCAGGAAAAACCAAACACTTTACTCTAGGTTGGCAGGAAAAACCAACTTAGAGGTTGGCTAGAAAACCAACACTTAGTACTCTTCAACCGAGGTAAAGATCAAGGCTGAAGAATGGTTGGCTGGAAAAACAAACACTTAGTACTCTTCAATCGAGATAAAGATCAAGGCTGAAGAGTGGTTGGCTGGAAAAACCAACACTTATTGATTCTTTAGCCGAGATAAGGATCAAGGCTAAAAAGGTTGGCAGGTATGGCCAGTCAAATTGCAAAGTTAAGACCGAGATAAAGTATCTCGGTCGGAGAATGTTATACCTTACTTAAATTACAGTTAGTAAGTATACGCATGAAAGTAAACCGAGATAACAGTTGAAACCAAAAGAAGCTTTCATTGAAGATTCAAAACAAGTACAAAAGAAGGACCTCAGCCCAGTTACAGTTTTTTCTTTCCAAAAGCAAAAAGAAGAAATTACAGAGATTAAGCAAAAAGGTCATCTAAATCAGCATCAAGAACAACGCGGTCTTCACCTAGTGGTAGCTCGATTGTGGCAGGCACCTCTTGGTTAAGCTCGGTTGAAAGATCCGCATCAGCAGGCAAAGGCAGGACGGAGACCTCTGGAGTTGAGGAGGTAGACTGGCGACCGGGCTGAGTGTTGTCTTCTGGAGCTTCATCTTCATCCTCCTCTTCCAGAAATTGCTGCTGAATAGTAGCAGCATACTCCGCCAGTGAGCTCGGTATGAAATATGGAGGAAGATTGAAGACCTCGGTCTCAGGACCATGACCGAGCTGCGCCACAGCCCCCCTCTACCCGCATTTAAAGAACAGGTCCTTCGCGGCTTCACACTGCTTGATGTACAGGGCTTCGCCTTCTTTGAAACCGCGGTCCTCTGCATCCTTCAGCTTCTTCTCAAGCTTGGTTATTTCAGCATTCTTTTTTCCTTCAGGCTTGGCCAGCTCGCGCAGATATTTATCTTTTATCACGGTCGCAGCCTTTTGCTTGTCTGCTTCAGCCGAGCTAACAAGACCGGTCAGACGACCATTCTCGGTTTGTAGCTCGGCTATCTGCTTCCTGGCCTGTTCTAGCTCGGCGGTTTTTTCCGTTACCTCGGCCATTGCTTGCCTTGTCATTTTGCGAAGTTCCAATACACGCTTGTGAGTGATGTGGTTCTTCTGCATGGCCTGCAAAAAAATGGAAAGAGACTTGTAATAAAATCGGGCCGAAAGTCGTGCAAATTAGGAAGATAAGCGAAGAAGGTTACTTACCAGCACCATTGACTTTGTAGCTGAGCGAATGGCCTTCAGCTCGGTGAGATGGTTGTGGTGCTCCATGTCAGCTGGAAGGCAAACGCTCTTGGTCAGATTGAATGCCATTAGGTGGTCTTTTTCAGTGACCACTGAATCAGTATCCCGTATAGCACGGTTCTGAAAAGTGATCTTTGGAACCCACTTGAAGAGCTAGCTCGGTCAGAGCGCTCCGGTTGTGGGCTAGGTGGAGGGCTTAGCGGAAGGATGGTATCTTCTTCATCAACAAGGCGTGGCTCAGTTGTGGAAGTTCGAGTACGCTTGTTTGGACGAGATGATGAGGGTTGATGGGATGGAAGGGCCACCACGGTCTCTTGAGTCTGACTGACTGGTGATACCTCAGGCTGGTTTGTTTCGGTCAGAAGGGCTCACACGGCTCTCTTCTTGGCCATTTCTTGTTTGGCGGTTAGTGGGATGAGGTTGATTTGGGGCAAGGATGGATTCGGTTCAGGAGAGGCTTCGGTCTTTCATTTGCCACTGTATCGGTAGGTCGGCTCAAAATTCAGTAGCTCGGCCCAATTTCGGTTTGGATATCGCAGCGCGGCGCAAAGAACATTCAAGTTAGGGTAGCTGTATTGGGACTTGAGAAAGTTCAAATCTGCATGAAGTAAAAGAGGCAACAGTTAGTGCGGTTCAGCATAAGCAAACCGAGGTAAAAGAAGGCATAAAAACTAAGCTGAAGTAGTTATACTGGCGACTCCTTTATTCCAATTCGGTCGCCTGGGATCTGGGCTTTGTGGTCTTCAAAATTCCCAGAAACCCAAAGGAAATCATCATTGTTTACATCCTTGTCCAGGGTATTCTTTATTATCTTTTCACGCCGGCGCCTTATTCTTAGATAGTAAACCCAGCCATCTTCATTTGAACCTATGGAATATTGATGGAAGATCGGTTAAACCGAGGTTAAGCCCAGCCCAACGGTTTAGCTCGACGATGCCATTTATTATGCGGTATGAATTTGTGGAAAGCTGGGTAGGGCAGAGGTTGGTTTGTCTAAGGAACTCGCAAAAAAGGGGCTATACAGGGAATCTAAGTCCGGTTTCTACAATGGAAAGAAGGGTAAAGGGAACAAAACCAGAGTTTCTCCAAGGTGTGGTATCTAGTTCAGCTAGAGTAAGATGGACATCATCAGGGATATGGTAGTCGCTTCGGCCATAGCACCTGGGGTGTTTACCAAAAACCTATATTTACCTATGAGGTTTTAAATTATGTATAAATTAACAGAGTATTAGCACGGTCGTGAAATGACGCTAAGTAGCTCGGTCTGAGCGTTCAAGGGAGTGCCTGGCAACCTAAGTCTGCAAAGTAAAAAAGAAAAGGTGTTAAGCACAGATCGTTGGACCATGCTACGAGAAACATAGACAAGATAAAAGAAGTCCTAGCTCGGCTACGCGGGATGCTATCCAGTCTTAGCTCGGTTTGAGCAAGGGGCTTTAGCTCGATTGAGCCTTTGGGACAGCATTCTTAGTTCGGTTTGGACTAAGGAAGCTGGTTTAGCCCGAGTGGTAGCTCGATTGATGATTAAGGCTTTCTAGCACGGCATTGCGCAAACTTAGCACGGTTCGCTAGCTCGGCTAAGATAAGCAAAAGGGTTCTAAGACTTATTTAAGCTACGAGCGTAGCGTGAAGTTTTAGTTCGGTTAGACTAAGCTTGTTCTCAATATAAACAGAATCCTAGTTCGGTTGGGGTGTGATTTTGGATCAAAAGGAAAATTTTTCAAACTGTTCATAAGTACAATAGTTCTATTACGTGAGTTTTTCCCAAAAAAAGGAAGCAAAAGTGGTGCATGTTTTGAGAAGTAAACAAGTACTATATAACATGCTTCAAAAACTGTACCAATGAAGGGGAAAGGAAGTAGGTTTGCACCACTTACCAGTCCAAGGCGAAAGAGTTGAAAATGGAAGCAATCTCAGCAAGAACACGAGCTCTGTAGTTGCAGTAAGGAAGAGAGAAGAAACTTGGAAAAATGGAGGCTCAGAGAGAAAGAGAGATGAATAGTAAAGTGATTGGTTCAAAACAATGAGAAGTTTTTGTGTAAAGAAGGACAAAAAGGAGGGACTGTTCAAAATACACGAAGTACGAAGACGGCGTGACAGCTACTCTGAGCCAATGACAATTTGCCACGTGGCCATGGAATGGGAAGCGGTTCAGTACAACAACTAAAGAGACGTTTTGGCCGACGAGATAGAGCCGGTATGAAGTTAGCATGGTTAGAAAGTTAAAGGTTTTTAGCTTGGTTGGAATGCTAAAAGTTTTTAGTTTGGTTGGGAGCCTAAAAATGTTTTAGCTCGGTTGAAAGGCTAAAGTTTTTAGCTCGGCTGGTAACAGGTAATCCTTATCATGTTGTGAGATGGAATTATGGGCAATTGAGAGGGTAATTTATGAGTAAATTGGGCCAAAATGGGTAATGGGCGTTCTATGGGCCATAGTAAGAAGAAGGGCTTACTAAGTGGACCAAGTCCATGCTAGGGTCCAAGTATGGAAGTAACCTAGCAAGGGTTAGCTCGCCCAAGAATAATCATGGTCTTGCCAGTCGAGTACGAGATAGTTAGCCCGGTCCAAGAGAGCTCTGCTGTTAGCTCGGTCACCACACTCAGAGTGGTAACAATTAGCTCGGTCATACCATATTGAGCCGAAGCATGTTGGGCTTTCCTTAGAAGCTTGCTAATAGTTAGCTCGGTCCAAGCTCAATGTGGTTAGTACGGTTTCAGACAACCCAGGTGGAATATGTCAAACCGAGGTATACTCAGTGAAAGGAAGAACCGAGCTAGTGGGAGCTTGGTCTAGTTTGCATGTTATCTCGGTCGTATTGACATCCAACCGAGGTAGAACCATCTCACTTGGTTTAAGCAGTGAGGGGGGTATTGAAGGATAAGCATTATCTTTCAGGAATGTGATTTCTAGGAGGACTTTGCATGGAGGAATAAGAGTCCTACTAGGATTGTGCCACGCGGAACCTATAAAAGCTCATAGCATCACCTATGGAAAGGTAACACAACTTTGATTCTCGAATACACAGAGCTTTTTGCCTATTTGTCTATTTTGCTGACTTAGGCATTGGAGAGGTATCCCACATCTGCCGGTTAGCTCACGTTGTGTTTTCGAGAATAAAGCGGCGTCGTATGGAGGAGCGCAATCTTGATCAACGAGGATTATACGAGGATAATATTTCGTGCTCGTACACTAACTATTTTTGAAGCCTTAGTATTTATTATTCATTTTGTTTGTATTTTGTTGATCTAAAATTTGTAAAATATTTCTTAAATGGATCGATAGGATATGTTTGAAATGGTTGATAAATGACTAATTTAATATTTTTACATAAATGAGTGACTATACTAAAAAATTACTTAAATTTAATAGATACTAAACCGATTAATTATACCAAACTGAACTGTTTCAGTTGGTGTGGTTTGATGGGAGAATCGGTCTGTATTGGTACTCAAAATAATAAAATCGACATTATCAATTTAATGAAAATTTTTATATAAATACTAATCGTATCGAACCAATTACATCCCTAATCACGTGACGTTGTCCCTGAACTAACTAATAACTTCTTCATTGTTCGAAAGAAAAGTAATAAATGCAAAGGCTGAAGAAAAGATGGATGCGAGTGGAGATTAACCTATTTTGGGAAGGGATTTTTTTTTTATTGGTTTATTATGAAAAAATATATAAAATAATAGAGAAATAGTGTGATCTAAATAAACTAATAAGTTAACTTTTTTTGGCCTTTTCAAAAAAGTCCAAAATCATGTTGTAATCTATTGCTTTATGATTGAAGATGATAGAAAAGAAAAAAAAGAAAAAAAATACAAATAAGTGGAATTATTTTAAAATTAGAAATGCCAAAAAGAACCTTTAATCGGCTTTTATTAATATTGAGAATTATGTATAAAGTATATTGAAATGTATAAAAAAAAATATAAAAATATTTTAATATTATGTAATTGTTATTAATAATACTTAGAATTGTCGTTAAAAGATTAGGCTGATTCAGAGTTTTTCGAACCCGAGGCGAACCATCAAAATGATACCCTTTATAGACAAGCAAAAAAATTAACTCTATTTTTCTTGTGTGTCAAAATTTAAACTCTGTTTCTATAATCTCAAATTCTTCATTATGATCTTTATTACCAATTAAATTTGAACTCTCTATTTGATTTTTTGTGTTAAAAATTTAAGAAGAGCTTCTATTTGAGATTGAATTAATTTTTATACATTTTGTCTCTTTTTTCTTTTTTCCACATTCAGAATATACTTTCTAGTAACCATGAATATAAAATCAATCCAAATTGAAGAGATTATCAATAACTCAAATTGAAGAGATTATCAATAACTCAATAGAAATTTAACCCAAAATCCAAAGACACCCACAAAACAAAATTCACCAACAATTGAAGCGAAGAGAATATCTGATCCAAGCAAAACAAAAGCATTACAAGATTTAAATTAAATAGAAATTAATAAAATTATCTCACAAAACTTGGATTAAAAAAATAGGGCATTAAAATTAGATTTAGAGCACAAATCAAAATCAAGCAAGTCCTCAAATAACAATAAATAAATCAAATCAATAATTAAAGAAAAGAGATACTATATTAAAAAGAGAAGTCTTCACATAAAAATAAATAAAAAAAAGAACAGTGAATTTAAAAGAATAATTAGGACACAAAAAAATATTAAGGCAAAGAGAGAGAGAGAGGGGACTAATAATCAGTGGTTCAATGATTTGATGAACTGCAAACATTTTGGAGATTTTATTTACACTCAAAAAATATTGAAGTGAGTCTAATTTTTCAATACATTTTATTAAATTATTTAAAATTATAATTTATTCTTAGTACACCCTTTTTTTTTCCCACATTACATTTTTGAGGTACATCCAAATAAAACAAATTTAAAAAATTTAAATTACTTTTTGAAAAATCTTTCTTTTGTTCATGTACATACATGGAACATGATTAGGAAATCCGGCATCAGCGAAGGAGGACGATGAATATTCTGCTTGTTTTTCGTTATTATTGTTCGAACTTTCAAAATCAAAAAAGTGAATTTGTTTGGTTGTACATCTTGAGCGAAGTGAAATTATTCAATTTTGAAAATTCAAACAATAACAACGAAAAACAAGATGAATATTCACTTTTATGTATAAAAAAATAGAAATCAATAATTATATTTTAATATTTAATATGTATTTTCTTGATTAATAAATTCATATTAGAATACAATAAAATTAAAATTTTAAAATTTGAGTTGGACCTATAGAGATCATTTTAGATTCAAATAGAATGATCCAAATATTTTTGGCCCTCAAATTTAGTTGAATTTTGGGGGCCCAAGGCGGCCGGGCCTGAACAAGATGTTTAAAATAATTACATTACAGGAGAATAATTTTTTTAGTACAAGTTTAATATACAAGAAAATCTTACACCAAATAAACATAAAAAAAATTAAAAAAAAAAAGTAGAGCATTTAACAAAAAATTTGCATTAATAAAAATAAATTTATTTTTTTACTGTTTAATTAAAATGCAATTTTTCAAAAAATAAACAAAAAAATATCTATCAGAAATAATGAGACTATGATAATCATGTTCATTTTGAAAAGTAGAATGATGATCTTACTAAGTGCTAGATTTTGTTTGGTCTAGGCTTTCTTCCGTTTGAAATCAGATTGGAATCTATTGTTAGGTTTTGTGAACTCACAACAAAGTTTAAATTGATAATTTGAACTATTCAATATTTAAGACTCATCAGTACTTAATCACTACAAAACAATCACATTGATTAGATATCAATAGTTACTTTATCAATCAAATTTGTATCAATGATAATTATGATTTTAAAAATAAATTACTAAAACAAATATGATCTGATCAAGTGGTTATTGATGTTCGATCAATGTGATTTTGGTAAGGATGAAGTACTCGACAAACCCTACACATTGAACGATTTGGATCATTGATGTAGGCTTTGTAGTGAGCCCACACAGGCCTAACAAAACGCTCAGCTTGGAAAACTCAACTAGAGATAAGAAATTTGCAAATGAGCCGAGTCGAGTCGAGTTTAGTATGTTTGGGTTTGTTTATTAGGATGTTAACAAACTCAAGCTCGCGCTCGAACTCAATAAAAATTTAACGAACCGAGCTCGAGCCTAGTTGGCTTAGGCTTGGGTCGAGCTGGGGGTCGAGCCCATTCATAAGCCTTAACGAGCCAAAAAAATAGTAAATTTATACTTGCGTATGAGACTAAAGTTACAATTAAAACTTTAATTATACAATTATATATACAATATATACAAAAATACTAAAAAAAAAGTCAATATTTTATCAAAATAATAATATCTACTACTACTATTATTAAAATGCACTATCTATAGTGAACTATTATTTACATTTATATTTTTAAATATATAAATAACATATTTATCTTATTTTTTATACATAATTTTACATTATTTAATATATAAATAAAAAATATTAAACGAGTCAGCTTACGTGCTGAGCTTTAAAATGTTTGGGCTTGTTTATTAAAAATTTAACGAGCTCAAGTTTGAGCTCAAATGCAAATAAATAAATAAATAACGAACCGAGTTCGAACGAGCTCTTACCGAACCGAGTTCGAGCCTGTTCAAAAACGACTCTGTTCATTTACAATCCTACCAACTGAACCCATTTTGTTTATAACGGATAACAGGTGGGTGATAGATGATATCACAATACGGGTGCTATGACATTTGTAGGCTTTGCATTGATTCTATTTTGATAATTTAAATTGTTCATATTATAGGTTTCATCCGGTATATCATTCATATAAAGAAAATGAGGTTAATCTAACTTGCGTAGTAAAAAATTATCAAAATCATGCTAATCGTTTATTTTATTTAAACATAAATGTGGTCTTATTATGAATTATAGATGTCTAATTAATTTGATTTTTTTCATGAATTATCTACTCAACACAATATGAAAGATTTAAATTATCAAAATATATTTGGAACACACTTCTCACAGACCCCAGCAGGTGCACCTACCCCAAGTTCGTTTAAAAATAAAAATAAAATAAATAAATAAATAAAAAGTCCTTTGTCATGAAAGTTGTTTTTAAATTGTTATTAATTGACTGGCTAATTTATTTTAAACTTTTTTAGTTAACTAGCTGATCATTGGGCCATGATTTTTTTTGTGATTGGTTCCGTTGGTTTATTTCACTGTTAATAAAATGTAATTTTTAATTAATTTAGAGTAATGAAATTCATAATTTTGAAGATTTATTTTGTTTGATTGAATTTCCAAATTTTATTTTTTAATAGAGTAAAATAGATTGACACAAGTAAACATCAAAATAATTTTATTTATTTTCAAAAATTATTTTAGGTTTTAAAAATCATTTGAAAATAATGTGTGTGTTTTAGAGAGGAAAGAGATAGAATTGTGTGAATGTGTGGGTGAAGGAGCTTTGATAAAGTGGGGACCTAATTGAGTAGGAGTAGATGCTACATATTGTCCTTTTGCCAAAAGTCTACCCTATGGTTGGACTGGAGAAGTTATTTGGTGGCCCTTGACGTAATTAGGTAGTAATTTTGCGATCAATGAAAGGGTGGTTCACAAGTTTGTCTCGAGATTAGCCATTAATAGAAGGATATGAAAATTGATCATGGGTTGAAAGTAGGGATAAATAATGTGATTGAAGCACTTAATAATTCTCTCATTCACTGACTCTATTATTTACCGCGTTTAAAGTATATGGAGTATACTATTAGAATTTATTACCATAATCATCCTTGAAATTTTGTTCCACAACACCAAGATTCTTCCTCAAGGCGCCTTGAAATTTTGTTCCACAACACCAAGATTCTTCCTCAAAGGCGCCATTGCAAGCTCTTATTTGGCTGGTCAGTCTCCATGGTGCAACAACGTTATGCCTATCTCGTGATTTATCCTTCCTTGCTTTGCTAGGATTGTCCCTCCCACAATTTCCTCGATCCTTTCTTTGTCTCATCTACACTAGGAGACATGTTGCCTTTTATTCCCTTGTTACAAATCTGCTCTAATATCACGTGTCAAGGCCTTGGTTATGTCCAAGTACTCTGTGCGACACTTAGATACTCACAAGCCTTACTAGTGAGACTAAGTTAGCTTAACTCACAAGTTTGCAAGAAAAAGAAGTAAGAAAATAGAGAGTTTGAGAGAATGCATTTGTATTCACTTTAAGAGAATTTGTATAACTCTTGGATTATTGATTAGAGCGAATGGACCCCTCTCCTATTTATAGATATATTAGGCCTTCTCTAGAATATTCCAAAACATACAAGAAAGGAACTATGAAGAAACTTCTTATAAAAGCTTTCCTTATTCTGCAAGAGGGTTCTAGAATCCTCCTTAAAAATATATATTACCAAGCGTCTACCTCATTCAAAAGTATACACAAGGGCCCTTTACCACTTTGCAATTTCTCTAAGAGGTTCTAGAAACTTCTATTGTTTCTACAAAAAAAAAAAAAAAGAAAGCGGTAGTGATTGTTTTGGCATTTATGGTCGGCATGAGGATAGTGTTTTTGGGGTGGTGGAAAATTATTTGAAAGAGAGGCTAAGAAAATTTTGAGTGGGAAGGGTTTTTATAATATATCTCTCTCTCACACATTAGGAGAGTGATTACATTTCAGCTGGGGCTTGCTCGCTTTCGGTGGGAAAATGATTAGAAAAAAGAAAGAAAGAAAACAATCAATGGAAAGATGGGTTTTAAAAAATATAGATATATATATATATATATCACCTCTCTCTCTCTCTTGACAATGATGAGGGGGTGGGACAGGTAGTATTTGATTGTTATTATGGTGCATGATAGACAATGAAAAAAAAAAAAAAAAAAAAGGAGAGCAATTGGTCCATAATAAAAAAAGAGAGTTTATAGAGAAAGGTGGTTTGGTCTACTAAAAGAAAAGAGAGGGACAATGTGAGGGGTCAAAAGAAATGAAGAAAGAAAAAAAAAGAAGAAAGAAAAGGCTCAAATGATCATCATCTCCATCTCTCTCTCTCTCAACTTGGTTTTGGAGATAAGCGAGATGCTTCTTGATACGAAAATGGTGAAGGTAAAACTAGGGATGGGAGAGATAGCATGTTTTGTGTGAGACAAGTGCATGACCTCTCTATTTATCACCTTCTCTCTCTCTCTCTCTGACATAGAACCAGCTTGTTCTAAGCCCATGCCCACCTGCCTTGTCGTTTATGCGGCGACCAACACCACCTCTTGACCTCATCTCTGAAGCTCTCTCTCTCCGAGCTCCATCAATTACAATTCCATACCAACAAGGTTCCTCAGAGCTTTGGAAAAGGATAGAGGGGAGGGAGAATCATGATCTAAAAGCAAAACAAAGAGGCATGCACAACAAAGGCGGAGCGTCTCTCTCTTCGAGGAGTTCTGCTCTCTCTCTCTCTCCCCATTGATGCTCAATCTTTGAGATTGAAATGAGAGTCTTTAGGTGAGATTTTGCCAAAGTGTTGTAAATGAAAAGTCGGAGAAAGCTAGTTGTGATCCTTTACACTATAGTAGTCCACGGATTCATGATCGGACAAGATTTGCCTTCTAAAACTATTTTTCTTCATTATTTGAGTAGAGACTTTCTTCATATTTTTACATTAAAAGCTATGTTAGGGTTATTTTGAGAAAATATATTATTATAAGAATTGCATATATATATATTTTGAATTTTTTGTTTGATAATTTTTGGAAGAAAAATTATATTGAAATATTGAGAATGTTGACATTTTTGAGATTGATTTAAAAAGTCATTTTGTGTTGATAATTTTGCAAAGAAATCCAGAAAATAAAATTTAATAGTTGTATGATTGTATTTACATCGTATTATGATTAGATGATTTATTTTTAGAAATATAAAAGTTAATTTTTTTTTTTTTTTTTTTAATCTTTGATTTGGAATTTGTGTTTTTGAGAAAATTAAATGTTGAGGAATATGGAGTAAATGCTTAAGTAGGAATTATAGAGTTGTTTTGCGGATTAAAGACTAAAGTGTGATAATCATGATGTTTTGTGAATGTTAATGTATTGAGTTTGGAAAAGTTGTAGAAATTGTGATTTATAAAAAGATTTACGAGGAAAATTGGCTAGGAAGCATGAAAATGTGAGGGGCTTATTTGGGTGATGAGACATGTGAAGTTATGTTTTGGTGTTATTGTTTTGCCTTTGGAAGATGAGTGAACATAATGGATTTACTAACTTGATGCTGAATTAAATTAGTTTGGTTAATATTTAAAATCCTCATAATTAAAGGGTGTTTATTAGGTTTGATTCTTAACTTTTTAAGTATTATGAGATTAAGTAATGATGTTAACCAGAAGAATGAGATTTGAAATAGAGAGTTAATGTGATGTGGTATTTGATTCATAGTTTTACTGGATTGGAGTTATGTTATCATGATATTACCTAAAATTCATATATGAGATATTTGAATTGTTTTGGCGGATTTTGACAATAAAAGAAAAGAATATGATTTTGGCTAAGTTTGGAGCAAATGGATGAATTGGATTAAAACAAGAATGATTATCCAAAGTTATATATATTTATTTATTTTTCATGGTTTAAATTTGATGCATTTGATATTGATAATTGGAAAGTGACCCTCGTTATATTTTGTTTTATATGAGAATATTGTTGAATTGTCTTGGTATTAGGTTAGTGATGAATTTACATGTGGTAAATATATGAACGATGACATTGTTATATTATCTCTTGGGGTTTAACATCATGATATTACATTGATGGGGTATAGAATTTGATCTAATGGAGCCTTGTGGTGACTTTGAAGTGGAACCAATCTAATATTAAAATTTATTTTGCGTTGCTTTCATCATTTCTATTATTATCATGGTTTGAATTGCAAATTGAAAACGCTATTTTGAGAAGCGAAATTGTTTTTGGGAAACAAAATCATTTGGATTTGATTTGGGTAAATCGTTGAAGTAGAATAAAGCCTGGGTAGTATGGTTTGATATTGGTTTAAGTTGTTGAGTGTCCATAGTGAAAGACCAAAAACTCGCACGGATAGGTGTCGAGCCTACTGACTATCTTGGTAAATGACGATTCGGTGCGCCGAGGCCTTCCGGTTAATATGGTAAAAATAATGAATTCACGGTGTCGACCTTTACCAATTATCTTTGGTAAAATGAAACCAAATTGGTAATTGCTTGCGAACCATGCTTACAAAGATTTAAGTCATATTTTACTTCCCAGAATTATTGAAAATTGTTGGCGGATTAATGTGTTTCAAATTGGCATTGTCGTAAATTTCAAAAGATAGAGAAAAATATTTTGAACATGACATAGCATCATGCATTCATCTCATAAATGTATAAAATGGATTTGATAAATTGTTTAATTATTTGATTCAATTGATAATAAGATAATTGAATGAATTGAAAAGGATGTCTCATATATTGAACATTTTATTTATTTAGAATTAACACATTTGTGATTAATTAAATAAATAGAATTTAGAGATATGTAATAAATCATATGGTTTTTGACATGATATGATTTCACGCCTTATGTATG
>CM045758.1:127635146-127813502 GCA_025200525.1 Camellia lanceoleosa
TGCAACGATGGGCTTACACCAACATGGGAGAGCCTCAGCTCACTCACGTAGGAGGCCGTCGGATAAAAACGAAGGTGCCTCGAAATGCGTACCTGCGGGGACGCAAACCGAGGCAAAGCATCAAGGCACAAAATGACATGCAAACATGCAACATGGAATTTCAGCACTGCAAATGATGTAAAACAGCCCGAAATGATCTGAAATGACAAACGAAGCATGCAATCATCCCGAAAATGTGAAATTAAGCCCCGAAATGGCCTATAGCCATGCTATACATGCAAAATATGATCATGGCAGCAATAACAGTAGCAAGGCAGTCCCAAATATGGCATTCTTCAGTAACAAACATGGCCAAAAAGGAGACATAGATATGGCAACAAAATCATACAAGATTAATGGCCAAAAGAGCATTACAATGGGAGGTGGTATATACAAACACCAAATGGACAAACTTTCTTCTACAACATGAAAGAAGGCCCAAAAATAAGCATATATGCAGTTTATGGCAGCCTCTAAATCATAAGACAAACATGCTAGAAATGGAAGGCAAAATGGAGCCACAAAAGGGTATAACATAAGACATGCAATCTATACATCAAATGACCAAACCTTCTTCATGAAACATGTAAAGGGGGGCAAGATAAGACTAAAACCAGTAGGGGTCGAAGTCCCAAAAACAAACACAAATAGGTCAAAAATTGCATACAAAATATGGCACACTTGATGAAATTTGAAGGAGGTGGTAGATACAATGGCCGAATGAAGTTGAGCTCCTCTACAATGTTGTAGAGGGGCTCAAAATAAGCAAGAAAGCAGTAGGGGTCGGACCCCTAAAAACCAACACAAATAGGTCAATTTTAGCATGCAAAAATGTGACAAACTTGGTGAATATTGAAGGAACTAGTATATAGAAATACCAAATGAAGTTGAGCCCTTCTACAATGTTGTAGAGGGGCTCAATATGAGCACAAAAGCAGTATGGGTCGGACCCCTAATTCTCAACCAATTAGAGTATATAAAAAGATCAAGACAAAGCCCTAAAAGTTGGTTTTGAATACTTACCCTTGAAGACTTGTCTTTCTTTGCTTCTTGGCTTTGATTTGCAGCTTCTCAACCTCTGAAATTCACTTCCTAGCTGCTGGAATCAAAGTTGGAATGGTGAGGCTAGGTGTTGGTGAAGGAATCAAGCAAGACTTGAAGAAATTTTGGAGCTTTTGGCTATGGAAATTAGGTTTTTGCTTAAGTGTTCTTGAGACCATTTTTTCTAACCCTAGAGAAGAAGGGGTTGGGCCCTTTAAGTAGACAAGAAAGGGGTGTAAAGGGAGGAAAAGCACCCAAGCTTTCCTCCCAAAATATCCCGGATGAGGAGACACTTTGAAAGCAGTGGGCAATTTGGAGCAGTGAAGCGAGGAATCCGGTCGGCAGTGGTTCTCTGCAAGGTGGGCCACCACCCCAAAAATGAAGTGTTAAATTTTCGGGCCGACTATACATTAGGGTCCTCCCAAGTGTGTAGAATAAGGCCCCAAGGTTGGAATTTGGCAACTCTGAGCGAAGTCACAACATAGAGCTTGAAGGAGGGCTCAAAATGAAATTCAAAATTTGGCCGACCACCAACTTTTAGGGTCCTCCAAGATGTGTAGAACAAGGTTCCAAGGTTGGAATTTGGCAACAGGCAGGAACCACAACATAGAGCTTGAAGAAGAGGCTCAAAAATGAAAATAGGAATTGCTGGCCGACCATACATTTTTAGGGTCCTCCCATGTCCCCTGATCACAAATATGTAGCTTTGGTTGGAAGAAAATACCCCCAGGGTGTTCAACATTGGCCCGGAAGTGAGAAAAAGCAGGCTCGGGAGGAGCCAGCTATCTGGGATAATTGCTGGCCTCTCACCCCAGTGATCTTCACTGGTGTTGAAAGCAGAGGTACCGCCAAGTTTGAACAAAACTAATGAGAAATGAACGGGGCCAAAACCGAGCAATTCGGGATCGAAATGGGTCAGTGCCGGAAGTGGTGCCAGAAGTGGGCATCTCTGCAACTCAGTGTCCTCGGAATGACAAAACAGAGGTTCTCGCCAAAATCGAGAAAATCGATGCAAAATGAATGCTCGGGACCAAAACCCGCGTTCGAGGTCCGAAAACCGTTATAGGCAAAAAGTGGCATCTACCCTGAAGTGGGCATCGGGGGCCCCAGGGTACCTCGAAATGATAAAAGAGAGGTTCCTGCCAGAAACCGGAGAAGGCGGATGCAAAATGAATGCTCGGGACCAAAACCGCTCGGTTTGGGGTCCCGAAAATGGGTCGCCGGGCACCTGTGGTGTTCGGCTGAAGTGGGCATCGGGGCCCAGGTTCCTCGGAACACTAAAAGCAGGCACATGCCAAAAACCGGAGAACTCGGAGATGGTTAGGCGGTCCCGCCGAGGCCGACGGCTTGACGCCCTCCGGAACCGGCCGAAATGGGCAAAATGGCCTCTGACCACGAAACGAAGTAGCTCCACGGCCACCGGAGATAGTCTACGGGACCACTCCCTTCCCTCAGGAGAGAAAACAGAGAAAACCGAGCCTGGTTCGCAAACCGAGACAAGGTAGAGAAGATGGTTCGGAAGTCCGGAGGCAGGGCACGCGGCCGTGACTCTGGGACTTCTGAACAAGCACAGCATGCAATATCACCGAGCGCTCAATCGGTGACATCTGAGTCTTAAGGTCGGTCAAAAATGGGGTGTCTACAGGAGCACGATCATTTTCTGCATTAGTTTGGGCTGGAGGTTGCGCATAACCATCCGTATTTGATCCTTATCCGTTGGCCTAATGGTCATCATTGAGGCCTTGGCCCTCCAGCGGGTTACAAAGTCAGAGAAGCCCTCTTTCGGCTCTTGCCTGGTTTTCTCGAGATCACAGGTTGTGATCTCGATATGGGTATTGTATGAATATTGTGCGACAAAGGCCTCGGCCATCTCTTCCCAGCTTCGTTTCACTGAATCTTCCAATTTGGCGTACCAGATGGCCGCAATACCCAACAGGGTCCTGCCAAAAAGGGAGAGCTTCTATAATCTTGTCAAGCCCATCGGGCGCAGAACATCTGAAAACAAACTCAGGTGGACCATGGGATCTCCTGACCCGTCAAAATGGTCGATGTGAGGCATCTTGAACCTGTCCGGCAGTGTCACATCTGCGTCAGTGTACCTGTCCTCAATGTCCGGGATGGATTTTACCCCCTGGGATTTCTTGAACAACTTCTTAAGCTTGTTCAATTTCAATGCTGTAGGGTCGACCTCAGACTCGAAGGGTGAGTCTAGTAGATTGGTGGGTGTTTTGGACAGCTGGGGTTAGATCGGGGGCGGAGCTGGCCTTACCGGAATGTCTGTACCTTCCTGGACATTTGGCGTCTCCCCAGATGCTGGAGCTCTTGTTAGGGGAAGAACTTGTTGTGAAGCAGATGCGCCGCTTTGCTGTTGCAGCCTGGTGATGAGCTCAGCCTGCTGAGTCATGATTGCATCCTGCTGCTTGGAAAATTCCGCTTGGCGGACAGCGTCTTGCTGCATAAGTTTCATAGTTTCCTGCATTTGACGCATCATTGCCTCCATCCCTGACGTATTCTGCTAATCCATCAGACTGACTGGTAAATCTATCTCTATGGCAACAATTGAGACCTCAGTCCGACTGTTCATTGGTTGGGTGGATAAGAGCCACTGATTTGGTAACTGCTAAACTGGTTATCTGTGCCTGACTGGCCCTTTTACCCTATTTCTGGCAAAGGAACACTGATTTGCCCTTAAATTGAATCTCTGACCTAACAAAGTCTATCAGCACTAGTCCAATGTACCCGGGGGATATCAGAACCTTCTGAAGCTATAGTTCCAGGACTACCTAGCAAAAGAGAAAACGTGCAGCATCTCAGCCCAATTTTGCAAAAACAGATAACAGGATGACTACGCCCTCTACTGAATTCTATCCCAAAATTTTGCCTGTAAACTGTTACCCTCAGGTAAACTAAATCCCAAAATACTGAACTGGTGCCCGCAAGCCTGATGCCGAAACTCGCAAACTGATACATGCATTCCTGTAGAGACGCACTCTAAAAGCACATAACAAGCAAGTGAGAGCCAAAAACACCCCTATGTTGGGGTAAGGTTTCCCTGTCCTATTTTGTCAAGAGCTAGGGTTTCACTATGCATGGAGCGGTTTCAAACAACCTATATCGGGTAAGCAACCTGTCCTAGTTTGGAATGGTCACTACAGATCCGAATATGCACTAGGTCGAATGGTCAAAGAGGGTGCCCTGGTAAAACCGGGGTTTGTGTTCCCATACTGGCAGAGCCCATAACCGGTCAGCCTGATGGTCATGCCTTGACAAGACAAGCCTCCGGCAAATCGTTCAGGAATAGCAGATGGCAAACACGGTGTCCTAGGCGCACCAATGCAAATGCAATGCAAAGAAATACACAAGTGTAGTCAAAACAAGATATCATGAGTTCGAGTCAACTTCTCTAAATCCCCAACGGAGTTGCCAGAAACTGTAAGCTACAGCTCGAACTCGATTTGTGTCATGGTTCTCAATCTGAACCAAAGAGTCCAAATCCGGCAAATCGTTTTGAGCAAAACAGATTTTTTTGAAAGAAGTGCCAAACATGGACTGCTTTGCCAGATACAGAGTCGCCACCTAAATATTTTATTTTGAAAAATTTAGGAAACCCTAACTCGTTGCCTAAGGCCACGTGTCCGTCATCACCAAAGTTTCCTTTGGTTCGGGAACTTGGGTACGATTGGGGAAGGTCACTTCGTGAGCACCTCTGCTCGCCCGATCAAACATCGGCCTCTACTAACCATGATATCTAGTTTTGAAAACATTGTGCGTTCTTATTCCGGTTATTAGCCTAGATTTACTATGTGATGCGCCTGACATACAAGTATAGAAGTCGCTGAATTGGAACAAAACATTTCATGTTTGTTTTTTGAAAGATGGTTTGCTACCCGCAGGTAGGCTTAAAATGCAGATTTTGCCACCCTCAGGTGGGCTTAGAAAAACATGGTTTTGCCACTATCTAGTGGGCTTAAAACTCACAGTCAATGCATTGTTCTAATCCAAGTAACCCAACCTTCACCCACAGGCATTCAAGGCAGTTATATCACATAAGCATATAGCCTCATGGTAAGCATGCTATCATGGCAGTCACTCACACACATGCAAGGATGCTAAAGCATAAAACTCACCGAGTACTCCAAGCCAAAAGCAAACCGATTAGAAATCCATGCATGATCCTAAATATACAGAAATGCCTAATGCAACACATGCAAAAATGCAACTATAGCAGGCTCGGCTATTCTAAACATGGCATATGAGATGTAACAGCTATCAAGTATTCAATTTGGAATTGAAATACAAATGCAGTTAGAATGATGAGCCGAGCCCGGTGCATGCAAGACAGATGAATGAATGCAAACATGCTATCATACTGTATGCTAATTGAAACATGCCCTAATCTAACCATCATAAGCTGGTAAATAAAAGGGAAGAAAGACGTGGGGTTGGAAGACATACGTCACACTCACGCACACTTATTACAACATTGCCCTCGTGCAGAGGGTCCGAATAAAATAATATACAGTCCCAAATAAATAGTATAGTCCGAATAAATAATACAGTCCAAATATGTACAAAACCCTAATTAACTAACAAATTTAACTAGGAAAACATTAAATTGGCATGCAAGCCAGGGACTGTCTCGACTCTTCTCCGGATGATGAATGATACATGTTCGGGTTGCCTTTGCGCAGAAATCCATGGAGATGTCCCAATTAGCCTCTGTTTGCAATTATTCTTGGAATGCGTGCCAAGCTTCGGAAGGCTGCTGATTCTTGTTTTGCTGCAATAGAGAGCAACAAAGGGGCATGGCAATGTATTTTCACAAATGTATACATGCCTCGATCCTCGTGCCACCAATTATGCATCTCGATGCATGATGGCCGAGGAGTCGAATTGCACAAATCGATTTGAAATGAATGCACATGAAAACACAACAAGACCTAACTCCATCATGGATGATCCGGAGTGTCGGTAACTGGGGAATTGAGACACGTTCCATCACTCGGAGTACGAAACGTACCTCATTTCCCGTGCTCGAGCTAACTCCTATCCCGAACACAATACAATATGCATGACATGTATGAAATGCAACTAAGATACAACCTAACATGCGAAACGCTATGAAATGGCATACACGACGCACGAGGTAACATGGCATACACAATGCGCTAATATACAACCTAGCATACACAATGCTATAGAATGAAATGGCATACACAATGCATAATGGACTTACACCAACATGAGTGGACCTCAGCCACGCTCACATAAGAGGCCATTAGATGAAAATGAGACACTCGAGATGCGTGCACACGTGCACGCAAACCGAGGACCGACCCTAAGGCACCAAATGCCACTCTAACAAAACATGGCAAGGCATGGAATATGGCATACTAGCATGCAAATTTCAGCGCTAAAATATGATGCAAAACAACCCCAAAACATGGAAACATGGCACCCGATACATGGAATGAGACCCGAAACATGAAATTAGGTACATGGAATGACTTATGGCTATGCAAAGCATGCGTTATTTGAACATGAAGTGTGAAGACAGAATCAAGACAGTCCCAAAAAATGCATATTTAAAGTTTTAAGCAAGGCCAAACAGTGAACAAAAATAGGACTAAGCTAGCATGCAAAAATGACCCCGTAAGAGAGATAATGAAGCAAGTAGCAGCTGCTGGCCCTAAATGGCCAAGATCCCTTCAAAAAATTTGAATAGGGGCTCAAAATGAAGCACTTTACAGTTTACAACAAGCCACGAAAACAAACACAAGTATGACTAAACTATTATGCAAGAAATGGGCCAAAAGGGAGACAAAGAAGCAAGTGATGGTTTCTGGCCTCAAACAGAGGAGGGACCTTCAACAAAGTTGAAGAGAGGCCCAAAACATGGTATTTTACAGTTAGTGACCACACCCAAAACAGTGCACATGCAAGCTTAAAATACTATGCAAAATAAGGCCTAAAAAGAGGTTTAAACACAGAGAGCAAAAAGGGAGATTCAAACAAGATAAATCCCTTGATAAAACATGAAGAGGGGGTCAAAATAAGGCTATTTATAGTTCAGACCAGAGCCCAAAAATACAAGCACAAGGGGCTAACAAAACATGCAAAAATAAGGCCAAAAGAGGGATAAAGAGGCAAGTGACAAAAGGAAGCCTCAAAAAGTGAAGAGCCCTTCAACAATGTTGAAGAAGGGATCAAAATAAGCCACTTTTCAATTTATAACCAAGCTCAAAACAGTTTACAAATTGGCCTAAAATACAATGCAAGAAAGAGGCATATAAGAGAGGTAAAGAAGCAAGTGGTAGCTAGAGACCTTAAACATGGAAGGACCCTAAAACAAACATGAAAAAGACCTCAAAATAATGCTATTTTCAGTTAGGGTCAGAGCCTGAAAATGTAAGCACAAGGAGCTAAGATATAGGCCAAAAAAATGCACAAAAGAGGGAAAATGGGACTCACCCTTGTAGCCTATGTCTTCAACAACTCTTGGTCTAAGAAATGGTCCTCCTAGCCTCTGGAAATGGCCTCCAAGCTGCTAGAATGGAGTGTGGATTGGTTGGCTTGGAGATGGAGTAGAAATGGTCCAAGAACAAAGGTATTTTTAGGCTTGGATGAGAGGAAGAGGGAGGGATGTGTATACAAGGCTCAAAGCAATTTTTCTAACCCTTAAAACTGAAGGGGAGGGGCTGGTTTTATAGGCAAAGGAGTGGAGAAAAGGAGGGGGGGAAAATGGGGGGGGAGATTCAAATTCAATTTTTCCCCCCAAAAGGCCAAACCCTCGGACATGGGTGATGTGCAAAACAAAATACATGGCTGGAACACACTTGGGAGGAGGGTCATGGCCGGCCAGCTCAAAAGGGCAAAAAAAGTCATCCACCAGGTAAGTGGCTGGCCAGCCAGAAAAAGGTGGCCCACCGGCCAGGTCAAAGGGGTAAAGTGGCCGGCTACCACCTAGGATGAAGCCCCTGAGGTTATCTTTCCAATGCCGCAAACCTTGCATCAAAATTCCTCCTGTGAAAAAAGTTATGCCAGTTTCCGTGAAGCCGCGTAGATTCGGTCCAACTAGACTTCAACCAACCATATCTCCTCCCCCCGGACCTGGACTTAGGAGATTCTTAAGTGAAAAATGAAGCCCCTGAAGTAAGCTTTCCAATGGTGGTGGCCTCATATCTTAATTCCTCTTGTGCAAAGATTTATTCCCATTTCGGTGAAGCCGCGCAAATTTTTCTCCTTTTCGGATTCATGCTGAACCACTTTGGAATAAAAAAAAGTTGGTTTTTCAGAAAAATTGCTGGCCTCCCACCCTTCTACAAGCTTTCTAACAATGAAAATAAGGTCCCTGCGAAAAATGGACCAAGACGGATGCAAAACGAAGGTTCGGGGTCGAAAACACGCAGTTCGGGGCCCCGAAAACAGGCTGTTAGGCATCGAAAGTGGTGTTCGACCACGAAGTTGCTCTCTCGGACCACAGTGTCCCTCAAAAGGGAGGAAATAAGGTATGTGCCGAAAACCGGAGCAAACGGAGGTCGTTAAGCGGTCCCGAACCGAGGCATACAGCCAACGGCTCCGAAAAATTGAAAACCGAGCTCCAAACGGGCAAAATGGCCTACGACCACAAAATGTAGTCTACGACCACTGAGAGATGATCTACGAGACCTCTCCCTCCCTTTGGGAAGAGAAAATAGAGAAAACAAAGCTTGGTTCACAAACCGAGGCAAGGCATGAAAGAGTCCAGAAGTCCGGAGGCAAGGCTCGCAGCTGAGACTCTAAAACCTCTGAACGAGCACGCTATGCAACATCACCAAACGCTCAATCGGTGACGTCTGAGTCTTAAGGTCGGTCAAAAATGGGGTGTCTACAGCCACCACTGAACCTCGAACTTGCCGGCTAATTTTCTCTCTGGTGTATCACAACAGATTAGTTTTGCCCTGCACCGCCTGGATCTGCGCTTTTGGGCGGGAAATTTGAATTTGGTTTCCCCCCCTTTTCCCTTGGCCTCTCCTCTATAAAGCCAGCACCCCTCCTCTATGTTTACGGGTTACAAAAATTGGTGAGAGCCTGTGCATACAATCCTCCCTCTCTCTCTCTCTCTCTCTCTCTCTCTCTCTCATCCAAGCTCCAAAACCTTAGTTTCTTGGCCATTTTATACACCAACCCATAGCCTATTACCCCCAACATCCATTCCAGCCCCTTGAAGCTGATTTCCAGATGTTGAGAGCTCAGAAATTTGGTCCAAAAGCTGCTGGTTTGCTGATCTTCAAGGGTGAGTCCCCTTTTTTCCCTTTTCTAGTCTTTTCTTGCTTTATCTATAAGCCATATTTTCTTACATTTTTGGGCTCCGACCCAAACTGGAAATAGTCTTATTTTGAGCTCATCTTCATGTTTGACCAAGGGCTCTTCTCTGTTTGAGGTCATTTGCTGCCATGTTTGTTCATTCTCTCTTTTAGGGTTGTTTTTGCATAATACATTAGCCTTATTTGTGAGCCCTTTACTGAAAATAGTCTTGTTTTGACATCATCTTCATGTTTGATTAAGGTCTATTCTCTGTTTGGGGTCATCTTTCCCTATGCATGCTTCATTCTTCCATGATTAGGGCTATGCATTAGAGCACTTGCATTGGCCATGGTTTGGCCTCTTAGCCACTGAAATCCAGTGGATTTTCAGTGTCTTTGATGCATTTTTGAGCCTCAAAATCAGAGGGGGGTAACCCCCTCTCACCTTGTTTTGTTTGATGGTCTTTTTGGCCTTCCAAAGAGGTCCTATCTTGCATGCCTTGTTGACTGATTTTAGGGCCAATTTGATAAGTTTTAGGACTATCATATTTGATTTTTAGAGTTGATTTGGCTATGCTAAGTGTCCTTGATGCATGTGCTTAATAACCCCTTTGTATGCCTTCTAAAAGAACCCATCATTTGTGCATGTGTTGGTTGCATTTCAAAGGTTATTTGGGCATGTTTTGGCATGTTTTATTCACTGATTTTTGCTGGTTTGATGTGTTCTCACTTGTTTCATATACATACCATGTAAATCATGTTTGCTAGTCAAAGTTGCATGCTATTTTAGTCCATCTTGCTAGCATCTTTTCGCCATGCTTTGAACTAGAAATATTCATGTTTTGGGACTGCCTTGGTTCTTTCTTTATGCTTTATGATCAAATAATGCATGCTTTGTATAGCTATAGGTCAATGCATGTGCTTAGTTTTGTGTTTCGGGACCATTCCATGCATCGGGTGCCATGTTTCCATGTTTCGGGATCATTTTGCATCACATATCAGTGCTGGAACTTGAATGTTTGTATGCCATATTTCATGCCTTGCCATGCCTTGTTAGAGTGGCATTTGTGCCTTAGGATCGGTCCTCGGTTTGCGTGCATGCGTGCACGCATCTCGAGTGTCTTATTTTCATCTCATGGCCACTGATGTGAGTGTGGCTGAGGTCCACTCATGTTGGTGTAAGTCCATCATGCATTGCGTATGCCATTTCATTTCATAGCATTGCGTATGCTAGGTTACATGTTAGGGCATTGTGTATGTCGTGTTACATCGAGCATTGTGTATGCCATTTCATAGCATTGTGTATGCGAGGTTGTATATTAGTTGCATTCATGCATGTCATGCATATTGCATTGTATTTGGGATAGGAGTTAGCCCGAGCACGGGAAACGAGGGATGTTTCATATTTTGAGTGACAGAATGTGTCTCAATTCCCGGTCACCGACACTCCGGATTATCTATGATGGAGTCTCGGTCTTATTGTGTTTATGTGTGCATTCATTTCATATTGAATTGTGCAAATCGACTCCTCGGCCATCATGTATCGAGATGCGTAATTGATAGTACGAGGATCGAGGACTACACTCTCTGAAGAGTAGTCAAGCATACATGTATGAAAATATTCCGGGTCTCTGTTGCAGCAAATCAGAAACCGGCAATCTCTTGGGACTTCGTGCAATATTCTGGGCTTAATCATAAATAGAGGCTAATCGGGGCATCGCGATGGATTTCTGCGCCAGGCAACCCGAACATGCATCATTCATCATCCGGAGCAGAGTCGAGGCAGCCCCTAGCTTGCATGCCAATTTACTGCTTTCCTAGATTAATTTGTTAATTAATTAAGATTTTGTATTTATTCGGACTATAATTATTCATTTGGGACTGTATATTATTTATTTGGACCCTCCGAGTGAGGGCACAACTGTAATAAGTGTGCGTGCGTGTGATGTATGTCTTCCAACCCCACGTCTTTCTCTCCCTTTTATTTACCAGCTTATGATGGTTAGATTAGGGCATGTTTCAATTAGCATACAATAGGATAGTATGTTTGCATTCATTCATCTGTTTTGCGTACACCGGGCTCGGCGCATCATAACTCACTGCATTGTATTTCAATTTCAAGTTGAGAACTTGTTAGTTGTAGCATTCCATATGCCATGTTTAGAATAGCCGAGCCTACTATAGTTGCATTCCTGCATGTGTTGCATTAGGCATTTCTGTATAGTTAGGATCATGCATGAATTTCTAATTAGCATCTGTTTTGGCTTGGAGTACTCGGTAAGTTTTTTCGCTTTAGCATCCTTGCATGTGTGTGAGTGACTGCCATGATAGCATGCTTACCATGAGACTATTTGCTTATGTGATATAACTGCCTGAATGCCTGTGGGTGAAGGTTGGGTTATTTGGATTGGGACAAATCATCAACTGTGAGTTTTAAGCCCACTAGATAGTGGCAAAACCATGTTTTCTAAGCCCACTCGAGGGTGGCAAAATCTGCATTTTAAGCCTACTTGCAAGTAGCAAACCATCTTTCAAAAACCAAACATGAAGTGTTTTGTTCCAATTCAGGCGATCCATTTATACTTGTATGTCAGGCATCACATAGTAAATCTAGGCTAATAACCTAATAAGAACGCATAATATTTTCAAAACTAGATATCATGGTTAGTAGAGGCCGATCTTTGATCGGGCGAAGCGGTGCTCACGGCGACCTTCCCCAATCGTACCCAAGTTCCCGAGCCGAGGCAACTTTGGTGATGACGGACACGTGGCCTTAGGCACGAGTCAGGGTTCCCTAAATTTCCCAAAATAAAATATTTAGGTGATGACTCTGTATCTGACAAAGCAGTCCATGTTTGGCACTTCTTTCAAAAATCTGTTTTCTCAAAACGATTTATCGAATTTGGACTCTTTGGTTCAGATTAAGAACCGTGACAATTTGAGTCCTGAATTGTAGTGAGCCCAAAAAGAACGGAACGGGACTCATCCCTCCCGGGGCGTTCGGGGACGTCTACAATAGCATATTGCATTTTTTTTTTTTAGTTTTGTAATGTCTAGATAAGTCATGTTGTTTAGTAATTTTGTTACTTTTCCTAACTTTTTTTTTTAAAGCCTTCATTTAGGAAGACTTAATTGGACTTAATTCCCATAAAATGCTATTAAAAATAAGTCTTAGTAAATCTTTGCTAAAAATAAATTTTTTTGTGACGATTTTTTTTGTGCATCTCGCTAAAAATTGATAATTTGTGACCTTTTTTCTCACTTTTTTTATAAATTGTCGTTAAAACTTATAATTAGTGACTTTTTTTTGTGATGAATTTTTCAAACTATCACTGAAAGTTGAAAATTAGTGACCTGTTTTTGTGATGATTTTTTTAAACAATCGCTAAAAATTATAATTAGTGACATTTTTTGTAACAATTTTCAAACTGTCGTTGAAAATTAACAATTAGTGACATTTTTTTAATAGTATTTGATGGAAAATGTCATTAATTCTTACATGACCTATTGGACAATAAGTCTACCTATTGGGAGTCATAAGAAAGTCCCTCTTTTTTCTTGTACTATTTTTCATTTTTAATGAATTTTTTTTTTTAAAAGAAAGAAATCGAATGAAATTTTTATTTTTAATTTTAATTTTGTGTAGCCCAATTTTTTTATTTTATTTTAAAAAACATAGATTTTGAAAAAAAAATTCAACATGATGAATTAAGTTGGGAGCAAAAGGAATAAGATTTTCTTTTTGGGATGGGGACTAAACTGTAACAATTTTTAAAATTTTCACTTTTTAGCTTGTTTTATGAAATAAGTGTTTTTTTTCTTCTTTTTTTTTTTTTTTTTTTTTTTGACTTGTTGATATTTGAAAAATGACAAAATGGTTTTTTAACTTAAAAAAAAAAGAAACTAAAAAAATTACTTTAAAAACCTTAGGCACAAGAGGCCTTAATTACATACTTGGTGGGCTAATTTTCAATGTTCAAAAAATGTACTCATAGTTTTATTCAAATATATATATATATATATATGATTTAAATTGTAATGTGAAAAACTTACTCTAGATCAAATTCTAAGTATTAATATGTAAGTATCAATTCCTACAAAACTCATTACTAAAGCTATTCCAAATTTTAACCCTAAACTAAATTCTAAATTAATTTTACATATTTGTAATACTCTTTTGTATGAATAGAGTTTTTCATTAAAAGTAAATGAATAACCTTTCTTTCTTTGAGTGCACCTTCAATGAATAAACACAAATAAAAATGAAATGTAAAAAAGTGAAAATAATACCACTGTAAAAATATTAAATTATTCTACACTTATAAACAAATCATACACTCTAACAAAGTGTTATTGAGCAAATCATATATTCTAATGGCATGTGATTGAGTATCACTGTAAATACATTAAATTTAACACTACAACAAAAACATACTTTAGTGGCACTACACTAGTGGCATACTTTTAGAAAATGCCACAAAAAATGATATTTAGTGGCACGTTTTTTAAAAATGCCACAAAACGACTAACATAAAAGGCTCTAGTGACATTTCAATGAACAAGTGCCACAAAACTACAACAAAAACATACTTTAGTGGCACTACACTAGTGGCATATTTTTAGAAAATGCCACAAAAATGATATTTAGTGGCACGTTTTTGAAAAATGCCACAAAACGACAAACATAAAAGGCTCTAGTGACATTTTAATGAACAAGTGTTACAACACTACAACAAAAATATATTTTAGTGACACCATACTAGTGGCATGTTCTTAAAAACTGTCACAAAAAGAATATTTGATGGCATTTTTTACAAAAATGTCATAGAGCCACAAACATACAAGGCTGTAGTGGCATTTCAATTAAAAAAAGTGTCATTTCACTACAACAAAAATGTCACTACAACAAATTTACACTTTAGTGACACTACACTAATAGCATGTTTTTAGAAAATGCCACAAAAATAAAAATTGGCATTAAATGTTTTAGAAAAATGCCACAGAACCACAAAACATATAAGGCTCTAGTGGTATTTCAATAAAGAAATGTCACATCAATTTTATGGCATTTTATAAAATAATGACACAAAATTATGGTCATGACATTTACCAACTGATGCTACTAAACTTTAGTTGCAATGGCATTTTTTAAAAAATGTCAGGACACTAGGTAGGTACAAATTACTTTTTATGGCACTTAGGTGAAAAGTGTCATAAACAAATATTTTATACCATTTTGAGAAATGCCACTAAGCCAAAAACTTTCCAAGCTTATAATGACATTTTTGAAAAAATAAAAAAATGCTAATATATTTTCTAAAATTTTAAAATGCAGTAAATGATTAAAAATAAATAAATTAAACTCAATATACACTACAGAAAAAAGCATATTCGGCGACTAAATTTCCAGACCAAAAAAATTTGGCGCTGAAAGTATAGCTTTCAGCGACCAAAACAGCATTAGTTGCCAAAAGTAAAACTTTTTGGCGACTAAACAATTTTAGTAGCCAAAAGTCTACAATTGGCGACTAAAACTAAGTTTGGTCGCTGATTATATGAGTTTTAGTAACTAAAAAATTCTTAGTAGCCCAAAGTAAAGTTTTTTGGCGACTAAAAAAATTTAATAGCCAAAAGTCTACAATTGGCGATTAAAAATAAGTTTGGTTGCTGATTATATGGGTTTTACTAACTAAAAAAATTTTAGTAGCCAAAAGTAAAGCTTTTTGGTGCCAAAAAAAATTTTAGTAGCCAAAAGTCTACAATTGGCGACTAAAAAATAAGTCTAGTCGCCAAAAGTGGTCATTTTTAGCGCGGGAGAACTAAAATCCTAAAGCGAGAATAAAATTTTTTGGCGACCAAAATTTTGGTAGCTGAAAGTGAATCTTCGGCGACCAAATTCGATTTTGGTCGACAAAAATTAAGTTTTTTAGCAACTAAAAAATAATTAGTAGTCAAAAGTATAGAATTGGCGACTAATTAGTCGCCAAAAGTGGTCTTTTTTTATTTTGGTAGTAAATAGTTTATTTTACATAAATTATGTTCAATAAAATAATTATGTTTATACCTATTAATATAGATGTATGTACTATATAAATAATATATGTTGCATATATAATCATGTGGTGCTATAGAGGTGTAGTGGGAAGAGTGTGATGTATAAGGTTTATGGTGCGAGAGGTTAGCGGTTCGAGTCTCCGCAAGAGCGGATCAAATTATTCTACAACGAATTATCGTCACGAATGGCACTTGATAGCGTTACGAATAGTGCCTACCATGACATTAAAGTGTCACTGAAAGGTTTTAGTCTTGATTGTGTAATGACACTTACAAGTGTCACTAACTCTTTTTTTAATGGTGCTTGATAGTGCCACAAATAATATTTACCATGACATTAAAATGTCATTGAAAGTTTTTAGCCATGATGGTGCAGTGACACTTGCAAGTATCTACCGTGACACTCGTATCTACTGTGACACCGATAGAAGTGGCACTTGTTCAAAATGCCACAAGACCAAAAAATGTCATTAGAAGAATAGTTTTGTGGCACTTTCAAATGTCACTAAACTAAGAAAATGTTGTAGTGTAATTACTCTAAATTAATAAACATATCACATATTCTAATGGAATTTTATTGAGTATTACTATAAATATATTAACTCCAATAAACGAAAATATGTAATAGAGTCATCGATTAATTGTATACCTGATATAAGTTTTAAGTTTAGATGAAAAAGAAAGTTTTGGTTGAGAGATACGCAAATGTTTGCAATTTTTACAATTTTTTTCTTTTTCTCAAGTTGATATATATGGAAAGTTTGGGTGAAGAGGCATAAATTAAGATGACATAATATATATATATATATATATAAAGAAGTTGATAATAATTTGATTTTGTTTTATCGAAAGTAACTTTTATCATTTGAAATTTGAATACTCAATCCTTTAAGGATAATATTTGTTTTTTTTGTTTTTATTTTAATAGTCAATCAATTATTTGGTTTTTAAAGAATATTGGTTTTTTTTTTTTATTAAATAAAATGATATATGATCCAACAAAAAATTGAGTATGCCATTATTTTAGTATTTTTAAAATCAAAAAATCAATATTATCTTATATATGTTAATACTTATCTGATTGTAATACTGAAATAGATTGGTTAAAAAATATTCTTATTTATCTTTCCATATCTTTATCTATTTATTTATTTATGTTCATATAAAAAAAGTTATTTTTTTATTTTTATTTTTTTTATAAAGTGAGAAGAATATGGAGAGATAGATAGATTAGTTAAACAATATTCTTGTTTATCTTCTTATAGCTATATCTTTTTTATGTTAACTTAATATTTTCTATCTCATTTTTTTTGTCATATTTTTAAAAAAATAATAAATAATTAGAAATTAGGAAAATGGCAAATGAGGCTAGAGGGCTTGCCATGTATGAAAAAGAAAGGTAACTTTGAATGAGAAGGCAAGATTAAGACTTTGGAAGTTTTTAAAAATTTACTACATTTGCTTGCATATATAGTATAGATATTCCACCTTTATTAGTTTTTTTTTTCTTTTTTTTAATTTTAATTAATTATTTAATTTTAATTCAGCACCATTATTAGGGGTGTAAAAATGGTCCGAGATCCGCCCGAGACTCGAGGTGGGCCCAGCCCATTTCAACCCAGTTAGGCCCGGGCTCGAGCCCAACTCAGTACCTTGAGTTTAGGCCTATGTATTCCATTTGAAGCCCGACCCAGCCCGTTGGCCCATCTCCAAAAAAATTTTGGGCCCTGCGAGCGGCCCACTGGGCTTGGCTTGACCCGACCCAGCCCAGCCCACAGAGCCCTCTTTTTGCCAAAGGTCAAATTTCAAAAAAATAAAAATAAAAAGTAACTTACAACAGTTAAATAATTAAAAAAATAATAAAAAAATAAAAATAAAAAAAATAAAAAACTTGATTTTGCAAAATAAAAACAAAACAAAACAATAGAAAAAAATAAAAATAAAGTTGCAAGTTGCAACTACTTGCAATGAAAAAGAAAAATATATATATAAATAAACAAATTGTCAAAAGGTAACCTGCTGCCTAGTGCCCCCGTCCTACCCCCTGCCAGTGCTTGCCCTTCCTTTGCATCATGTGTCACGTCACTTCGTACCCCACATGAAGTTAAGTTGCAAATTGCAATTAAAAAAAAAAAAAAAGCAATGTTCGCACTTTTGCAGGCTTAAAAAAAATTTAAAAAAAAATTAACAGTCATATTACCGTTTCATACATCGGTAATATTTTTTTTATTTATACATTTACTTCAACCTTTCAAACTACTATAAATATCTCCCATTTCCAAAATAAATCTCACAAATAATTCTCTCTTAAACCCTCTCAATCTCTTTTAACTCTCAATTAATTTTGAAGTGTCATCCCTGAGTGGCAATTACAATTGTGCAACAAGAAAGTTTTATTAGAAGAAACTAATTTTTGTATTGCATTCGCCACTCGCTAACATTAATTAGTTTAATTAAATTTATTAACTACTCATTTTTTCATTAATTATTTGTGAACATATATTATTTTTTATTTTTTACTCATTGTATTGACACATTATTTAAATTAATTGTTAGTTTTTATATATTATTTTACTTACATTACTATGGATCCTAATATTCTAATGTTTATGTCGATGTTGATACATATATTACACAACATGAATTTGTTGATTCTCTTTCTAATAACCTTCTTACAATAGTTGGATCATCATCTAGGAGCAGAAGTAATAGTGTTTGGGAACATTTTAAAAAAATATCTATAAATAATCCTGATGGTATAATTACATTTAAAGCAAAATGTAAATATTGTGCATATTTACTTAGTGTTGCATCTGCAGGGGATACTAATAATTTAAAAAGGCATGTTAACAAATATTTACAAAATCAATAACCTGATATTTGAATTCAAATACAATTAGGGGTTTCATCAACTAATAATTTGCAAATATTTACACATGATCCTACACGTGCACAAAATTTTGTAATTGATTATATTATTAAAAAAGAACAACCTATTACTAGCAATGAATGTCTCGATTTTAGCGAAATGATTCACGAAAGTTTTGCACCGCAATATCAAAGTTTTTCAAGAAATACTATTAGAAACAAGATTTTAAAGAAATTTGAGTATGTTAAAAGTGAATTATTTGATATCTTTAAAAATTTAAATGGAAGAGTTTGTTTAACATCTGATCTGTGGTCAAATAATGATTTTGAGTATCAATGTATCATTGCATATTTTATTAATAATGATTGGAAATTAAATAAAAGAATGATTTCATTTAAATTAGTCGAACTTCCATACACTACTCATTCGCTTGGTGTAGAAATAAGAAATGTATTATATGTGTGGACTTTACAAAATAAAATATTTACGATTAGTTTAGATAATGTAGCATATTATAATTAAATTGTAACCCATTTAAAATCAACTTTATAATTACTTATTGATTATTTTATATTCGTTGTTGTGTCCATATGTTAAATTTGATTGTTAAAGAAGCTATGCATGTATACAAGACTTCTATACTTGTAATAAAAAATGCAATTGTTACTATTATGTCTTCTCCTAGTCGAATTTCAGAATATAGAAAAATTTATTAATGAGAAAATATGCTATTTAAAAATTAATTTTAGATATAAATAATAGGTGGAATTCAACATTAATATGTTAAAAATAGCTTATAAACAAAGAAGAGCAATATATTTATTTTTTTTAACAACATCAATAGAAAGAGTACTGACTCCCACATAATTTAATTGACACCAAGAATCCTTGTATAAAGATTTTTTTTTAAATTTTTTTTTGATATTTCAACAAAATTATTTTCTTATATATATATTCCTACTTTACTATTTATTTTACATATGCTAGCAGAAATAATTAAAATTTTCGTAAAATATATGGGTAATGAATACTATGTAACCATTATTACTTTAATGAAAGCAAAATTTAATAAATATTCTGATCATTTGCTTCATCTATTAGGTTTAACCATAATAATTGATCTTAGGTATAAACAAATTAGTTTACAAGAATTTTTAGAACGTCTTTTCGTTGATCAAACATAGTTTGCCCCTATTATGCAAACATCCAATAGATTATTTGAAGAATACATGCACTGCATCTGTAAATATAACTACACACACTACACTAGCAATCTCATTTGGAGGCGGGAGATTGAGTGTTTTTCAACAATATAAAGTAGAATAATATCTCAACATACAAGTGTAAGTAGTTCTGAACTACAACGTTATTTGAAAAGTTCATCAGTGAATGATTTCGATGATTTTGACAATTTGAAATGGTGGAAATAAAATGAAACTATGTGGCCTGTGATTTCACAGATGGCCCGTGATATACTAATCGTTTTTATTTTTACAGTTGCTTTGGAAATAACTTTTAGTGCATGTGGATGGGTGTAGAGCGGTTATTGGAGCAGGCTTTCACCCAAAATGGTTATAATATCCAGAGATCATATGCATGCGCTTACAAAAAGACAAAATTATAGTGAAAATGAACGAATTCAAAATGATTTGGATGATATATCCTTGGGCAATGTGACTGAAATATTTGTCTCCTCCGATAATTGATCAACAATTTATTTTTTACTATTTCATTGATTTCGATTTTTTTTTTTTTTTTGTATTAAATTATTGAGGTGGAGTATAATGCAAATGATTAGTAGGCTAGTAGGTGCCAACCTAGTTGGGATGTACTTGACTTATAGTGATGTAATTGCTCTACTATCATCAATAATCTACATCTATTTTATTTAATAATATCAATTTTGGTAATATTTTATTTCATTTTAAAATAAAAATCATTCATTCAATAAATGTTATATAAATAATTAATATTGTAATATTGAAAGTTTTATTTTCACATATATAAAATTATTCATTTTGAAAGAAAAAAATTACATAATTGCATACTTGTTTAGTTATAAATTCATAATTAAAAAAACATAAATCATACATAATTAAATTTAAATATCAACATAAAACATAACCAAATAAAATATCTCATTAATTTTAACTAAAATACTCTAGTATAATTTTTCTTTTATTTTTTATTCTTAATAATAAATAAAAAAAAGCCTGACTAGGCTCGGCCCGCAGCCCAAGCCCTAAGCCTTATTATGAGTGGACTTGGGCTGGGGCCTAGACCCCACATTTTGGCTCATGGGCCGACCCACTAAAAAGAAAGGAGCCTGGGAGGCCAACTTGAGCCGGCCCAAACTCGGACCCGAATGAGCGGGCTATTATTGCATGCCTAACCATCGCCACAAGCAAAACCCAACCCAACTCAACCATACCATCCACCTTTGGGATCGCTACCGGCACCACGTGTTAGTGATCTCAGACTGCCCATTTCAAAAATGTTTTTGTTAAAAAATATTTGTGTGAGACGATATTTTTTTATATTTGATAGCGTTTTTAAAAATTAATATATTAATAATTATATTAGTAATGGTGATGGTAGCAACAACAAAACAAACATGGTAGTGGCAATTGTGACACGTGGTGGCAAGTGAAATACTTTCCACTCCAATAAATTTATTTCAGTCGACCACCAAAAAGATTTTCTGTTAACTAAATTTCGAAAATTTGCAAAATATATTTTAACTTAAACAAGCAGAACATTAGTGATTTTTAATAGGGCTGGGCAACAAACCCACCCGTCCGCATAAACCGCCCGATCCTACCCTACCCGCAGCGCTTTGGGCGGTTTCGATGTAGGTAGGCGGGCGGGTGCGGCTCAAGAAATTCGCAAAAGATCGGGTTCGGGTCGAACCCGACCCGCCCGCAACCTACATTTTTTTTTTAAAAAGAAAAAATAACTAGTTATTATTATTTTTTTTTGCATTTTGGATGGATGGAGATAACTAGTTATTATTTTTATTTTTACATTTTGGATGAAAGTAAAATTTATTATATGGGCACTTATATACATTATCATGATCTAATGATATTTAAATTAGTGTTACTAGTTTGACTTTTATTTATATATATATATAAAAATCATTATATTCCATTAGTCTAGTAGACACAGTTAAATATGATATTTTGAATTGTCATTCTATTATCACATTATTGCATATTAAAAACTAAACAGTGAAGATTAATCCACTATTAAAATTAGTGTTACTAGTTTGACTTTTAAGGGTTTGTTTTTGCATATTTAAATTAGTGTTACTGGTTTGACTTTTAAGAGTTTGTTTTTGCAAGCTAAGGAGGAAGATTAATCCACTATCCTCAAGCATGGTTCCATATCATCTTATCTAACATGTGAACTATTTATTATGATCATGAATTATATATCTTGTAATTTAATTTATAACTCTTCTAAAAAAAAAAAAATGTTTAGAAAGTAACAAAAAATATCAAATTTGCTTAAGTTAAATTTTTTTAAAAAAAAAAAAAAACAAAAAAACAAAAAAAAAAAAACGTAAACCGTAAACCGAACCGCACTACCATTTTTCAACCGCTGCATAAGTGCGGATCGGGTTGATTTTGACCCGTAGCCGGCCAAAACCGGCCCGCGAACAATCCTAATTTTTAACATGGAGAGTATAAAGTGGGTGCCTATGGGTCTCCACGTGGGATTTGGAGATCCTGCCAGAACAGGGTGCTGTGCTCCTTTGCAGAGGCTGGTCTTGAATCTCTATTAATAATTTAAATTATTCATATGGTAAGGTTTATTGAATAAATTATTTATATAAAAAGTAAATTAATTAAATATTAGTAGTCATAAAAAAAAAAAGAAGTTTTTTTATTTATTTTTTTTAAAATTAGTGGTTAACATAATTTTGATAAATTTTTAAAAGCAATTAGGACCTTACATTGAGGTTACGAATATCTAATTAACTTGATTTTTTTCGTAAATAATATTCGCAATGAATCTTACAATATGAACAGTTCAAATCATAAAAGCAACTTGGAATGACTCTCCACGGAGGGCCCAGTAGCACCCTAGGTCCATCTCCATGTGTGATTGAAAAATGGAGAAATACAAGCTATAGTGACATCATCAAAGTAATATTTTACTTTATTTATTGATTGATATTTAGCATATTATCTCTTAAAATTATTATTTTAAAGTATAACATACACCTTAATAATATTGAATAATTTCTCAGCACAAAAAAGGGGAATTGATTTGTCTCTACTCAAATGATGCTAATTGGTTGACCACCGGTTTACAGCTAAACCTCATTGAAGATTATAAGGATTAGATAGGGTGTCAATCTCCAAGATTATAGATAAGTATATTTAAATTAATTTTTCATGCCACAATTGATAATAATCCATGCAAGTTAAAAGGATAGATTTCTTGGTACATCATTGCTATTTGTTGTTGCAATATATATACATATTAACTCCATATTATTTTATTATTGCTTGACTAAATTACTAAAAAAGTGTGTAAGTCCAACTTTCAAATAACTTTCAAGTTCTTGTATTGCATTCGCTCCTAAATTATGTTAGCTTGATTCTTTACAAAGAGATATGTAGATAACTTTTGACTTCAACTAATTATATTCTTGCACGCTTTGTCTTGCCTACATCTTACGACCTACATGGATGCAAAAGATTAAAAAATAAAAAAATAAATAAGATTTTAATTATGGAAAGATTTGATATGTAGAAAGTTTAGGATCTGCCTCATCTCCAACCATCTCCTACACTTTGCAGGAGATAAAAACGCAAGGCAACCAAGGATCCAAATGCGAGGGAGAGGCCACGTTTTGTACATACCGGTCGATCGCCAAAGCGATCACCAGACAAACCGTACAACACTTGTTTATCGCGGTTGTTACCCTTATCGGCCAGGATTGTCACCTTGTTTACGGCAGTTGTCACCTTATCGACTAGGATTATCACCTTGTTACCGAATGACCAGCCAAACAACCGACAAAAAAGTATAAGACATAACTGGGTTGAAATAGTGTTGCGAGAAAGCGGTCGAAAAGTTCACTAGTGCATTCCTTCTACTAATGTCTAGTTTCTAGCAACTATTATGTCATCAACTACCCTAAAAGTTATAAGAGAATAGAAAATAAATTTAACAATATATGTTAAGGAAAATGTTTGAGACCTCCTTTGAGGATGACCTCCACACCCCAAAGTGATCGATCCCCATGTATGTGTGGGGCCCACTCATGTATGTGTGAGATCTACATTATGGTAGTTGATTTGTGAGGGTTTTGTAGGGCTAAACGCCTAAATCATTACTTATATGTTAAATTAATATTTCCTCTTCCTTCTACAAATGTTTAGTTTCTAACAAGTGTTACATCATCAATTATCCTAAAATTTAAAATTATGTTTGGTTGGGAGATTCATAAAGAGATTTAAAAGGAAAGAAAAGGAAGGTGAAATATATTTCACCTTATTTCACATACCTTTACACTTTTCATTTCTACATCTCTCTCCAGAGTCTCCAACCACACACAACCTAAGCGGATAGAAAATAAGTATAACAATGAAAGTTGAAGTAATATTAGTGCAAACTTCATTATATCCCCTTATAGCTCAGGCCATGTGGTTTGTGGACTGAAGTACACTGTTAGTTAGGCTGGTTACCAATTTAATAATAATAAAAAAAACTAAAATATCCCTGCATTTTCGTCATTTGTTTGGATTGTAAAGTGTATTTTAACCCCTATACTTTATTTCATGCGATTTATCCCATTGAAATTTGAAGCGTAATATATACCCCCCTTATATTTGTCATGTATTTCACACTTACTGTTAAGTTAAATGGAATTTTAATAGTGCATTTCAATTCACAAATCACGTGAGAATTATGTAATCATTTCTAAATATTAGGAAAGTAGATTACACATGACCAAAACAGTAAAGTTTGCCCTTAATATTTCCTCTTACTTACAAATCCGTTTAGCACATAATTTTTTTGAACTAGAGTTTTGATTTTATGTTATGCGCCAATTTCTTCCTTTTGATTCCTTTAGCATTTGTTTTCATTCATTTACACCCTAATTGTAGTTTTAAATAAAGTTCAGTGGGGATTAATTAATCATTTTACTCTATTGATTGATAAAATCACGCCACATAGAATAATGATATTACCGTTGCATCAAATATTAATTTCTAGTCATCACTAATCAGTGCAGATAGACCTGTCATCGATTGCACCGCAGGTCAATATGATAGATACACGAAAAAAAATTGGATTAGGTAATGAGGTTATAAAAAAGTTTCTGTTGATTTAAGTGAAGTTTATGTCAAGGGCCGATACAAGTTTCTAAATTATAATCTCTAGTTTAGAATGAACAACAAAACACCTACTATCCATTGCACTGCAATCAATATGATAGATACACAAAAAATAAATTGGATTAGGTAATGAGGATATAAAAAATAGTTTGGATTGACTTACGTAAAGTTTGTGTTGAGGGGTTGGTGTGCAACCTCTTAAGTTATAGTCTCTAGTTCGGAATGAATAACAAAACACCTTGGCGATCTCAATTCAGGTACTGTCTTAGATCTGTGAGTAGATGTGAGGATTTTCCTATACTAAAAAAAAAAAAAAAGTTTTGTATACCAATATGATACCAAGTGACACTATCTTTCTACCAATTACAAATATATATGCCCTAAGTGTTCCCTAAACACCCAATAATATGACTCATATTCCACAACCTTTCATCAATCATTATTATAAAAAGTACCATATAAATATATCCTATCAATATTAAAAAATCACTCAATTGTTGAGTGAACGTATAAACCAATATATCTAAGTTGAGTGACATACTATCTCAATTGTTAAGTTTTGAGTTCCACTTCTCATAGATAATGTTGTGATTATTGGATTGGTTGTACATTTATGATTGTTTGTTGTTAATTTTTTTTTTATATAATTAAATGTTTAGTATGAATTAATTTTTATGATACTTTCAAATTATTCCCAATGATTGAAAAATAAAATAAAAAACCAACTAAAAGCATGTCCATTTTCTTGTCTGATTTGTATTTATCTTAGCACCTATTATCATAGAACATTCTGAACAAAACACTTTCCATACTTTGTAATTGAAAAAAAATTAATTGTTAAAAAAAATCAATTAAAATGATACTACTAAAAGAAAGAAAAACAAATTGTTCCCTTTGATCAAAACTCCCTCAATTTATTTTAGTGTTGGAAAAAGGACACTCTTATATTTTTTAATTGTTAAAGTCCCTCAATTTAAAACTTTAATAGATAAAGTCCATCTTCTACGTATTTATAATTTTTTTAGACTTAACTACCCGTATATGGGTCAGAGCTTGTGGTTGTGGTGTTTGCTGTTTGTAATTGAAGAGGTGTGATGTTGACTCGAGGACGGAGCGATGTCATGGTGATTTTTTTCAAAATGAAAGTGTGGGAGCTTAGAGCGCATCTCCAATTTTTCCTACTTTCTTTTTTTTTTTTTTTTATCAAATATTTTTCAAAAATTCTAAAATTAATATATGAACTGCAATTGAGCTTCCGATTATCATTATTAATTGGCTTTTTTTGAAGGTTTCGATGAAGATTGAATAATTGTCAAAAAAAATTTACAGATGGTGTAGAATTTCGATTAATTGTTAGTTTTTTTTTTTTTTTTTTTCTTTAGATTTGTTTTTCTTGTATGTTATTTGTAATGGTGTTTGTTTATTAGCTAGCAATTTGGAAGAGGAAACATTTACCCCATGCTGGTAGGCTTACTCTTATTAAATCTGCGCTTGCATCTTTGCCTGTGTATTATCTGTCTTTATTCAAAATGCCGGATGGGGTAGCTAGAGTGTTGGAGAGACTATAGGCGTCTTTTCTTTGGGGCGGATCAGAAACAAGAAGAAAGGTTCATATGGTTAAATGGGAGGAACTAACTAAAAGTTTGGAACAAGGGGGTCTGGGGTTGAGAAGAGTGAAGGTAGTAAATTCGTGTTTACTCATTAAATGGTGGTGGAGGTTTGGGTATGAAAAGGAAGCTTTGTGGAGAAGAGTTATTTGGAGCAAATACAAAGTGGACTTCACTGATTGGGTTCATACCTTCTACAACTAGTTCCATGTCTAGTATTTGGAAAGGTACCAATACCATCGCAGAGTCTAATAACAATCTGTTGGAGTTTTATTTGAACAACTTTCAATTAAAGATTGGGGATGGGAATAATGCTAGATTCTGGATGGACAAATGGTGTAATAATACTTGTCTTAGAGAGGAGTTTCCTAGTTTGTATGTCTTGGTGGTGGATAAGGAGGAATCATATAAGTCTATGCATGCTAAAAAGGTTGCTGAAGGAAATTGGGTGTGCGATTAGGAGAAGATTATCTGATTGGGAGGATAGTGAGATGGTAAGGCTTAGAAATCTTCTTGTTTCACTCCTAGTCCTGACGAGATCAAGCAGATTGTCCGGTGTGGAATGCGACATCCTCAGGGTGTTCTCGGTGTGCTCCGTTTATAAAGGTTTGTTAGTTCTTTGCAGGTCCTCTGTTAAGACCCTCTAAATTGGTGTGGATTTCATACTTACCTCCTAAAGTCCAATTCTTTACTTGGCTAGCTTAGAGAAATAGAATAAAGACCTCAGTATTCTTGCAACGGATCGGTGTCCTTCCTAGTTCTGCCTCCACAGTGTGTGTTTTCTGCAAAGAGGACATGGAAACTGTGAATCATGTGTTGGTTTCATGTTCATTTGCTTGGAAGGTGTGGTCCGTTATGCTAGATTGGTGAGATGTTGTGGGGGCTTTACCCGAATCTGTTGAAGGAATTTTATTTTGGTGGGAAGGTCAGTGTTTTAGGAGTCAGGAAAGGAAGATTTGGAGTGGAGTGCCTTTGGTTGTGATGTGGTCCTTATGGAAACATAGGAATGATATAGTATTTAATGCTTCTATTTCTAACTTTGCGGAGCTGTGTGAAGTGATTAAGGTGAGAATTGCACTGTGGTCGAAACCAAGGTATGCTAAGCATCACTTTTCGTCTGAGATTTTTGGTAAATCTTAGGCGGTGAGGTGTTGTCTTAAAGGAGGGTACATAACTTCTCTTTGCTGCTCTGCTTGGTATGTCTGGGTTGATGTTTGGTGACTCCTTCTTTTCGCCTATTTAGTTTGGGGTTGGGGATTCGGAGTTGAATTGCAGTTGGGTTGAAGGGAATTGCAGTCTGATGTGGGCTGCTTGTTTTGTGTAGTGGGTCTTTGTTTGGTGTATGGGATCTTGGCTTGACTTTGTTATGGGTCTTTGGTATGGAGTTTGATGTGTAGATCTGTTATGGTTTGGTTTTATCTACTTCCCTTGAGTCTTTCTTTGGTTTGGAGACTACTGTCATGGTGTGTACTCTGCTTTCCCTTGGGATTTTCTTGTTAATCTTCACCAAGTTAGTTTTGAGCTGTGCAGGGTTGTACCTTGCCACAACATAGTTGAGTTCTTTGTCTGGTGGTGTTCTTTGTCCTCTGGTGTTTTGCGGGGTTGATCCTTGCGATCTTTGTCCTGCTTTTCTTTCATCTTTCTTCTCTCTTATGCATTACGGTCCTTCTCGGTTTGGTCCCTCTCCAAACCATTCCCCCTCCTTTCTTTGATGTATTTTCATCCTGTATAATCTTTTTATTAATAAAGGTTTTTCTTGGCTGTTTAAAAAAAAAAATGGTGTTTGTTTATTAGTTTGTAAATATAAAAGTAAAATTTTATCTCTAATTGTTGTTGTTACTCTTTTAATATGTACTTTTTTTTTTTTTTTTCAGAATGACAGTAAAATTTTACTTTGGTAGTCTGTTCTTGAGTTATTTCTTATGTTATACAAATTTTACTGTGAAACAGAGTAATATTTTATTGTGAATCAGAATAAAATGTCACTGTGAAATAAAGTAAAATGTTTCTATGAAAAATGTTAATGTTTACATCAATTTCGACAGTAAAATTTTTTATGCCCATTTTTTAAAAAATTTCATAGCCAATCTGGATCTTGGTTGATAGATTTTGATAAAAGAATTCTAAAAATACTAATTTATTAAAAATTGACATCTAAATCAAAAGTTATATAATTTTAAAGTTTAAAATACTAAATTAGTCAATAAGGATATTTTGATAATAATAGTATATGCTGGACTTTTGAAAGAAATTTTTTTATACTTACCGTTAATATATTAAAGTTTTAGCATTAGGGAGTTTTGCCCAAATTCCTCAAGAGTAAATAATGGTCTAATTATTTATTTATTTATTTTTAATTTTTGGGTGATAAATTAGGGTCTGTTTGGTAACATTTACGTTTTCAGTTTATATTTACAAAAATTTTATAAACTGGTTTTTGTTTATTTTTTGTTTATTTTTAGAAAAACATAAACTACAAACGCGTTTGGTAATTGACAAAATGTTTAAAAAAATTTAAAAATATAAAAAAGAATGAGAAATGACAAGTGGTGGCAAGTGGCGGCGGAAGACGGTGGTGGAAAGTGGTGACGATGGGTGGTGGATGGGTGGGTGGGTGACGGTGGCAAGTGGTGGGTGGTAGCGAGTGGGTGGTGGTCGTGGTGGCGGCGGGTAGTGGGTGGTGGTGGCAGGTGGGTGGCGGATGACGAATGGTGGTGGGTAGGTAGTGGATGGGTGACGGTGGCGGGTGGTGGTGGTGGGTGGGTGGGTGACAGTGACGGGTGGTGGTGATGGAAGGTGGTTGGCAGATGACGGGGGGTGGCGAGTAGGAGGCGGGTGGTGATTGTGGGTGGGTGGGCGGGTGGTGGGTGTGCAGTGGGTGGTGGTGGGTAGTGGTGGCGGGTGGGTGGCGGATGGCGGGTGGTGGTGGTGGTGGTGGCGGCGGCGGGTGGCAGGTGGTGCGTGGTGGTGGCAAGTGGGTGGCGGATGGCGGGTGGTGGTGGGTGGTGGCAGGTAGATGGCGGGTGGCGGTAGTGGTGGTGGGTGGGTGGTGTGGTGGTGGGTGGTGTGAGTGGTGGTGGTGGTGGCGGTGGGTGGCGGGTGGTGGGTAGTGGTGATGGTGGTGGTCGTGGTGGTAGTGGTGGGTGGTGGGTGGTGGTGGTGGTGGTGTTGGCAGCGGCGAGAGGTGGGTGTTGGTGGCAAGTGGGTGGCAGGTGGGTGGTGGTGGCGGCAAGGGGTGGGTGGTGGTGGTGAGTGGGTGGCAGGTGAGTGGTGGTGGTGTAAGACGGTGGTAGAAAATGGTGGCGAGTGGTAGCTAATGTTGGGTGGTTAAAAAAAAAAAAACTCAAAATTCAAAACGGAAACACATTTTTTGTGTTTTCATTTTTTGGCTAAATTTATAAACTGAGACCACTGATTTATAAATCAAAAATTTTACCAAACAAATTTTTATTTAAATTTTTATAAATATAAACAGAAAATTGAAAACGTAAGTGTTACCAACCGACACCTTAGAAATCCATAAAGTAGAGATTGAGTGTGAAATGATCAACATTAAGGCTGCGTGCGAAAAAAGAAACGTCTGGTCAAATCTGAAAACAAACAAATATCATAATGAATTATAAACTACAAGTTTCTGACTTTATTAATAACGCAGTCTTTATTAACAAAAATTTCAAGACTCTTCAAGAAAATGTCAACAACAAACCTAACCTAGACGACATAAAACCCATTTCAATTTCAGTCAGGTTGTTTTATGATTAATTTTTACAATAAATTAGAATATAAGTTTTTAATTGATGGATAAAGTGTGACATAAGTAGGTAAAAATTTGAAAATATAAATGACAATACATAAATATATACACTAGTACTAAATTATTGTCTAAACAATTATATCAACTAATTAATAAAGTTATTTTATAAAATACAATACAACTTAATTTTAGACGATTTAGATACTTGCATGGGAGATTTATTAGGAAATCTTTTTTTAAGTACTTGTATTTCAATTAGTTTATAACATATTTTTATATTCAATAAGTCTTATTATTTGGATATTTGATCTTTACAAATATTCAATAAGTCATATTTTTATATTCAATAAGTCATATTCATATTTTCATATTTAATTATTTTATGGACAATTTTATCTTTACAAATATTAAACGCTTAGTAATTTGGTGATATGAACATTTATATTTTATAGTGTGAATGTTCATATCATAGAACATTCACACAGTTAATGTAAATATTACTATTAAAAGTATTTTGATAATTATGTCACCCATATAATTTGGTAGAACATAAAAAAATAATTTAAACCAAGTAACACATAAATAGACAAAAAGAGATTTATATAAATGCCCATTCTTTGATTATAGTGGAGAATCCAACCAAAAATATGTGGCGCTATATTTTTGTATTTTTTTTTGGGTGAAAAGAAAATCTCAACCCTTCTCTTTTCCTTCTTTTCCTTATTTTATTTTCTGTAAGTTTATGGTGCCAGAAAATTTCCGAATATTTGCACGGAATGTTAGATGAATGATGTATATTTGAAGTGAACAATACTCGATAACTCGAATTTTCATGGTTCGAATGTCTCAAAATGATATCGTTTTGATACATTCAAGCTATTCAGGCCACACAATTCAAGCTATCAAGTATTTTTCTTTTTTTTTTTTTGTGACTTCGTAAGTAGATTTTGTAAAGGTGACTCAACCATTGAGTCACTCAATTCATTGCATACGACCGTTAATTTTTATTTTTTTTTTTAAATTTCTTATTATTGAAAGTCTCAAATTTTGAAAGATCTAATAAGATAAGATCTCATTTTGATTTTTAATCTTTGCGAGTAGGTAATTGAAAATTAGAAAGTTAAGATTGTGTTGGATTAAACAACCACCAAAATAACTATCTAAAAAAAAACAACAATCAAAATACTGAAAGAAAAACAACAAAAATTTCATAAATTTTTTATTTTTAGCCTAAGGCCTCAAAAATTTTTTCACTGACACACATGGATTAAACAATTAAGATACTGAAAGAAAAACAACAATCAAAATTTACATTATATTCAGATACTTGTGCACACTCTCTGCTGTGCATTTATTCAACTTCAAATTATTTCATACAACCTAGTATATTTTATACTAGCATTGATTGCATACATCAAAACATCTAAAAGCCTATACTTATAGAAATAAAATGGGAAACTGAAGCAGTAAAATTCCACAACATTTGTAGGTTATTTATTTTAAACACCCCAAAACAACACTAGTAAAATTTGACTGCTTCAAGACCATCTTTTCGTAACTTTAACCTTCAAGCCATGCTTCATATAGAGAATGATGGAAACATTAGGGGCCACAGTGTGTCCTTTCACCATTTGAACTTGATAGTTGTGTATCATACTCGCAACAACCAATTTCAATTGAGTAAAAGCAACTTCTCTTCCCAAACAAGTCCTCGGTCCTGCATTGAACGCCAAGAATTTGTAAGATGGCTCGTGTTTGATCGTTCCTCGCTCGGATAACCATCTCTCTGGCTTAAACTCCATGCAATCCTCTCCCCATATGAATTTCATCCTTCCCATTGCGTATAGAGAGAACAATATTTTCATATTCGGATCAACACGATGCCCACTTGGAAGTGTGTCTGGCTTATGTGGCTCTTTGTGTTGGAATGGAACTGGTGGATATAGCCTTAGTGATTCACATAGTGCACCGTGTAGATAAACTAGCTTGCTTATCTCTTCTACGCTGAATAATCTCCATTTGTTAGCTTCTTCTGTTGGTATAGTCGATTTGAGTTCTTCTCTGATCTTTTCTTCCACGTCCGGGTGAGTTGAAACGAGCCAAAGAAACCACGTGAGAGCTGAGCTGGTCGTGTCTCTCCCCGCGATCATGAAATTTAAAATGGTGTCTCTCAAGAACTTATCATCGCTTTCTATCTCTTCTTCATTCAAATACGATGTTAATAGATCAACACCGTCTTCTTCTTCGTCATTTGATTTGATTCCTCTGCTAAGTTCATCTCTCTTCATGGAAATATATTTCCCTATGACATGATCTAGGGTTGCACGAGCGTTTCTCAATTTCTTTTCGTGTCCAATCCCTAGCCACCTCTGGAACTTCCAAACGCTCTCGGGGACTATGTGGCGACTAAAGATAGCTTCCTCGGCATCATCCATGGCCTTGGAGAAGGGAACATGAGGGAGGTCGATGGAGAGGCAACCAGGGTCATACCCGGTGACAAGTATGCAAGTCGTGTCAAATGTTAGCCTTTGGAACAAGTCTTGCAAGTCCACCACTAGGCCTTGTTTGGAAACATGGTCAAGAACTTTGATGAGGCCTTTCTCCACCTTATCTTGGGTTGTCTTGGCCAAATACCGGTGGAACCGGTGGTTATTGATCATCAACCGAGCGAGTTTCCTCTGGCTGCGCCACGATTCTGAGTCAGAATTGAAAATCCCATCTCCCAAAATGTCGAAAATCTTGAGGAACTGAGGGCCTTTTGGAAAATTCAAGAAGTTGGCACTCATGATGTAGTGGATGTTGGCTGGATCAACAGTGCCCAACATGTCCATGTTGGTGAACCATGGGCCTCTGGTAGGAAAGTCACCCCGGTCTGGCTGAGGACCACGGCGGAACGATCGTGAATCCGGTGGACGTGGCAAAGAAGACTCGGAAGCGTTCCGAGGAGACGCCAGTTCCTTGGAAGCCCATCAGTGGTGGCAAAGAAAGCAAGGAAGAGAAAGCATGCCAGTCCTAAGAGGACTTCATAGTAACCTAGTGAGGCCATTTGGGTTTTTGTTTAAGATAAGCAAAATGTGTAGAGGAAGCTTTGATTTAGTAGCTTTTTTATGGAATAATATCTTCAGTGGATGTATTTATAGAAGCCAAAATGCCATGTGCATGTATTTATTTATTTATTTATTTTTTGGAGGGTATGGGGAATTAATTGAATCATCTACGCCAAGCGGTGTGGGGGATAAGAAATTATTGTGGTGGCAGAGTATCCTGTAAATTATTACGTGAATACTGAGTATCATGAAAATCTTTCATGAAAATAATCATGAAAGTTTTGTGACCAGTGGATTACACTTACAATAAAAAACACACACAATAATCAAGGGTATCTAAAGATCATAAATCTCTCATGATCATTTTCATGAAAAAATTTTCTTGATCCCTAACTTTTCTATCATGAAAGTTTTGTGACCAGTGGATTACACTTACAATAAAACACTACACACTAATCAAGGTAATCTAAAGATCATAAATCTCTCATGATCATTTTCATGAAAAAATTTTCTTGATCCCTAACTTTTCTCAAATTATTATTATTATTATTATTATTATTATTATTGTTATTATTATGTTTCAACCAATTGCGGAGTAGAAAATTTTAGGACTAATTATTAAAAAAAAAAATTGTAACAAAATAAATTCTGAATTTTTAATTTTATCAATTTAAATTCTAATCTTTTGATTTATTTTCAATTTAAATTATTTGTCTATATTTTTTAAGTAAAACAAACAGAAAAATAGTATTTTAAACATTAAACTCAATGTACACTACAACAAAAACATATTTTAGTGACATCATATTAGTGTCATGTTCTGAAAAAAATGTCACAAAAAGAATATTTTGTGGCATTTTTTAAGAAAATGTCATAGAGCCACAAACACACAAGGCTCTAATGACATTTCAATTAAAAAAAGTGTCACTTCACTACAACAAAAATGTCACTACAACAAATTTACACTTTAGTGACACTACACTAGTGGCATGTTTTTAGAAAATGTCAAAAAAATAAAAATTGGCATTAAATGTTTTAGAAAAATGTCACAGAACCACAAACATATAACGCTCTAGTGACATTTCAATAAAGAAATGTCACATTAATTTTATGGCATTTTATAAAATAAAAATACAAAAAATTATGTTCGTGACATTTACCAACATATGCCACTAAACTTTAGTAGGAATGGCATTTTTTAAAAAATGTCAGGACACTAGGTATGTGCAAATTACTTTTTATGGCACTTAGGTGAAAAGTGTCATAAACAAATATTTTATAGTATTTTGAGAACTGCCACTAAGCCAAAAACTTTCCAAGCTTATAATGACATTTTTGAAAAAATAAAAAATGCCAATATATTTTCTAAATTTTAAAAATGCAGTAAATGATTAAAAATAAATAAATTAAACTCAATATACACTGCAGGAAAAAGCACATTCGGCGACTAAATTTCCTGACTAAAAAAAATTTGGTCACTGAAAGTATAACTTTCAGCGACCAAAATAGCATTAGTAGTCCAAAGTAAAGCTTTTTGGCGACTAAATATTTTTAGTAGTCAAAAGTCTACAGTTAGCGACTAAAACTAAGTTTGGTTGCTAATTATATGAGTTTTAGTGACTAAAAAGTTTTTAGTAGCCCAAAGTAAAGCCTTTTGGCGACTAAAAAAATTTAGTAGCCAAAAGTCTACAATTGGCGACTAAAAATAAGTTTGGTTGTTGATTATATGAGTTTTACCAACTAAAAAAATTTTAGTAGCCAAAAGTAAAGCTCTTTGGTGACTAAAAAAATTTTAGTAGTCAAAAGTTTACAATTGGCGACTAAAAAATAAGTTTAGTAGCCAAAAGTGGTCATTTTTAGCGGGAGAACTAAAATCCTAAGGCGGGAATTAAATTTTTTGGCGACCAAAATTTTGGTAGCTGAAAGTGCATCTTCGGCGACCAAATCTAATTTTGGTTGGCAAAAGTTAAGTTTTTTAGCAACTAAAAAACAATTAGTAGCCAAAAGTATAGAATTGACGACTAAAAAATATTTTTAGTCGTCAAAAGTTATCTTTTTTTATTTTGCTAGTAAATAGTTTATTTTACATAAATTATGTTCAATAAAATAATTATGTTTATACATATACTTTTATATTAATATGGATGTATGTACTATATAAATAATATATGTTACATATATAATCATGTGGTGATATAGAGGTGTAGTGGGAAGAGTGTGGTGTATAAGGTTTATGGTGCGGGAGGTTAGGGGTTCAAGTCTTTGCAAAAGCAGATCAAATTGTTCTACAACGAATTATCGTCACGAATGGCACTTGATAGCGTCACGAATAGTGCTTACAATGACATTAAAGTGTCATTGAAAGGTTTTAGTCTTGATGGTGTAATGACACTTATAAGTGTCACTAACTCTTTTTTTAATGGCGCTTGATAGTGCCACAAATAATATCTACCATGACATCAAAATGTCATTGAAAGTTTTTAGCCATGATGGTGTTGTAGCACTTGCAAGTATCTATCGTGGCACTAGTATCTACCGTGACACGGATACAAATAGCACTTGTTCAAAATGCCACAAGTCTAAAAAATGTCATTAAACCAATAATTTTGTGGCGCTTTCAAATGTCACTAAACTAAGAAAATGTTGTAGTGGTATATGTACATAAAATGTCTAAATATATTTTTTAAATTGAATTTAATGATTAAAATATTATTTTTCTGTTGGTTTTACTTAGCGAAAAATAGGCAAACGGTTTCAATTGAAAAAAAAAAGTCAAAAATTTAAGATATAAATTGATAAAATTTAAAATTTAGGGTTTATTTTGTTAGAATGGTCAAATCCTGAGATTTTTTTTTTTTTTTTTAAATTTCCCCAAAATTTGGGGTGTAAATTCATTTTAAACCTTGTGGTTTGGGGTTGGAGCAATTTAGCCCCCACATGATTTTGAATTAAAGTGGTACCGTTAATTTTTCTATCCAAACTAAGGGAAGATATATTATTCACACCAATTTTGAGAGTGGATTTTATTTTAAAAAAAAATTAGAATCAAATTAATACAATAAAAGAAAAAATGTACCCCTATTCTCTCCAAAACTAAAATTAAATTAATATGTTAATTAAAATAAAATATAATACAATATAATTAAGAATTGATCTAAAATATAAAATATAATTAAGAATTGATTTAAAATGTAATTAAATTAAAATTAGATTAACATGCTAGAAATTATAATAAATAATTAAAAATTTAGGATTAATTGTGATCTAAAATATAATTACATTAAAATTAGAATAAAAAAATTAAGAATTACACTAAATAATTTTATAATTAATTGTCATTTAATTGAATTAATACTAGATATTATAAATTATGTGTATGAGAGATGAGAATGAAGATAACAAAAAAATATAGGATTTGAGGGTATCATAGTCTTTTCGCATGTATAGTTAGCGTTGTTAATGATTTTATTTTAATCGAAAATCACATGGGACGTTTGACTCTTTTTAAAAAATAAAAGGGTAAGTGCTATCAAGACATAATATAGCGAGGTAAAATGAATTTTGCCCAAAATTTTATTTATAGAACAATACTAACTTATTTTTATTAGGCTGTCGAGAGACAATGGATGATCAATTTAGTATTTGTTTGGAATTTTGTTATTTACATATAGACAATGTGAAATAGTATGTTGAAACTAGTTAACAATTTTTTATGGAAAAGGAAGACAGGAAGTGCACAACTGCACAGGTGGAATTTGCAACCACCAGCTTGGAAAATAAGTATTTTATCACCGAAGAATTTAAATGTATGTCATAGATATCAATTTACTGTCACGTCATCCCATCTAAAACAATATTTTATTTGGATTTTCAGTTTTTAAAAAGCAATTTTTAATTTTTAATATTTTTTAAAAATTATTTTAATCATTTTTAAAATTTTTTAGATTCACTTAATCTTAATATACTTAAAAAGTAAAAAATCTATAGAAAAATATTTTAAGAAATTCATTAAATACAAAAAAAATATAAAAATGTATAAATTTTCATATGTTTTTTTATTTTTTTATTCGATGATTTTTTTAAAGTTATTTTCACAAATATTATACTTTTTAAGCGTATTTAAATTAAGTGCATTTAAAAGTTTAAAAAATTGTGCAAAATATTAAAAAATTAACTTAAAACAAAGAAAATGGAAAAAAAATTTAATTTCCTAAAAAGTGAACTTAATTTTCTAAAATTAAATTTGATAATTTATTTAAATTCTCAAAACTCTTTTTGGAACAATTTTTTTTGGGCACTTAGGAAGTGGTGGTGTTATAGAAGCTGACAAATTTCTTTTTTGTATTATATATTTATATTTTATTTTTTATGGGAACAAACAAGAGCGCTCATAATATGTTGTTTGTGTCATATGTGCCGCTTGCTTTAGACCATACAGTCAAAGCAAGCAACAACACCAAATTACTAGCAAAGTGCTAAAAGCTTGCACAATGAGTATTTAAGTATAGACCTGCCGCCGAATTGGTTTTCATTAGTTAGGTTGTCTCTTTCTCAACCACATATACTTAAATAGAATATGCTTCCATTGCATTGCATGGGATGACATCACTTACTCATATTCTCAATTTCTTCGAGTTGTTTCTTTTTGGATATAGGGCGGGTTTGCTTTAAGAGGGAAGTTGGGTGGAATTATTAGTGTAAGAATTGTTAATGTGTTATTAATGAAAAGATTAATAAAAATTATATTTATTTATGTACAAGTACTGTGATATAAGTTAGTTAGAATTAAATATATGAAATTACATAAAAATACTTATTATATAAAATATAATTTTGTTATCTTTGTAAAATAGAGGTTAAAATTATCTTTTCCCCTCTAATTCTCCAATCTTATAGGATTATAATTCCTATTCCACCTCCTGTGTAGGATTGTTAATCCCTTCCTTGGAGGTATTAATAGTCTCAAGAGCCTACTAGTCCAAAGGTCTTTGTTCAAACCAAACACAACTTTTGTGAGATCTCCATGGGATTACTAGTCCACTCCCATAGCCTTTGGACTAAAATAACCTATGAGGTTTTATTATTATTATTATTTTATATATATATATACTATATGTCATGACTGAACACACCACCAAGGGTTAAGGACATAGCAACCCGATAATCAAGAGATTACCTACGGCCTCAAACCAAATCAGACATAACTCATCAGAGTAAAGGAGGCCAAACAGAAGCAAAATTTAAAACTTTGTCCATAGAGTTATGCTTACATGGCATGTCATAATAAACCATACACATACATGTTAATAACTCACTTCAGAAAATATAGTAGCATAAAGTTCTGTACAAACATGATCATTTAAGTCTAAGTCAATCCATGAAAACTATATATAATAGATTCAAAGTCTTCGCCAACATGACAAAATATAAATATATAACAAAAGGGCGAAAACGAGTCTCGTGCGTGAGATGCAAGGGCTGACTCTTCAAAACCTTGGTTGTTCCACACAGACTTCACTGAGGCTGGGTCTGAACCTCTCTTGGCTCACCTACAAACATATGAATGAGCGTGAGCGAAAGCCCAGTGAATAATATCGATTGAAGAAGATGCATTGGAACAATATACATCGGACGGCCTTAGGCCCAATTCATATTTCTATCTAGTATATAAATAGCTATAGATCAAGTGACTTCAGTTCCAAACACTTCGGACGGCCTCGGGCCCAATCCATTCATGTCAAACTGGCCTTTGGCCCATTTGTCTTTCATTCGTGTCAGACTGGCCTCTGGCCCATTCATTCTTTCATTCAGATCATACTGGCCTTTGGCCCATTCATTCTATCTTTCAGATCATACTGGCCTCTGGCCCATTCATCCATTTATGTCAGACTGGTCTTCGGCCCATTCATTCATTCATTCATGTCAAACTGGCCTTTGGCCCAATCGTACTTTCATGTCAAACTGGCCTTCGGCTCATTCATACTTTCATGTCAAACTGGTCTTTGGCCCATTTATACTTTCATATCAAACTGGCCTTTGGCCCATTCATTTGGCATAGCAAACATTGTCCACCAATCAGATTAACAAACTTATAAACTTACATAGAAGTAAGCAATTGGAAAACAACATATTTCAGATATCTTTGTCAAGATATTACTCACAGTGATTGATTGGTTGGTTGGTTTGCCCTGGAGCTTGACCATACACATCACATAACACATATGGGTCACAAATGATTCAATCCGTTCTTTAATTCACATATTCCTCTTTAGGCTTTATTTTTATTCCTTTAATTCAATTACAATGCTCAATGTATGCCTAAGAGTACTTAGAAGTGAAAGAGAACAGAAAACGAAACACAGAATGCCTTTTTAAAATTTTTAGAAACAGGGTCCCCGCTCGAGCGTGTACTTCCCCGCTCGAGTGTACCCATGAGGTCTACAAAAGTACTGGATGCATCAAATTTACACTCGAGTGTGAAGTTGGGCGCTCGAGCTGAAGGTCTCACTACATGGCTCCCCGCTCGAGCGTGAGCTTCCGCGCTCGAGCGGACGTCATGTCTGCAGAAAAATACTGGGAGCTCGTATTTTACGCTTGAGCGGCTATTTCCTTGCTCGAGCAAACATCATGAATTCTGGGTTTTCCAGAATGTGTTCTCGAGCTCAAATTCAACATTCAAACCAACATTTCTTGCATATTATGGCTCAAACTTCACATAAACACGTACTAACATGGTACAAACACCAAATTACAACATTTTGAAGCTCAATTTCTTGAATTACTTACATGCATGTTTCAAATTGACCCAAACTCATCACCAATACATTAAATTCAAACATTCAAAATCCACACTTCCATGATTTGCACATGCATGTGGGAGATACACATTATTCTCAACTTAATTGGTGAAGAGGTGATCAAATACGTGGATTTCAACCAAAAATTCAACATGGATTATACACTTATGCTCAAACATGGAAATTCATAGCAATTTCCTACATGCATGTGTCTATTGACCTCATATTCAACAAAACCAACTCAATCCCATCACTTATAGCACAATCCTTGATCTTGATCATCAATCAACTCTAAATTTACAAAATTACAACTAGAATTCATGGATTACTCACCAAGGAGCTTTAATCTTCACAATTTATGGCCAACTCTTTTTAGCCTTCCCAATTCACAATTCATAAGCAAAAATACACCAAGATGCCTCTTCTCTCTCTCAAGGTCGGCTCTCTCTCTTTTCTTGAGTTCAAAATCAGTCAAATGAAGCTCAAGAGAGAATTTGAGTGAAAGTGGCCCACTAAATAAGCTCCTTTAAATCAAAATTCCTAATATTTAAATAATTAAGCACTACCCTATTAATTTAATCCATTTAATTTGATCCGAATCAATTTTCAATTAAATTTCACCGTAGGCTCTAAAAATTATGCCAACCACAATGGCGCAATCAATTTCAGTTTCTGTGGCCGATAGGGCCTTTAATTTAATTTCCAAAGCAGATAATCAAATAGATATTCCTACGGTGAACAGATAGAAATTCAAAACCACATAGTTTCACATAATGGCTCACAAAATCATGTCAAACACATAATCACATTCATAATAAGGACCAATTAGCATAAAACGGAACTGGGTTATCACACTATATTTGCAAGGACAAATTGAATTAGGTGGTACTAGCATGTAAATAATTTTATGGTATTACGTATATAACAATCTTTATATTCTAAAATTGTGAACTATCATGATTTTCACAAATAATAACATAATGCGGAAAATAAATAACATATCCGGATCAGTTATGCGAAACCTTTAAGTGATCTATAATTGATTGAACATATACTTAATAATAATAATATTAGTAGAAAAAAAAGTTTCTATCTCTCTTGACCCTTTTTTAAAATGCGTTATATTCATAATAATTGATGGTTGATCTAAATATACTTTTATAGGTAGAGAGAGGACCAGTTTTCTAATATAACTATAACTCCACTTGTCCACTAAAGTAGGAGATTTGGAAACTACTCCATCTATTGACCAATTAGATAACAACTTGTGGTTCAAGATATGAAACTATAATCTTATTAAATCTAGGAGTTTTCTTAAGTGTGCAAGTGCACACCATGTGCCACTTACACAAAAGGTGTAAGTGTAAGGTGTAAGTATAAGTATAAGGTGTAAGTGTAAGGTGTAAGGTGTAAGTGGGTTGCATATGGTGTGCAACCTCAAAAAAGGTGTAAGTGTAAGGTTTAATTTTTCACAAAAGGTGTAAGTGTAAGGTATAAGGTGTAAGGTGTAAGTGGCACACCATAACCAAACCCAATATCTATAATTCATATTGCCATATCATGTGGGTTACTATAATGGCTAAATAATTAAATTTAGTCTTACATTCTCCCACTTGGCCCATATGATAAGATACGTCAAGATTTAATAAAGTAAATATTAGGCGCGCAATAAATCATATCAAATCTTACTTTAATTTGGTCATCAATATAATACTATATAATTAAATAGTCCACTAATGCGACATAGTCCATTCTATGTATCACAACACTCGCAACTAGTTTAATATAATCCTTAAGTGAGGAGTGTATTTAAAGGTCCAATAATTTCTTTTTATCAAATACTATTCTTGTAATCATTCATTCATTCTCATATATGTATGTACACCATTCATAACAAGAAACATATCAAAAACACAGTTAATGAGATCTCAATGTGTCAACTTACACAATCAATCATATACAACCCTTATGGATTATATTCAAGACCCATTCAATTGACAAGTTTCTTAATTGTCTTTAAGAGTAATTCCTTCATCAATAGATCTGCACTTAAAAGTTATGTACTTATGTGTTTTTTGTTTCTGAACTTTTTCTTTAATGACAAATATTTCAATTCTATGTGTTTAGCATCATTAGAATACTTGACATTTTAAGAAAATAAAACAATTGCAAAATTATCATAATAAATTCTCAACGACTTGGCAACAAAAGTCGACAATCACAAATCACGAGATAAAGTTTACAATAACAATTCATGAATTGTGGTCTCAAAGCACATCACAAATTCAACTTTTATAGAGAATACTTATGATAGTTTGTTTTACACTTTTCTTAATATTGCTCCTCCACATAATAGAAACACAGAACCAAAAGTGAATTTTCTACTATCAAGATATCATCTAAAATCTAAATCTAAATAGCCAATTAATTCAAGATTATCAGACCTCATAAATGTGAGCAAGTAATCTTTTATTCCTTATGATTACCTTATAACTTCCTTATTTAAGTATTAAGCTTCTTACAATAAATGTATAAAGAATGGTTTCCATTCCAAAAAAATTTGCATAAGACTGGATTTATTTCCTTTCGGAACATGGATAACTTTATGTGAATATTCTTTCATTCTGAATCTCTATAGAACTTTTAATATATATTTTCTGAGACAATCTCAACAATGCATGTGATTCATCCAGAAATATTTTAATCTCTATTATATAGCTTGTCTTACTAATATATTTCATTTCAAAGTTCTTAAAGAGAAATTTCTTAACTTGTGCAATAAATCACGTACATTATTGACAAGCAAAATATCATAAACATACAAAATCATAAATATAAACTTACTCTTACTGATCTTTGGATGTGTACACTAATTAAAAAATATATATATATATTTTAAATCCAAAAGAAAAATAGTATCATAAAACTTAAGATGCAATTTTTAGAAATCTTGTTTAAGTTTGAAAAATCTAGAAACCTTAGATGTTGATTTGTGATTATGTACCAATTTTAAGCAGAATATAATAATCCCAATCAAACAATTAAAGACAAATCGACACAACGATTTTACGTGGAAAAACCACAATTGGACACCTCCAACTGTGATTAAAAAATCATGGGCAACAGCTACAAAACAATCCACTAAGAAGATTTAAAGGAGTTACATAGCTATACTCTCAATTACCTAGCGAATCCACGCCTAATTGAACCAACCTCTATGTGTCTCTTCCAACCCCGTCTTCACCTCGGAATTATCTTTACGATGAGCCACTCCAGAATCCACCGAAGCTTCAGGCTCGAATTCTTCAAAATCCACCGAAGAACAATTCTCTCTCTCTTGTGTATAACAAACAAAACCTTTGATGTATTCTCTTTAAACCATGAGTTGAATACTCAATAAAACATCAAAGAAAACTAACAAAATATCCCCAGATATAAACCTTAATATCCAACAAGAAGATCTAGAGGAATTAATTTAGTTTTGGGAGAAAACCAACTACTTATAGAAAACAAAAGTTATCCTAGTTTTGAAAGAAAACCAACTTCTTAAAAAAAACAAAAGTAATTCTAGTTTTGAAAGAAAACCAACTTCTTATAGAAATCCTTGTCAACCGGGATTGCCAAGAATAAAACTTAACAATCTCCTCCTTTGGCAATGCCGTGACAAAATACACCTAACAAATAAAATCCTAATCACCCCAACCCGTAACAGCCAACAAAAGCTAACTTCTATCTCAAGGTCATGATCTGCAAAACAGTTATTAGTGCCACAATCTCCAAAACAACTATTAGTATCACAAGAGTATATGAAAAAAATAATAAACATATGACAAGATTATGTTGAAGCATGAGATGGAAAACATGAATAGATGCGACTTGGAGATATTAAGAACATGTAGCATGAAAACATGAACAACACCTTTTTGTCACGAATTAACAAAGGAAGCTCAATCAACTAAAGCATGATCATAAACCACACAAGCAATGATATGATGATGTAAATATCAGGAGCATGGAAGAATGCAAAGCAACATGCAAAACAACTAAAGCCAATCTTCCTTATCAAACAAATCAAAGTGATCATGCGAACAAACTTTTGTAACAATAAACCAAACTCCCCCTCACTAAAAACAACCACACACATTGAAAACAGTGAACAAGAAGAAAAAGACAAAAAATAATATGGTGGAGCAGACAAGGAATTTTAGATTAGTACCTTAATACACACAAGACTATCGAAGAAGCACAATTACTTGAAAACACAATGTGCACAGCCTCTAGAAAATTCCTCATAAAAGAAAGTGATGCATTATGTGAAAAGCATAGATCCCATGATAAAAATGTGTGTGTGACTCTTGGGATTCGACAAACACTAGATTCAAATCCTAGTAGTGATATAAAAGCTGGATCTCTAAAAAGAGAATCTAAGCATAACTACGGAAAGTCAAACCACTAGGAATCAAGGGGTATTTGGTGAGTAAAAGCGGAGGCTCCCCCCCTCAATCAATGAATCCTTTATTTATTTATTTTTTACATCTTTTTCTTTTCTTTCTTTTGCACATTTTTTTTTCTTTCTTTTACACACTCATTAGCGGCTGACATGCTCAAGAGTATGGAAACCAAACCAGAGAAGCATGGATATAATAAGGATGGCCTGGTTGGTAACTCTGAGGTAGCCTTTTTCTCATGGCTGGACTACAAAGAATAGAGAGGAAAACCATGGAGATGCAAAAAGATGGAAGATGGTTAAGAGACTCAACATCACCCATGATATGCTAGTATAGGTCAATTCCTCTAGAAAAGAAAAAGATACAATGCCAGAAGTCCACAGAGAAAAAATAATCACTAAGGCGGAAGACTTCGATATTTGCTAATCCAAGAGTGTGTATAGAATGAGACATACTAATCAAAAAACACACACTCCAAAATGAGTAATGACCACAGAAAGCACACACATATTAACATGTAATGGATATTCTTATCAATTCCAATATGCACCAAGGACATCTCAAAAAAAATTCAAGTTTGCAAAACCATACTAAGAAAATCTTTTTGGATTTTTTTTTTCATTTTTTTTTTCTTAACCAAAGCAAGACAAAAAACAAACATGCACACATTTTTTTTTATTTTTTGTTTTTTTAGAAAACAAAACATGTCAGAAAACGAACAAGCACACATTTTTTTCTTATTAAAAAAAACACACAGAAACCCAAAAACTAAAACAAATAAACAAATTAACACAAATCAAGTTTTCTCACCTAAACCGCTTTAGTATAAACAAAGTTGTGAGAATTGCGGTTTTTGAGTGGTGTCTTGACGTTATGGTTCCCTTCCCTTTCAATGAGAACCCGTCTTGACATGGTTTTCAACTTCCTATTCCTAGGTCTAGGTAAACACAATCTCTGTTCATGTTTGGTCTCAAGCAAATCAAAATAGCAAGGTTTATTATGACCCTTAACCTCGTTATGACCAATGAAGTGTCTCCTATCCCTTGAGATATTAGAATTTTTTCCATCTCTATGAGATATTCTCCCATGCAATTCATAACAATAAGAGCAAATATGACAATGCATACCACAATGATGACAAATAAAAACAGAGTGTACCTTCTTTTCTTTGGCCTTACCAACTCTAGGAAGTTTGAGAAGTCTATCCTCATGTTAAATTTTTTGTTCTCCCTTTCCTTGAGTTCTTGTATCACAAGATGTGGAAGCTTTCTGTTTTTGCTCTTTCTTACCACCAAAGCCAATGCCACTCTTGTCAGAACAAATTTGTTGAGACCCAATGATATTGTCCAAAGTCTTTGATCCTCTGTTCCAAAGACCAATGGTAGCCATAGCACACTTGAGTTCTTCCTCTTTCTTGATCATTAGTTCTTCCAAAGCAACTTGAGACATCTCGAGAGTTTCAATCTTTTTTTCATATGTTGCATAAATTTGCTGTAGCTCATTCCTCTCTGTCTCACAAGTCAAGAGTTTTGCACAAAGATCTTGTCGATCATTAAAAATCTTAAGGGCATCATTCCTAGCCTCGGAAATCTCTTTTTTTTTTAACTTGACATTCTCACTTTCACATGTTTTGAGTTTCTTTGTGAGTTTGTCATTCAATTTGAATAAGTTAAGAGACTTCTTATACAACTTTTGATATGCTTGCTGAAGTTCTTCATCTTCACTCCCGATGATTCGTCAAGTAGGGGTGGTAGAACCATAGAATTTCCCTTACGAATTGAATCCATTATCACAAATCAAACAAGATCTCGTTCTAAAAGAATTTTTTTGAAAAAAAAAATAGAACGACCTGCTCTGATACCAATTGAAAAATCTAGAAACCCTAGATGTTGATTTGTGATTATGTACCAATTTTAGGCAGAATATAACAATCCCAATCAAACAATCAAAGACAAATCGACACAATGATTTTATGTGAAAAAACCACAATTGGACACCTCCAACTGTGATTAAAAAACTACGGGCAACAGCCATAAAACAATCCACTAAGAAGATTTAAAGGAATTACATAGGTATACTCTCAATTACCTAGCGAATCCACACCTAATTGAACCAACCTCTATGTGTCTCTTCCAACCCCGTCTTCACCTCAGAATTGTCTTTACGATGAGCCACTCCAGAATCCACCGAAGCTTCAGGCTCGAATTCTTCAGAATCCACCGAAGAATAACTCTCTCTCTCTTGTGTATAACAAACAAAACCTTTGATGTACTCTCTTTAAACCATGAGTTGAATACTCAATAAAACATCAAAGAAAACTAACAAAATATCCCCAGATATAAACCTTAACATCCAACAAGAAGATCTGGAGGAATTAATTTAGTTTTGGGAGAAAACCAACAACTTATAGAAAACAAAAGTAATCCTAGTTTTGAAAGAAAACCAACTTCTTAAAGAAAACAAAAGTAATCCTAGTTTTGAAAGGAACCAACTTCTTATAGAAATCCTTGTCAACCAGGATCGCCAAGAATAAAACCTAACAAAGTCCATAATTGATTTCTTAAGTTTGCAAGTCACATTTTCATTTTTCTCAATAGAAAAACTTTTGAGTTGATCTACACAAAATTCCTCATCTAAACTCTCTTTCAAAAAATTAATTTTCACATAGATCTAATGCAACTCATTATCATAATCAGCTGTTAATGTCATAATGATTCTAAATCAGCCCTTTAAGATACAAGTAAAAAAGGAATATCTCATTGTAATCAATGTCTACTTTTTGAGTAAAATCTTTGGCCATATATCTCGCATTATATCATTTTATATTGCCCTTAAAACAATAAATATTTTTGTATCTTTAGGCAATTCAATGAAATTCCAAATTTCATTCTAGTCGATTGATTTCAACTCATCATTTATGACATCAAGTTATTTAGTAGAATCAATACTTTCTATGGCTTGTGACGACAAAACGAGCCTTTACTTAACCTAATATTATAATAAGATTGTTATAGATGTACTGCATAATCATTCAAAATGACAAATTTCTTTACCTTATAAGATCTTCTTAATATTATTTCCTAAGGTTCTTATACAATTTTTCATTGGTGATAATTACATTATGGAGTAATTGATTATTTATTTGTTATTCCAAGACATTAAGTTGTTTAACAACTATAGAAACGACAAATTCTTTCAAATTATAGGTAATGATACTTGTACCCAAACTTATTGAATAATCACATTTCATGATTTATCACTCCCACTGATTTCACCATTCTTATTAAATTTGATATTATCAGTTTTTGCAATTCTTGTACTATGGCCAAGATAGTAAAACTAATACCCTCTGAATTTTCAAGATAATCAACAAAATAACCACTGATTATTCTAAGGCTATGTTTGTTTGGACGGACATGACATTGGGATTAGACAAATAATCTTGCAAAATGTATAGTCCGATGTTTGGCGAAAAGAAAATTAGAGTCTGGACTAATAGTCTATCTAAACATAGTATGCCCTATATGGAAGATTACAGAATTCCAGGAGAGGGATAATATCAAATTAGGCACTAAGGAAAAATTTGGACTAATTAATCAAATTATAAAATTAATAAAACTTTGTCAATCATTTTTTATGATACTAAGTCAATCAAAACATAGGATAGGATATATGTCACGCCCCAGATTTACACAGTATGGCTCATGTAAATAAACCACCAAACAATGAACAGTAGATAACAACTCTTATGTAAATAAATATAATATAGTCACACAATATATGCGTTTCTCCAATTTTATACCTTCCTAAATACAACATCTAAGTCGAATGAATGTTCTGTAACTAAAACATGCACCAATGTTATAAAATCAAATTAAATGCCCTGAGGGTTACATCATACACAAGGGTGTAACCCTTACAAGAATGACATACGACCAATAAATAACATAAATGGCCCTTGTCCTACAAATAACAGAACCACCATATATGGTTTCGAACACAACTTCACTTCTCAGTCCACATCCACACATGTACACCTAAAAAACATTTTCAGCCACGTAGGGTGAGCATAAAGCCTAGTAGCGAATATTTCAAAAACTAAACATGCTTTACCAGTATAAATGATCACGATGCAATACATATATATACAATATGCCCAAATGCATTTCCAAATCCATTTGATTCCTCAATAAAATCCTTTGTTTCCAATTACCAAAACCTTTCGCTTAACTAAATGTTTTTCCCAGTTCAAATCATCCATTTGATATAAAATCCCTTTCCAAAAACCAATTCAAGTATCTCAATACTAACCAGCAAATACATTGCTAAATCAAATGCGAATACATCGCTAAAACTTTTTTTTTCAAAAGATCCTTTCAAGCCAAAACGATAATAAATAAAATGGGTAAATCTCAAGGCTAGTGTTCATACAAGTAACTATACAAGTCACAAGGTCATTTTTATCGATGCTAACTAGAAGGCTTGACACCTAATGCGTGGGTTTAGGTCTTTCACTATGGACACACATGCTAACTTAATTATGCTTTAACACCCAGCTGTAGCTTTACCACTTTATTTACCTTTTTCCAATAGCACAACACATGTGATTCAAAATATTGTTTTTCAAAACAAAAGATGAGAATCTCTAAAACCTCTTTCCAAAACATACATTCTAAATTTCCAAAATCTATTACATGCTCCATGATATGAATGATTTCAGATTGCCCAATCCATATCCAATTTCTAACATATGGTAATGCTATCCTTCACCGATAGCCAAAATAGTTATCTCTAATACAATAATCAAAAGATATCAATATAGCTATATTTTCCAAAAGAGTAACAACAACCATTTTCAAAACCCACAACCATTTTTTTTCCATCTCCTACAAAACCAACATCATTTTTCATTTGTTTTCCAATACAAGCCAAAACCCATGTTTTTATAACAAAACCTTATTTTCTTTTAAAATCACTTTTGAGTAAAGGAAAGCCACCATGTCAACATATCTCAACCACCAATACAAAACCATAACCTGTTTCAGGAACTCATCTGAAAAAATCTCTCTTTTACATTTCAAATCCAAACCCTAAGTTTAACCCAAAACACCCCAATCCATAGATCTATTGAAATAACAAATAACTAGGGTAAAAATCATACCAAATGACTACCAAATATAGATAACAAAATAGGTCACAAATATGCTACTGAACTCATATTGAGTTTAGGAAATAAACCCTACCTCTTGAAGCGAAGAGGAGAACTCGGAAAAACTCAAAGTCGATGAAACAGCGAAACTCTTGGATCAAAAGAAAGCCCTTGATGAGATTTACAACATTTCTCAAAGGACCAAGGTGGAAAGATGCCTCTACGTGGGTAGATATAGAGATCTAAGTGAAAAAGTTGAGTTTCAGAGAGAAAGAGAGAGAGGAATCACGGTTTAAAGAGGAAGGAGAGAGAGAGAGAGAGAGAGAGAGAAAGAAAGAAAAGTGAATTAGAAAAGTGTGTTTGGGGTTTATTTATAGTGGTAGAATAATAGACCTAAATTCAATGAAAAGAATAAGTCAAAAACCCTAAAAGTTGGGCCCAAAACCAAACCAAAATTTATGAAAATAACTCACAGGGGTTGACCCTCCAGATAGCAGTGTCGACCCTCAAGAAGAAAAGCTGAGACACTAATGTGTGCAGCAGACAAGAGTGGACCCTAGGAAGCAATGGTGTCGACCCTATATTTCAATAGAACACCTAGAAAATAGCAGAGACACTAAGAGCAAGGCAGCAAGTTGGTGTCGACCTCCAAGATGACTAGTGTCGACACCAGAACAAATTTTCCCAAGTTCCCAAAGAACTTTTCAATGAAAACAAGTACAAATGAACAAGTCTAAATTAAATTATACTCCTCCAAAACCAAAATACAACAACTCCAAAGACTCCCAAAATGAAAATAAAAGAATTAAATACACTCTCCAATAGTTTAGAAGACACAAGTGCTACAACCTCTCCACCTTAGGAAATTTCGTCCTGAAATTTAAGAAGCGCCAAAACCAAAGAGGCCACTTAATCAATAAAAGAAAAACACAACACTAACCCCAGCTTAGATCCATTTGGGATACGTTCCCAGATCTCGGTCCAACACCTCGGGGTCCCAAAAACACCCAAACACCAAGAATGGTAGGAAAACCTCACGGATGACTCTTCAATCCACATAACTCGTTGTGGTCTACGAGACACAAAACAACAATTACCATAACAACAACAACTACTACAAGAACTCCTCAGACTCAAAGATGTGATCTGCGCCTCAATCACTGACTATATCCAAATCGCTACCGAGTGTTCAATGCTCGAACATGGAGAATAAGAAAGCTACTCACACACAAAGCTCCCAATCAATTCTCTCGTTGCACGAGAACATAAAACAAAGCACGATTAATCCTAACAACGTTATGGCACATCAATGCCCAGCAATTCTAAGTCCTTACAAAATAAGCATATAACATGTAACTAGCAACTTAGGCTAGGTCTAAACACAACTTCTCAATACAAGGTTTAAGATACCCTATTCAGGTTGAAGAAAATTTCTTATTTTTCCCCATTTGTTTCAAAATACTTTGCTTTCCCAAAAGGTGTTCAAACTGGCACCGTCACGACCCCAATACATTTTTAAGCATCACAACAAAACTCGGGGATTTTCAAACCACTAGTGTTACTCATAACACCAAAATCATTTTCTTTTCAAAAAAATATATATATATATATATTTTGTTTTTGAATTCACTTTTATTAAACCAAAACTTACATTTCAAACCAAAACCGTTATAGTTCAAGAAAACTACTCAAGGCCACAACACCAAAAAGAAATTTTTTGTTCTCCTCAAAATCATCCCTTAGCGTTTCTTGATGAACCATAACATAGTCACCTAATAAAACCCATTACACCCACGGTGATGTCACAAAATCAACACCAATTTCCATGATAAAAATCCCTAGAAAAAATCTCCAATGTGCCAACAACACGATATAGCATGAGTAAAGAAATTTCACACCCACTAATCACACAACGGCGTAAAAGCACTCATATGACCAAAGTTTACAATCGTAACCCCAAACAAGTTACCACAAGCTCAAAACAACATCCTAACTATCCATACAGAACTTACATGCCATACAATGACACCATTCAATTACATAACCCTCAATTCCAAACTATTTCCGAGGTGACTATATGTCAACCAATCCCAAATACTAACCAATCAACTATTCAGCACCACTATCCCGCACTAGTCTCCAAACATCGACATACCACTTAACTTCACATAGCTTAGCATCAACACCAACACCTTGCCCAAACTTGCTAACTCCGAAATGGAGTTCTATACACAACCTCATATGTTCTTTGAATCCTTCTAAATTCCTCAAAGTTAACCTACAGTACTCTGGTTCTCAATTCACTCATCATACATATGCCTATGTGGCATGCACTTCCTCACTTCATATTTGAGTCCAAAATGGTCTTCTCAAGTTAAAATACAACACACCCCTCAAGTCAACGCGTACACCAACATTTCACACCACGCACACTAGGACCAATAAGATCAAAACAACTTTGATGGAGCACACCAATCGCTCTACACAATCTTACTACTTCACTTGGAGTTCCACTATCCAAACCAAACAACAAACACCACACCAAAGTGACTTAGCACTACCAGACATTAGACCACTCTTAACAACACATTAAACACACTATTGCCAGACTGAGGCAACCTCCTAGGATCGTCCTATGACCAATCCCCTTTGATACAACATTGAACAACCCCCAACCATGCACCGGTACACGCCACGAAAGAAAAACCCATTACTTACTACTTAACATCTCACCCTTAACTGTATCCTTAACCCCAAATGGGTTATTTCAACACTAATGCCCTCACTTTGCCAATGTACTTACAATCCCAACCAAATTCACAACAAGGAGTTTCACATATTGATTATCTCGGACCAAGCTAACTCGCAAAAGCTTACCATGCTACAACACCACTGACACCATGTAATAACCCAAACCAAACAACAAGTAAACACAACACCTCTATCCATCAGTGACCAATAAAGTCAACTCTTTAATCCACATTCTATCCCATCACCCATTACACAAGTATAACCAAAACACTAAGTCTCCCTAAACAATCTACCAGCTGCCAATACTTACCAAACAATTACCTTAAACCAAGCCTCGATACATAAACACTACATGTCACGACCTAAACTTGCCCCTATAGGTTTAGCGTTGTAATCGGCCAGTAATCTTTGGATTATCAAAGGCCTCTATACAGAATAACATTTGCTTAAGGGGCTAGCGAAAGCAGATATATAAAACATACATAGTCCATTGAGCTGTGTAGACATACATGGGACAAAAAATTGAAATTTTAAGCAATAACCTATATATAACATCAAGTATACACCCACCTTACATAGCCATTAAAAACAACACAAAAGGACTGCTCACAAAACAACAAAAGTCGTAAAGTTATAACTAATTCACAAAATTCAACCACTTGACTCTTTCCAGAACCTCCTTGGGAGGCACAATGGTTGCCCGACAAAACAAACTCCAGGCAATCATCATTGAGCCTAGCCACGTGCCTGGTCGCGTACATACATAAATAATAGAGTGAGCAGAAGCGCAATGAATAATAACAAAATAAAGATTTTAATGAATGATGTCCATATGATTGATTTCAATTCTCTTATCAAATTAGAAACATAGTCATGTTCATAATCACGTTTAAATCATGTGTGGTACATCCATTAGCATTAACATATCACTTTAGTCAAGCATATCAAGTTCCATAATGGAACCTCTGATACGGGGTAACATATCTCATACGTGGGCCACGGTATTGTTTCCTCCAGGTGAGAGCTTGTGCCACGATATTTTCTCCCCTGGACAAGGGCCTCATGACCATAAGCCACAATATTGTGTTCCCTGAGCGAGGGTGTAGCTTGCTTTTCGTGCTCCTTTCAGATATGATAGCCATACAGTTCAAACTTCTGTGATTTTGAATCTAATTTCATAAGTGCAATGTGAAATAAACAAACACAAAAGAGTCCAAATCCGGCAAATCTTTTGAAAAATTTATTTTAAATTAAAAATGCCAAAAATGGACTGCTTTCCAGATTACAGAGTCACCACCTAAATGTTTTTGAAAAATTTAGGAAACTTGAGACTCGTGCCAAAGGCCATTTATCTGTCATCACTAAAGTGTCTCAGCTCGGGAACTTAGGTACGAGAGAGGAAAGTCATGAATTGAGCACCCCACTCGCCCGATCAAAGAGCAGGATCTACTAATTATGATATGATTCTTATTTACATTATATGCTCTTGTTTTGATTATTAGGCTAACTTTACTAGGTGATGCACACAAGTATAGACTAATTTGCAAAAATTGGAACACTTTGATTTCATGTTTGTTTCAAAAAATTGTTTTGAATATATATCACTTGAAAAAGTGACCTCATATGCACATTCATCAAATTATTCCAATTCACGCAATTTAGCCTTTATCCATAGGCATTCAAGAGTTATATCACTTAAGTACTTAGTCTCATGGTAATCATGCTTGACATGACAACAATCACACACATGCGATATGCTTAAGCAATAAGTGCTCACCTAGTACTCCCAGGGCAAGCCAAAGAAGATAAAAATAATTAGAAGAGATGCATGCTCCTTACCAATGCAACATGACTGTGGAGAAGTGGTTTGGAAATACTCTTCAGATCCTGGGAGGCGCTGGTGATCCTCAGCTAGTCACCTGAAAAGAGGAAAACTCCGGTCGGGGGTGCTGGGATTAGCACTCCGACGGATAAGTTAGTTCAGACACTCAAGATAACTTCTTCTTTAAGTTAAGTGAAGTAATTCTTACATACCTTTTTGGATTCGCGGTTCTTGTATTTATACTCACTTTTTTGGGCCTCGGGACCTGAGCCTATGTTTATCCTATTCACCTTACATTTATTCGGATCTACTGACCCTCGTCTATTCGGCTTTGTTAACGTATTCGGCGCCCTAGTTACGCAATACGAAGCCGAGTAGTATCCGGTTTCTGGGGTACGCGTCTCCCAACTCTTCCACTTATTCGGCTCCCACAATTGCCCCCCAAGCACTTCACTGATGACAGTTAGCTGGAGTGCTTGGTTTTGAATTTCGAAAGGTCAGAGCCAAAATTCGGTGGCTGGCCTCATCGTTATGCGGATATCTAAGCGCACTTCTTTCGGATGTCGTGTCGACCTTTCCCCTTTGCACATATGTTCATTTATTGTGATTTAAAATTTTGACACCCTTTCGTGTATTACGTCACGCTCATCTCTAGTTTGCCTTTTGGATATTCCCCGCAACTCTGTTTTCCGATATCCCCTTCGTTCTTTGTAAGTTCTCTCCTCCTTTGCTTTGAAGACTTTTTCTGGTTTGTTCCTTCCTTGGCATATTCTTACTAATTGTAAATCATGGCGAAACATTTGAAAGACCTCCTCTCGTCAGATCGAATCGCCGGCTTTAAACATCATTTCTCCATTCCTGATGATGTTCGTCTGTCGCTTGTGGCAGACGGCACTCTTGATATGGAGAGGGAGGATGAAACCACGATTGTCTTTCCCCTTTTGTCAATTGCAGAGGGTGGAGTCTGTTTCCCTTTTCACCCGTTTCTTAGGGTCAGCCGCTTCTTGGGGTTTAATCCTTCCCAACCTAATGTGAATTTCTTTAGAATCATAATGGGGATTATAGCGCTCAAGCTGTCGCCTAAGAATTAACCTTGGCATCCCATATCCGGCATTGTTATGCCTTGGCTAAGTCTTCGGCGACGCAGGCGTTTCTTCCTTAGGGCCAAGGATCTCGACCATCATCTTATTACGATGCTTTCTAGTTCTGGAAAATGAGTTGATGACGTTATGGTTGTTGTCCAAGGTAATTGGGAATTTGGCAAAGGGGAGGATCATGCTGACCCTATTCCTAGACAGAGGGGCGATCCAGGTGACTGATTGCCTTCTCGCTTTTGTTTTATTATTTGTTCATTTTTATTGTGAAGCCCCTTTTTTGAAATGTGACGGATTGTCTTCTACAGGGAGCGTTTTGAAGAAAGTTCTACCTTCAACTGACGGCGCCGTTCTTTTGGATATAGAAGTCGCAATCAAATATTTCGGCCGTCGAAGTCTTCAGAAACAAGAGAGGTCGGCGCATATTCTGCTTCGTTACGAGCCGACATATACGTCTTTCTCTGCGGCGGAAAATATCCCTGTTTCGGAGGGCGAAGATTCTCTTATCGCTCTTATTTTGTTTGACTTCAAAAACCTGAGGCAGGTTGGTTTTGAAGGGTCCGATTCAGAGCAGGGCGTAGCTGATAGCGAATCGGATCAGTCTGAGACCGAATCTGACGAGGTATTGAATTCGGCCGATCCCCCATCTACTGGCCGAGGGGATCTTTCACTTGACGGCGTTGTTAACAGTTTGGAGAGTATTCCCGCCGCAAACCACGAAGACATGGCAGGGTTAAGCCTGACACAACTTGCCAGGAAGGCGAACGCGGAAAGGTTGGCTGTGAGGCGAAGAGCGGAGGCCCTTCATGCGAAATACCGCCACCAACTCTCAATTCTCCCTACCTGTCAGCAGATTAGAGTCCGTGCGCATTGAGGTTGAAACGGCGGCAAATCGGAATGCCGAATCTTCTATGATCGTGCAGGCCGGTTAAGAAGTTGAGGCGGAGAAACGTACCGATTTCTTCGGTAAGGAACGTACCGATTTCTTCTGATGCATCGGTGCTCAAAGATCCAGAAGTCGCATTCAGCTTGGCCACGTCCATGTCGTTGCCATCTGACAAGGAGGCTTTCTGGGTGGAAACAGATCTGAATGCGACAGCACTAGCCGCCCAATCGGCGCTTTTGGTACATAGTTGAACTTAGCTTTACTTAATCCGAATACTGTTAAAGCTAAGGTTCTAAATGCTTGTTTTGCAGACCGTCGGATGGATAACCGATTTGGGCCGTCGCCATCGCGACGCCGTCGAAGAGATTGGCCATCTACGCGAGGAAACTAAGGCCCAGAGGAGAAGGGCCGAGGTCAAGGCTTTGAGGGCGAATAAGGAAGCCTCAAGGGCTGACGCCGAGATGGAGAGGGCTCGTAGCGCGGATCAGTTGAGATCGGATGCCGAGAAGAAGGTGGATGCGAGCGAAGATGCGCTCAAATTGGCCCAGAAGGCGATCTCTAGACTGGAGGCTGAGTTGGCTGAAATGAAGGCGGCGAAGGAAGTGGCCGACTCAGAGTCTTCCAAAGCGTTTAAGGCCGGAAAGAATGCTGGGCTTGCCGAGTACGTTGACCAGGCCCCCAAGTTTGAAAATCGGGGATTCAAATATGGCTGGCTCAAAGCCCTTGCTGCTGCTAACGCTTCGTTGAATATGCCGATACCATATGAGCAAGTGGATGTTGAGCCATTGGAATCTGATTCTGATGGCTGATCCGGCCAACTGACAGTTTTTAATTTAGTGTTTTTCATCTGTTGCTATAGTCATGAGTATATATATAAAACGTGAGTTGTGCTCAATAAATGTTTAATGCTATTTTATTTTATTTTAGGTCGGCTTCTTAATAAATCTGCCCTTGCCTTGGCCAGGGTGCGAGCTTGGGAAGCCGAATGGGCCTAACTCGCGGGCTGGCCAAGGCACCGACTGGTCGGCCGTTTGCAGTTGAAAATTCGGCCAATAAGATTAATAAATTTGCCCTTGTCTAGGCCAGGGCACGAGCTTGGGAAGCCGAATGGGCCTAACCCGCGGGCTGGCCAAGGCATAGACTAGTTGGCCGTTTGCACTTGAAAAGTCGGCCGATAAGATTAATAAATCTGCCCTTGCCTTGGTGAGGGCGCGAGCTTGGGAAGCCGACTAGGCCTAACTCGCGGGCTGGCCAAGGCACAGACTGGTCGGCCGTTTGCACTTGAAAAGTCGGCCGATAAGATTAATAAATTTGCCCTTGCCTTGGCCAGGGCGCGAGCTTGGGAAACCGAATGAGCCTAACTCGCGGGCTAGCCAAGGCAGATTGGTCGGCCGTTTGCACTTGAAAAGTCGGCCGATAAGATTAATAAATCTGCCCTTGCCTTGGCCAGGGCGCGAGCTTGGGAAGCCGAATGGGCCTAACTCGCGGGCTGGCCAAGGCACAGACTGGTCGGCCGTTTGCACTTGAAAAGTCGGCCGATAAGATTAATAAATCTGCCCTTGCCTTGGCCAGGGCGCGAGCTTGGGAAGCCGAATGGGCCTAACTCGTGGGCTGGCCAAGGCACAGATTGGTCGACCGTTTGCACTTGAAAAGTCGGCCGATAAGATTAATAAATCTGCCCTTGCCTTGGCGGTAGCTGGGGAGCTTAATGGGCCTAACTTCGCGGTGGCCAAGGCATAAACTCGACCGTTTGCACTTGAAAAGTCAGCCGATAAGATTAATAGATCTGCCCTTGCCTTGGCCAGGGCGCGAGCTTAGGCAGCCGAATGGGCCTAACTTCATGGTGGCCAAAACGCATTCTAATCGACCACTTGCGCAAAAGTCGGTACCGATAAGATTAATAGATCTGCCCTTGCCTTGGCCAGGGAGCGAGCTTAGGAAGCCGAATGGGCCTAACTCGCGGGATGGACAGTTGGCATCCGACTGTTGACGTTTGGGATTGCTGACGTTGCCTCGAGAAGGCTGCAAATATTGAAGGATAAATGGAGCGGGTGCACACCAGAGGCCCTACTTTTTATTCAGGAAACTGGGGAGGGACGAAGATTGACTGAATCAGACGTCGCAATGAGTCACAAAAGTGAGCCTACGCGTTCGGGAAGAAGAACATCCTAGGATTGGATAACACAGCAGCCCCTTAGTCATCGAAGCAGATCGCCCCGAAAGGATAGGCAACCGAGAATCGAGCCTAAAGCGACGCCACGGCCATTAAGTTTTGTGGTTTCTGTGAGGAATAGACCAATGACGAAGGCGGACTCTATCATCAAAGACCCAGATGTGGCAGTTGAGTTCGGTCGACAGATATTTCCGCCAGAAGTCCAACAATCGATGGTCGGACGTTGAGATTTCGAAGTATTTTGAGATGGCATCCACGGGGCCGTGAAAGGACTATATACTGCCTACGAAGTCGGCATGCATCTGCAAGAAGCGTGATGTAAGAGCGAGAAAAAGGATGAAAGGAATCGCAATTTGGAGGTTCATGCAGAAAAGGCTGAGCGTGAGCTTCGAGAATTGAAGAATGTTCGAGCGCGCGCGTCGGTTGCGACCGATCAATCTAAATTGGTTGGTGCGGGGAGAGGAACCCAACAGACCTCGGGTTATGAAAAGGGGTTTCAGGATGGCCTGAAGTTCGGGATAGAGAAGACCAAACAAGACCTTGCCGAGGAGGTCTGTCGATGTGAAAATCGTGGATTCAAGCACGGCTGGATCAAGGCCCTTCAAAGCAAGGAATCCCTCAAAGCCGCGGGAATTGATTCAGCCTTGCCCCTGTATCATCGCCATTACTTTCCTTATCCCGATTTCGAAATTGAGAAGAGCGACGATGAGGGTGCCGATTGAATAGACATTGCGTTGAATAAATAGAATTTCTTTTCTTTTCATCGTTTGTATTTGGTCTTGACATGTTATTTTGTTTAATTAATCGTATTACTTCGTCTTTCTGGCAAGTTTTGTATTATATGGTGTAAATGTTTGGACACGTATTGGCCGGTCTGAATTGCCAATGATTCGTATTGAATATTTATTCGTCCAGTCAAGTGGTCCGAACACAAACCTCAAAAAGGCCAGTCGGGATATGCACGAAGGGCGCTCCGAATCTGGAGTCTGTTTTGGCCAATTGTGATATCCACAAAGGGCGCTCCGAATCCAGCGTCTTTATTTTGGCCGATCGTGATATCCACGAAGGGCGCTCCAAATCCGGAGTCTTTATTTTGGCCGATCGTGATATCCACGAAGGGCGCTCCGAATCCAGAGTCTTTATTTTGGCCGGTCGTGATATCCATGAAGGGTGCTCCGAATCCAGAGTCTTTATTTTGGCCAATCGTGATATCCACGAAGGGCGCTCCGAATCCGGAGTCTTTATTTTGGCCGATCGTGATATCCACAAAGGGCGCTCCGAATCCGGAGTCTTTATTTTGGCCGATCGTGATATCCACGAAGAGCGCTCCGAATTCGGAGTCTTTATTTTGCCCTTGGAAGGCTTAATCGGGCCTTATTAATCAAGGCTTGGGGGCGAACTTGGGAAAACGAGAAACTTTGTATTTCAAAGATGGATCACATACAAGTATCAAGCCCACAAGTCAGGTTAATGATAGAATTTACGCAAGTGTGTAGAATTCCAAGGCCGTGGCAGGCTTCTTCCTGTCATGTCTGAGAACCGATATGGCCCTGTTCCTGCGATGGATTCAATTTGATAGGGGCCGTCCCAGTTTGGACCCAGTTTTCCATCTTTGGTCTTGATCATTTGGAAGTACCTTCTTTAGGACAAGCTCTCCTGGCGTGTATCGGCGCAACTGAACTCGCTGATTGTACGACTTGGCGAGCTGTTGCTGGTAGCGTGCCATGGATGCCAGGGTGCGGTATCTTCATTCTTCAATTAGAATCAGATCTAGGGCAAGCGTCATGTCGTTTTAGCCCGTGTCAAAAACTTGCGATTTCAGGGTTGGGAGTTCGATTTCCAGGGGTAAGATTGCCTGGGTTCCGAAGCATAGAGCAAGCGGCGTTTCTCCGATGGATCTCCTCGGCGTAGTCCGATGAGCCCACAATACACTCGGCAATTCTTCTACCCATTTGCCTTTAGCTTTTTCCAGTCTCTTTTTGATGCCGTCCAAGATGGATTTGTTAGAGGCTTCGGCCTAACCATTGCTTTGTGGGTAGGTGTAGATGCGCCCGTGGGCCTCTCTCTACAGTTCGGACTCAATTTGTGTCACGGTTCTAAATCTGAACCAAAGAGTCCAACTCTGGCAAATCGTTTTGAGAAAAATAGGTTTTTTGAAAAGAAGTGCCAAACATGGACTGCTTTGCCAGATTACAGAGTCGCCACCTAAATATTTTATTTTTGGGAAATTTAGGAAACCCTGACTCGGTCTTAGAAGGCACATGTCCGTCATCACCAAAGTGGTCTTGGCTCGGGAGCTTGGGTACGATCGGGGAAGGTCAGCTATGAGCACCCCCTTTCGCCCGGTCCGAAGATCGGCCTCTACTAACCGTGATATCCGATTTTGAAAACAGTACATGTTCTTATTCCAGTTATTAGCCTAGAATTACTATGTTATGCGCACAGCAAACAAGTATAGACCAAATCGCCTAAATTGGAACAAAACATTGTAAGTTTGTTTTGGAAATGATTTGCTACTCACAAGTAGGCTAAAATGCAAGTTTTGCCACCCTCAAGTGGGCTTTAGAAAAAGATGGTTTTGCCACTATCTAGTGGGCTTAAAACTCACAGTTTTAATGCATTATCCCAATTTAAGCAATTTGACCTCCATCCACAGGCATTCAAGCAGTTATGTCACATAAGCAACTAGCCTCATGGTAATCATGCTGTTATGGCAATACTCACACACATGCAAGGATGCTAAAGCATAAAAACTCACCTAGTACTCCAAGCCAAAACAGAAGCTTATTAGAAATCCATGCATGGACCTAAGCATACTGAAATGTCTAATGCAACACATGCAAAGATATCATCTAGGCAGGCTCGGCTATCCTAGACATGGCATGTGAAATGCTACAACTATCACGTATTCAATTTGGAATTGAAAGTACGATGCAGTTTGTATGATGTGCCAAGCCTGATGTATGTCAACAAATGCATGGATGCACGCATGCATTGCATAAGGTATGCTAAATTAAATATGCCCTAATCTACCATCATAAGCAGGTAAATAAAAGGGAGAAAGAAATGGGGGTTGGAAGACATACACACACTCACACACCCTTATTACAAATATGCCCTCACACGGAGGGACCAAAAGAATATACAGTCCAAAATAATACAGTCTGAATACAAAATAAATTATTACAAAATTCTAATTACTTAAAGAATAAGTGCAGAGTAAAAAGTGGGGGCCGCACCTCGGATCTTGTGAACAATGCATGCTCGGACCGACTTGCCCGGAAAGCCGCACCGTACCAGTGTTGGCACTACTTTTACTGTTCTGCTCCTCTGTCAGACTGTATAAGACCCAGAATAGGCTCCCAGCATCCTAAGAATCATCATCGGCTGGATAGAATGTCCACCGCCGTATAAAGTCCACCTTGGAAATGAAGCTATCGGCACTAAATACATTGCCGTCGGCACTCTATCTTCGGTCGGCACAAAATTCTGCAGAAAGGCAGGTTTTGGACAACAGCAATGACCAGTGCAAGGCATAGAATTTCTAGGCAAATGTATGCATGGACACACTCCCTATCATGTAATGGACTCAAGGGAGTATGGCCCTCGACCCCCGGGCCATCAATCACACATTTCAATGCATGATGGCCCAAAAGCCAAGTTAGCAACTTTGATATCAAATGGAATGCAATGCACAAAACAAATCAAAGGGCCCCAACCCCTATCATGATTAGTCAAGAGGCAAGGGATGCATGCTCAATGAAATGCAACCTAGGCATGGCGGCTAAGTATGCAAACATACGATGCAACTACGTGGCATACACGATGCTAACAACATAACATGCACAACGCATTGAACATGGCATACACAATGCAAGATGGGCTTACACCAATACAAGGAGGCCATTAGAGGAAAATGAGATTCCCGAAACGCGTGCACGTATGCACGCAAACCGGGGACCGATCCTAAGGCACGAATGCCACTCTATCAAAGCATGGCAAGGCATGAAACATGACATATGAACATGCAATGCAATGATGGACTTAAACTAATCATGGATAGCTCGCAAGCATGCCAAAATCAGTGGCCACAAGATGAAAATGGGACGCTCGGAATGCGTGCACGTATGCACGCGAACCGAAGACATGGCATACGCAATGCAAATGACACTAAAATGCAAATTGGACTTACACTAACATGGGAGAGCCTCAGCCACACTCACTTAAGAGGCCGATGGATGAAAATGAGGTGCCTCGAAATGCGTGCATACGGGCACGCAAACCGAGGCGATGGCATAAAGCATGAAATGACATGACAAATGATATGCAAACATACTAATGGAATTTCAGCACTGAAATGTGGGGAAAACAGTCGAATCATGGCCAAAGTACACCCGATGCACGGAATAGTCCCGAAATGCTAATTTGGGCACCGAAATGGCCTATGGCTATACTAAATATGCACAATTGATACACGACATGCAAAACAGTAGCAAGGCAGCCCCCAAAATAGCATTTTTACAGTACAAAACATGGCCAAATAGTAAGCATAAATAGGACAACAATGGCATGCAAAAACGGGGGGCAAGAGAGGGGTATTGAAACAACTGATGTATACGATGCTCAAATGGAAAATTTTCCTTCTACAACATTGATGAGGGACCAAAAATATGCATATTTACAGTAGATGACATGCCTCAAATCAGTGTGAAAATATGCTAAGAATGCCATGCAAGAACTAGGATACTATAGGCCATAACATGAGGTACCCCAAACATTCATCCAACCAACAAAGACCCTTCATGAAATATGTCCATAAGATCAAAATAAGACTCTTTCCAGACCTGATGATGGCCGAAAACAGAAGCTAGACAGATCAAACAAATCATGCAATTTTACGGTAAATATGAGAGATTTCAAAGCAAGTGCAAGATAGAGTTACCAAACATGGTTGAGCCCTTCTTCAATGTTTAATAAGGGATCAAAATGAGCCTACTTACAGTTTATTACATGCTCAGAAACAGATTAAAAATGAGCTAATAATAGCATGCAAAATAATGGCATTCAAAGAGATATTGAAACAAGTGGTAGTAGCAGGTCCCAAATGGGTAAGAACCCTTAAGGGAAGATGAAAATAAGCTCAAAAAATGGTCACTTTCAGTTTTGGTCGGAGCTTAAAACAACAAGCAAAGAGGGTAGAAAAATGATACAAAAATGGAGCTCAAAAGGGGAAATAAGTGCTTACCCTTGTAGACCAAAACCTTGGCTGCTTCTAGGACTGAAAATGACGCCTCTTAGCTGCTGGAAAACCCCTCAAGATGCTGGAAATGGAATAGGGGTGGTGGTGCTTGGTGGTGATGAAGGAATGGTGCCAAACTTGGAAGATTTTTGAGAGTTTTGGAGCTTGGAATTATAGAGAGAGAGAGAGATACAATATAGGAGCTCTCAAAGGTTTTTTTCCAACCCTTAAAACAGATCTGGAGGGCTGTATTAATAGGCAAAAACGTTTAGAAAAGAGGGGGAAAAAGAGGGGGGAAAAAGGGGGGGAAACATTTCAAGTTTCCCTCCAAAAATGGCCAAAAGGGAAAGTGGTAGCTACGGGTTTCAAATGGCCGAGAGCCCTTCAACAAAGTCGAAGAGGGGCTCAAAATAAGACGCTTTGGTGTTTACGACCAAGTCCAACGCAGCCCACAAGGACGGCTAAAATACCCTGCAAAAGGCCCAAAAAGAGGTAAAAAAGGCAAGTGACAAATGGAGATGTCAAACAGTAAAAGGTCCTTAATCAAACATGAAAAGGACCTCAAAATATGACTATCTCAAGTTCGGTTCGGGGCCCAAAAATGCAAGATGAGGGTTCGGGAGCCGAAACACGCAGTTCGGGGTCTCGAAAGTGGGTCGTTAGGGCACCCAAGTGGCATCTGACCACGAAGTGGGTATCAAAGGCCCCAGGGTTCGTTGTAATGATAAAACAGAGGTTCCCGCCGAAAATGAACAAAAACCGATGCGAAATGAATGCTCGGGGCCTAAACCGCGCGGTTCAAGGTCCCGAAAATGGGCTGCAGGCACCGAAAGTGGCGTACGGCCACGAAGTGGGTATCAAAGGCCCCAGTGTCCCTCGGAATGATAAAACAGAGGCACTTGCCAAAAGCCGGAGAAATCGGAGATGGTTGGGCGGTCCCGAACCGAGGCACACGGCCTGACGGCTCCGAAAACCGGGAACCGGGCTCCGAAATGGGAAAAATGGCCTGCGACCACAAAACGTAGCCTACGGCCACTGAGAGATGGTCTACGAGACCTCTCCCTCCCTTCTCAAAGAGAAAACAGAGAAAACGGAGCCTGGTTCGCAAACCGAGGCAAAGCACAAAAGAGTCCGGAAGTCCGGAGGCAAGGCTCGTAGCCGGGACTCCGCAACCTCAGAACGAGCACAATATGCAACATCACCAAGCGCTCAATTGATGACGTCTGAGTCTTAAGGTCGGTCAAAAATGGGGTGTCTACAGTAGGCCGATGTCGAGAAGTAAGGCCGAATGCCATATTTGCTGCATAACTCTCGGTACACGCCACAATCAAACTGGGTGCCATTGTCTGAGATCAGAGCTCTCGGAATGCCGAATCGTGTTATGATGTTTCTCCACACAAAACGTTTAATGTCGGCATCTCATAAATATGTTAGAGCCTCCGCTTCGACCCATTTTGTGAAGTAGTTTGTCGCGACGATTAAGAATCGTTTATTCCCTGGGGCCTTGGGCAATGGTCCTACGATATCAAGTCCCCATTGAGCAAACGGCCAGGGGCTGGTGATAGAGTTCAACTGTTCGGCAGGCAGATGGGTTAATGGGGAGAACTTTTGGCACTGTTCGCACTTTTTTACATAACTCTTCGCGTCAGCCCTCATTGTCGGCCAATAATACCCCTGCGTTATAGCTCGATGGGCCAGGGAGCGTTCGCCGGAATGGGCACCGCAACTGCCCTCATGTATCTCTGTCAGAAGCTCTTCCACTTTGTCGGGGTGTACGCATTCCAAATATGGACCAGAGAGTGACTTTTTGTAAAGTCCTCCTTGCAGATCCAGATAATATCGCAGCGCTTTATTTCACAAATTACCAGCGCTTCTTTTTGTCCTCGGGAGTTGTTCAAGAGAAGAATGCGAGAATGGGGTCCATCGGCTTGGTGCGGATTTTATGATATTGACATGGATTTCCTCCGAAGGACCGATACTCGGCTCCGAGATGAAACCTACCTCGATGGTCCGTTTGATCTCAGAATTGATGGCGGAGGCTAAGCATGCCAAGGCGTCCGCGTGTGTATTTTGATCGCGCGTTATTTGGTTCAGTTCATGATGGTTGAATTTTGCCAGCAAGGAATTGGCTGTTTTCATGGAGGCCGCCATACGGTGCTTTCTTACTCCCCCTTTAGCTGATTGATTACCAACTTTGAATCACAAAATACAAGCAGATGCCGAGCGCCGAGAAGGTGCGCATTTGTAGAGACCCCATTTTTGACCGACCTTAAGACTCCGACGTCACCGATTGAGCGCTTGGTGATGTTATATATCGTGCTCGCTCAGAAGTTTCAGAGTCTCAGCCGTGAGCCTTGCCTCCAGACTTCCGGGCTTTTTGGTACTTTGCCTCGGTTTGCGAACCAGGCTCAGTTTTCTCTGTTTCTCTTCCCAAAGGGAGGGAGAGGTCTCGTAGACCATCTCTCGGTGGCCGTGGGCTACATTTCGTGGTCATAGGCCATTCTTTCCATTTCGGAGCCCGGTTCCTGGTTTTCGGAGCCGTCAGGCCGTGTGCCTCAGTTCGGGACCGCCTAACTACCTCCGTTTGCTCCAGTTTTTGGCATACATATTATTTACTCCCTTTTGAGGGACACTGTGGTCTGAGAGACCCACTTCGTGGTCGAACACCACTCCCGGTGCCTAACAGTCAGTTTTCGGGGCCTTGGACTGCGCGTTTCGGCTCTCACTTACCCCAACATAGGGGTGTTTTGGCTCTCACTTACTTGTTATGTGCTTTAGAGTGCGTCTCTACAAGAATGCATGTATCAGTTTGCGAGTTTGGGCATCGAACTGCGGGCACGATTCGATTATTTTGGGAATCGATTATCTCGGGTATCGATTCGATTTTGAAGCGATGGATGGGGAATAGTGATTAGCGGTCGAATCTGATTGTATGCGATTATGCCTATATGCGTTACGATGAAATTGAGCTGAAATACTGCCAATTTTCTCTTTCAGGGGGGGGGTTCAGAGATTTAGTTTAGAATAGCCAGTATTCTCCTTCGCCGAAGCAAGACAAACGTCCGATCCGTTAGTCACCAGTCACATCACTTCCGTTCAGCTCAGCGGATTCATGATGACCCAAAATTCAGAGGAAATTGTGGTTATGACAGCCGCATTAGACCAAGGAATCATTTTGCAGGATGAGACCAATGTTAAAGTGCCACATCCACCCAGGTCGCCTGTTGCCATCGAGCCCGGGAGTTTCAGTTGTGAGCCCACCACATTCAATTAATGGGAATGATTGGTGACCTTGAGGTCGTGGCGGTTGGCTTACGGAATGTCGGCTTCATCACCAGCTGCATCATATGCCGGGAATTTTGCACCGCAGGAGCCCCCACTACTGGGGCGAATTGTGATCGAGCTCAGCCAACCCGAGGCTGTCTCAAGCTATGGCAGTGACTTGTCAACAGCAACCCAAACCCATGATCCAGCTAAGGCTAGAGGTAAGAATAAAATGAAGGCAGACACCGATCCCATCAAGCAACTGCTGTGGGCAGTCGAGGCTTTGAAAGCCAGGGGGATGAACAAACAGCAAGTATTCGCGGTTGTGGCCAAAACTGTGGATGATGCTTTCTCCACTCCAGCCGAGGGCAGTTCAAGCCAGGCAGAAAATGGGGATAGGCCCCGTCATGCCAGAACAGTTCCTTCCACCTCCAACTCTGCATCCGGAAAAGATCAGAAAGCCAAGACGGTGCTTGCCGACCCTTTCGCTAGTGCGTCTAGCAAGAATCCTCAGACTTCGAAGTATCCTCCTCAAGGGCGCAGAGTCTTTCATGCCCTCTACATGCCTCTGTCTAGGGCATTTCAAATTCTGGTTAACAAGGGGCATCTCACACCCCTCGAGCCTCGGCACGCCAAAGAATCTCCCTCTCACACGATGCTACCTTGTATTATGCATACTACCAGACCGTCACAACACCGACAATTTTTTTGCCTAAATCACGGCGCAAGATTTGATCGACAATGAAGTCATCCTCCCACCTACCTCAGCAAAGTCTGTCACTACTGAATTGTTGGACTTCCAGGATACTGTGAGTATGTGATCAGGGGTTGGACCACCTGCGGGCGGCACTCGGCGTATTTCGGATGTGGCGTTTGGCACGCACTATTTTGAGCATTTGCAAATGCTAGTTTTTGTAATTTCTGGCTTGGGTGTCGAGTTAGTCCTTTGTTTTGAATCTATCTCATCATCTTGAGTTAGTTCTTTTTGCTTAAGGGTCTGTCTTGTTATATCGAGTCAGTTCGGTTGTACAAAGGTCGGGTAGTTCTCGGGGTGTCACCTCGGGCGTCACCATTTTGTTTTGTGTTTGTCTTTTCGTTTTGTTTTGAGTCTGTTTTACGCCTTGGAGCGATGATGCCATGATTTGAATGAGCAGCAGTGATTTTCGCATTCTTGTGTTCGCTTCTGCCTTGTGCCAGTTATGCCAGAAGTTCTGAATGAGATGGCAATATTTGACTAAGAACTCTGCCTTTTCTGTGCCTTGAAGTCATTATAACGACCTAAGTTTTTCAAAACCTTTTGAACACTGCAGTGAAAACGAAGAGGAAGAAATTCCTCGGGATTTGCAAAACTTTGATCAACTGAGAGGAAGAGAGGCGTGCTAAGCCCTTAATGAATGAAATCATGCTCATTAGCATGAGTACTGAGAAGGACCCTAGCTTTGATCCAAATTGGTTCTACACTGTCTTCAGCGCGAGTGATTTGTCACTTTCTTAAAAACTTTCAAAAAATGTTTTCTTGCGGTCCTGCGAAAACCTGTGTAGAATCGCTCTTGAGATTGTGCAGCCTAGGATCACTCTCGGCCTCGAGAGTCAACCCCTTTGTTTCCAAACCTTGAACTTGAATTCAGAATGTTCAATGGTCAACTACAATGTGAGGCCTGTGTGGCCAGATTTGAAGCAGCCCTCGAACAAGAGGCACCAAAGTCAGATCAAGAAGGTCAGACCTCATCAGAAGAAGCTTGCAAAGCTAGATCAGAAGCACTCCTCGAACTAGGGGCAAAAAATGTCCGATGTGCTCGAAGAGTCGAAGATGAGTCCTCTTGCAAATCAACAGCCACTCTCTTGGATACGGATGGCTTCAAAACCTTACAACCATTTGGCATGGACCAAGCTACACTTTTACCCTTTGAGAGGCTCGTTGGGCCGAAAACCCAGAAGGGCGACCCAGGCAAAAGTTAGAGCAAGAAAAATATATACGAAAAGCAAAAAAGAAAAAAAAAGAAGAAGAAAAGAGAAGAATGAAAAAAAAAGAAATGAAGAAAAAGAAAAAAGGAAAAAAAGAAGAAAAGAAATGAAAATGAAAAGAAAAGAATGAAAAGAAAAGAAAAACATAGCTTGCAAGGTCGAAAACCTGTAACAGACGCCTTGGCAAAAGTTGGAGCGCAAAAGGAGAGGTTAAACACCCGAGTGTATCTTAACCCCGAACTACGTAAGGCTTGATTCCCATGTTTGGGATACGTAGGCAACTTCATCCTGAAGTCCAGTCGTAAACACTTCCAAATCGATTGTGTCTATGTAATGGTTTTGATGATCTTTGCCTTCTCCGTATTTGAGAGTTCGGTTGTCATCGTCACTCTGAAGATTGATTACAGTATGCCACGGCGCTATCCAAACAAGGGGCAACTTTCCGTTGCCATTCAATGCGCTGCGGTGCCATTCAAACAAGGGGCAACTTTCCGTTGCCCGCGGTGTCCTTCGCACAAGGGCAAGATACCATTGTTTTGGATCCGAGGTTGTGCATCTCAGGAGTAGGTTTCATGCTCGTTGAGCAAGTGGCCGTTTGCAAAAATAGTTTTTGAGAATTTTTACTGAGGTTGACTAATTTTCTTGAAAATTGTTCCATCTTTTCCAAAAACTGGACCATTTCTTGGACCCAAAAAAGGAAAATTTTCAGTGCTCATAGCCTGACTTGCATGATTTTAAATCAGAAAATTGAACATGCATGTTAATCTAGCTCTCATTTTGGTCAAAATTGTTTTAGTAGAAAGCCAAAAACAAAAAATGGTCGAAATGATGAACTAGGGGCACAGTTGAGTCAGGAGTTCTGTCTTTCCTCCTTTATCAACGTATTTTCCAGAAAGGGCACTCTACTTGCCAAGAAGGGCACTCTACTTGCCAGAAAAGGGCATAACTGAAGCTAACAACAAAGTGCTGAAGGCTCTCTCACCCTCCAAGCAGTGAGGTATCAAGCCAAGTCTTAGGCGCGAATCGAATGGGGCAAGATATTCCACTCCCTCATCTAGACGGATCTGATCATGTCCAAACTCCCCAGCAGAGCATCGTCAACTAATGCCAGCTGCAGATTTGCTACACACCCAGATGTAGCGCAACCCCTCTGCGGGAGGAATTCACTAGCTGCGTGCAGAAGAAGAATAATCTAGCTGAGTGCTAGAGGCAAGAGCCTTCAACTTCCTGTTTATCCATCAACCACCTAGGGGAGGGATTAAAAATGAGAGATTAAAGAATAGAGAGATGCGCGTGGAGAGAAAAAGTGAGAAAATGGTTTTCAGAGAAAAACAGAGCCTGAGGGTCAAGTGATGTGAGAATCACAAATAAGAAAGGGTGGGAAACAATACCTGAAGAAACTGGCTCCTCGCGAACTAAAAGGTCTCTCGCCATTGGAACACGTCTGAGTGTCGTGTCTCTTGTTTTTTATTTTGTCTCGATTCTTGTTTTGAGTCGTTTCAAGTGTTACTCGATGTGTCTAGGTTGTGTGCCTTTTATTTCCTTGTTGAGTTGTCTTGTTGTGTTCAGTTGTAGGCTCCATACCCAGTCGAGAATTCATTCTCGCTCTCAAAATTCAAAAAAAATCGTTTGTGCTCGAGTGCCGTGTTCTCCACATTGGTACAAACAAAGATTCTTTCTTAACCCGCAGGGTTCAACCCAGGTCATGTGAGAGCAATAGAACCAGGACCTATCTGAAGCTATATAGGTTCCAGACTTCGAAGCAAAAGAAAAAAGTAAAGATGTCAGGGCATTTGAGTTTATTTCAACCGCAGAATTCATTAAATGCATCTGTATGTTCGTAATGAGCGAAGTGTTCAAACTTAAAAGAATACTGTGTTATGAGCCGTGTGTTCAGATCAAGTAGGGTCGCGTTATGAGCTGTGTGTTTAGATTCAAATGTATGAGCTGCGTGTTTAGGTTCAAATTTTTGAGCTGTGTGTTTAGAATTGAAGTGTGTGAGCTGCGTGTTCAACATGAAGTATACGAGCTGCGTGTTCAGAATTGAAGTGTGTGAGCTGCGCGTTCAACATGAGGTATATGAGCTGCGTGTTCAGAAGAAAAATGTGTGAGCTGCGTGTTCAACATGGAGTATATGAGCTGCGTGTTCAACATGAGGTATATGAGCTGTGTGTTCAGAAGAGAAAGGTACGAGCTGCGTGTTCAACATGAAGTATATGAGCTGTGTGTTCAGAATTGAAGCGTGTGAGCTGCGTGTTCAAACATCAAATATTTGAGCTGTGTGTTCAGATTTCAGAAACAGTGGGATGTGTGTTCATCTCAGTGTTTGGGCTGCGTGTTCAACCTTATACAAAGTGTGTATTGCGTGTTCACCTCAAGATTTGAGCCGTGTGTTCAGAATTCAAGTGTTTGGGCTACGTGTTCAACTCTCAATCAGTGTGTGCCGTGTGTTCACCTCAATAACGAGCTGTGTGTTCGACATCAAGTGTTTGGGCTGTGTGTTCAACCTTCTACAAAGTGTGTACTGCGTGTTCACCTCAAGATTTGAGCCGTGTGTTCAGAATTCAAGTGTTTGGGCTGCGTGTTCAACTCTCAATCAGTGTGTGCCGTGTGTTCACCTCAACAACGAGCTGTGTGTTCGACATCAAGTGTTTGGGCTGCGTGTTCAACCTTCTACAAAGTGTGTGCTGCGTGTTCACCTCAAGATTTGAGCCATGTGTTCAGAATTCAAGTGTTTGGGCTGCCTGTTCAACTCTCAATCAATGTGTGCCGTGTGTTCACCTCAACAACGAGCTGTGTGTTCGACATCAAGTGTTTGGGCTGCGTGTTCAACCTTCTACAAAGTGTGTGCTGCGTGTTCACCTCAAGATTTGAGCCATGTGTTCAAAATTCAAGTGTTTGGGCTACGTGTTCAACTCTCAACCAGTGTGTTCCGTGTGTTCACCTCAACAATGAGCCCTGTGTTCAAAATTCAAGTGTTTGGGCTGTGTGTTCAACTCTCAATTAGTGTGTGCTGCGTGTTCACCTCAACAACGAGCTGTGTGTTCGACATCAAAGTGTGGGCTGTGTGTTCATCTCAAATGTTTGGGCTGCGTGTTCAACTCTCAATTAGTGTGTGCCCTGTGTTCATCCCAAAAACGAGCTGTATGCCCGAAGAATGAGCCGTGTGTCCGAAGAGGAGCAGTGTGCCCAAAAATGAGCTGTGTGCCCCCCCGAAAAGGAGCTGTGTGCTCGAAGAATGAGCCGTGTGCCTGAAAAGGAGCTGTGTGCCCGAAGAATGAGCCGTGTGCCCCCCGAAGAACGAGCTGTGTGCCCGAAGAATGAGCTGTGTGCCCGAAGAACGAGCTGTGTGCTCAAGAATGAATGAGTGTGCAGAACGAGCAAGTGTGTGCTAGAATGAGCTGTGTGCCCGAAGAATAAGCTGTGTGCCCCCAAAAAAAGCAGTGTGTGCCCAAGAATGAGCTGTGCCCAAGAGGAGCTGTGTGCAGAAAATGAGTGTGTATTTCTAAAACGAAAGCCAGTGTGCTTCAAGAATGAGCTGTGCCCCGAAACGAATTTGTGTGCCCGAAGAATGAGCTGTGTGCCCGAAGAATGAGCCATGTGCCCGAAGAGGAGCTGTGTGCCCGAAAATTAGCTGTGTGCCCCTCCCAAAAACGAGCTGTGTGCCCGAAGAATGAGCTGTGTGCCTGAAGAACGAGCTGTGTGCCTGAAGAATGAGCTGTGTGCCTGAAGAATGAGCTGTGTGCCCCCCAAAAACGAGCTGCGTGCCTGAAGAATGAGCTGTGTGCCCGAAGAATGAGCCGTGTGCCCGAAGAGGAGCTGTGTGCCCGAAAATGAGCTGCGTGCCCGAAAATGAGCTGTGTGCCCCCCCAAAAACAAGCTGTGTGCCCGAAGAATGAGTTGTGTGCCCCCCGAAAGAATGAGCTGCAGTGTGCTCAAGAATGAGCTGTGCTCAAGAGGAGCTGTGTGTGCAGAAGAATGAGCTGTGTGCCCCCAAAACACGAGCTGTGTGCCCGAAGAATGAGCTGTGTGCCCAAAAGAATTTGTGTGCTCAAGAATGAGCTGTGTGCCCCCAAAAACGAAATGTGTGCAGAAGAATGAGTGTGTGTGCCCCAAAATGAGCTGCAGTGCTCAAGAATGAGCTGTGTGCCCAAAAGAGTTGTGTGCCTAGATAAAGTAGAGTGTTGTGTTTCGAACTGCGTGCCAAACGAACAAAATGTTGTGCTGTGAGCTGTGTGCCAAAAATGCTATGTCGTAAGCTGTGTGCCGAGTCTTGCATTGTGCATGCATTTCATCTCACTATTTTGCGCTCTGACCATTACTTACATTGTGCATGCATTTTATCGCACTATTTTACACATCGCACTGTTTGGTGCAATTTGTACTCACGCTATCTTGCGCACCTTACCTGTATCACATGCTTTATGCATTCACCCTACTCGCACTGTCTTGTACACTGTCCGGTCTAGGAGACCTTAAATCCTCTAAAGGTGCAATTCCTTTGGTGTTTGTCGTGCCCGAACGACTTCCAGTGGTCTGGTATAGCCACCTGCCTGTGTTAGCGATGAGTTCCTAGGAGACCAACTGAGACGGTGGAAACTAGAGTTTGAAGGGCTCATGCCTAGAACGCAAAGGTTCGGGATTTCTGAGACTAAAGTCTGGTTTAAATACCCAGGGGTATATCCTCGGCTTGAAATCTATATGGCAGCCCCATAGATTGAGATAGCATCATGTCGCCTCAATTCGGATCTTGATCCAACCTAGTCTCACCTGTTGGAGAATAGGGAAAGCTGCGACCATAGTCAGGGAGAAAAGTAGTACCTGTAGTTCAACCAAGAAGAAGCGAAAGATCCCCAGCAGCATGAGGTAAGTCATTGCCTATTGCCCCTGTGAGGTACCTTCATTTCCTAGCTATTACATTGCATTTAGCCACTACATTACAGTGCATTGCATGAATCCTCAATTTTCAAACCGGCTTCGCGTAGCGTATAAGTCCAATTTTCAAACCGGCTTCGCGTAGCATGTAAGTCCAATTTTCAAATCGGCTTCGCGTAGCGTATAAGTCCAATCATCAAAATCTTCCTGCATATCATTTTGCATCCTGCCCCTGAACTACGCTGGTTTGATTCCTTGCAAAGGGATACGTAAGCAGCCTGCGGGTTCAACCAACTACAGCTATATCTTGTATGATTGTCTAAGTCTTCGGCCTTGTCAAAAATGGGTTGTCTCTGGGCTTTGACATTCACTCCCGTCACTTGTGACTTCCGAAGTTCTGTCAAGAGGGCAATCAGAGACACCCCATTTTTGACCGACCTTAAGACTCAAACGTCACCAATTAAGCGCTTGGTGATGTTGCATATCGTGCTCGCTCAGAAGTTTCAGAGTCTCGGCCGTGAGCCTTGCCTCCGGACTTCTGAGCTTTTCGGTACTTTGCCTCGGTTTGCGAACCAGGCTCGGTTTTCTCTGTTTCTCTTCCCAAAGGAAGGGAGATGTCTTGTAGACCATCTCTCGGTGGCCGTGGGCTACATTTCGTGGTTATAGGCCATTCTTCCCATTTCAGAGCCCGGTTCCCAGTTTTCGGAGCCGTCAGGCCGTGTGCCTCAGTTCGGGACCGCCTAACTACCTCCGTTTGCTTCGGTTTTTGGCATGCATCTTATTTACTCCCTTTTGAGGGACACTGTGGTCTGAGAGACCCACTTCGTGGTCGAACACCACTCCCGGTGCCTAACAGTCAGTTTTCGGGGCCTTGGGCTGCGCGTTTCGACCCCCAAACCTTCATTTTGCATCGGTTTTTGTTCATTTTTGGCAGGGACCTCTGTTTCATCACCAGGAAGGTCATAGAAGGGTGGGAGGCCAGTAATTGTTTTAGCAACCAGTTATATTCCTTCAACGCTCTCCGACGCCCATTTTTCTCACTTCAAAGCCAATGTTGACCACCCTAAGGCCACTTTTTTCAGCTCCAAACCACATATTTATGTTGTACACACCTGGGAGGACACAAATATCACATGGCCGGCCAGTAATTCCATTTGAACCTTTTGAACCCCTTTGAAAAATGGCTTGTTCTCTCTCCTGTTTCACTTCCTCCAATTTTAGACCACAGGGCTATGTTGAGGGCATCTGGGAGGACACCAATTTGTGGTGGCTGGCCATTAATTCACCTTGGCCTTTTTGACCCCTGGCCGGTTGGCCATGGGAGGTGACCGGCTGGCCACCTGCAGCTCCAATACCTGGCCAGCCTTGATCCTTACAGGTGGTACATTACAGCTGTATACTTCTTTTCCCCAAAATCAGATCCTGGGAGGGGGAGGACTTTGGGGAAACTTGGCTTGTTTTCTCCCCATTTTTCCTCCTTTTCTCCCCCTCTTTAATATAACCAGCCTCCTGTGTCTGGTTTAGAGGTTGGAAAAATCCTAAGAGCCTTGCATACATATCTCCCTCTCCTCTCCTCTCCTTCAAGCTTCAAACTTCTCAAGTCCAACCCTTTTTCCACACCACCACCTAGCACCACACCACCACTTCCATTTCCAAGTTTGGACGACTTTCCAGCTAGGAGGCACCACTTCTCAAGCCAAAAGGCAAAGAAAGAGTTGGTCTTCAAGGGTGAGCACCATTTCCCCCCTTTTTGAGCTTATTTTTGTATCATTTTTTTAGCCATTTTGCTTGCTGTTTTGGGATCCGACTCTAACTAGAACTAGGCTTATTTTGAGCCATTTGTCATGTTTGTTGAAGGGTCTTACCCTGTTTGAGACCTCCAGCCACCACTTTCTTCATTACCCCTCTTGGATGCCATATTTTTGCATGATATTTTTGGCCTATATATAATCTGTTTTGAGCTCTGATATAAAATGTATATAGGCTTATTTTGAGCCCTTCTTCAACATTGAAGAAGGGCTCACCACTGTTTGGTACCTCCATGTACCACTTGCCATTGTACCCCTTCGCTCCCCATTTTTGCATGATTTATTAGCCTATTGTGTCTCTGTTTTTGGACTTTGGTCTGAACTGAAAATGGCCCTATTTGGACCCCCTCTTCATGTTTCATTAAGAGTCTATGGATGTTTGAGGCACCCTTTGTATACTTCATGTTATAGCCCTTTTGGTGGCCTCATTTTGCATGATATTTTGAGCCTATTTGTACACTGTTTTGAGCTCGGCCATAAACTATAAAAAGCCTTATTTTGGGTCCCTCTTCAATATTGTTGAAGGGTCATCACTTTTTTGAGACCTCCATGCACCACTTGCTTCTTTGCCCCTTTGTTGGCCTATTTCTTGCATGAGATCTTTGGCATACTTGTATCTGTTTTTGGGATCTGTCATAAACTGTAAAAGGTCATATTTTAGGCCCCTCTTCAACATTTTATAAGGGCCTTTTTCTGTTTGGGCTCAGAATCCACCACTTGCTTCATTGCCTCTCTTCCGGGGCCATTTTTGCATGCTAATTTAGTCCCATTTGTACCCACTGTTTGGCCATGATTTAAACTGTAAACATGCTTGTTTTGGGGCTGCCTTTCTTCTGTCTTTACAATTCATGTTCAAAATATGTATGCATTGTATAGTTATAGGCCATTTCATGCGCCAAAACCCGTGTTTCGGGACTCGTTTCATGCATCGGGTTTCATTTTACCGGGTTTCAGGGCTGTTTTGCATCTCATTTTACCTCTGTTTTTCTGTTTTTTGCATGATAGTATGCCATTTTTTGTGTTTTGCCATGTCTTGTTAGAGTGGCATTCCGTAGAATTAGGTCCTCGGTTTGCGTGCACGTGTGCACGTATCCCGAGTTGTCTCATTTTCATCATTATGGCCTCCTATGTGAGTGTGGCCGAGGTCCACTTGTGTTGGTGTAAGCCCATATTGCATTGTGTATGCCATTTCATTCCATAGCATTGCGTATGCTAGGCCGTATATTAGCGCATTGTGTATGCCATGTTTCCTTGTGCATCGTGTATGCCATTTCATAGCCCTTTGCATGTTAGGTTGTATCTTAGTTGCATTTCATGCATATCATGCATATTGCATTGTTTGCGGGATATGAGTTAGCCCGAGCACGGGAAACGAGGTACGTTTCGTACTCCGAGGGACGGAGCGTGTCTTAATTCCCTAGTCATCGACACTCCAGATTACCCATGATGGAGTTAGGTCTTGTTGTGTCCTCATATGCATTCATCTTATATTGAGTTGTGCAATTCGACTCCTCGGCCATCATGCATCGAGATGCGTGATTGGTGGTACGAGGATCGAGGCATGCATACATTTGTGAAAATACATTGCTATGCCCCTTTCCTGCTCTCTATTGCAGCAAAATCAAGAGTCAGCAACCTTTTAGAGTTTGGCGCGCTTTCCAAGAACAATTGCAAAACAGAGGCTAATTGGGGCATCCCAGTGGATTTCTGCGCAAGGCAGCCCAAACATACACCATTCATCAGAGTTGAGGCAGTCCCTGGCTTGCATGCCAGTTTTACAGCTTTCTTAGTTAATTTGTTAATTAATTAGGAATTTGTACATTATCTGGACTGTATTATTTGGACTGTACTACTCTTTTATTCGGGACAGTATATTTATTCGGACCCTCTATGCGAGGGCAAAATTGTAATAAGTGTGGGTGTGTGTGATGTATGTCTTCCAATCCCACGTCTTTCTTCCTTTTTATTTACCTGCTTATGATGGTTAGATTAGGGCATATTTCAATTAGCATACAGTATGATAGCATGTTTGCATTCATTCATCTGTTTTACATGCACCGGGCTCGGCGCATCATACTAACTGCATTTGTATTTCAATTCCAAGTTGAATACATGATAGCTGTAGCATTCCATATGCCATGTTTAGGATAGCCGAGCCTGCTATAGTTGCATTTTTGCATGTGTTGCATTAGGCAATCCTGTATATTTAGGATCATGCATGATTTCTAATGAGTTTCTGTTTTGGCTTGGAGTACTCGGTGAGTTTTATGCTTTAGTATCCTTGCATGCGTGTGAGTGACTGCCATGATAGCATGCTTACCATGAGGCTATTTGCTTATGCGATATAACTGCTTGAATGCCTGTGGGTGGAGGTTGGGTTATTTGGATTGGAACAATTCATCAAATGTTTGTTTTAAAGCCCACTAGATAGTGGCAAAATCATGTTTTCTTAAGCCCACCCGAGGGTGGCAAATCCACGTCTTAGCCTACTTGCGAGTAGCACAATCAAACCATTCTCAAACAAACAAGCATGAAATGTTTTGTTCCAATTCAGGCGATCCATTTATACTTGTATCTTTGTGCGCATCACATAGTAACCTAGGCTAATAACCGGAATAAGAACACACAATGTTTTCAAAAATAGATATCATGGTTAGTAGAGGCCGGTCTTTGACCGAGCGAGCGGGGGTGCTCACAAAGTGACCTTCCCCAATCGTACCCAAGTTCCCGAGCCGAGGCAACTTTGGTGATGACGGACACGTGGCCTTTGGCACCGAGTCAGGGTTTCCTAAATTTCCCATTAAAAAACATTTAGGTGGCGACTCTGTATCTGGCAAAGAAGTCCATGTTTGGCACTTCTTTTCAAAAAAATTTGTTTTCAAAATCGATTTGCCGGATTTGGACTTTTTGGTTCAAGATTAAGAACCGTGACATTTGAGTCCTTGAACTGTAGTGACCCCAATATGAACGGAACGGGACTTAACCCTCCCGGGGCGTTCGGGGACGTCTACAGCATTCCGCAGACCGGCTAGAAGGGCTTCATATTCAGCTTCGTTATTTGATGCTTCGAAGCCAAGCTTGACGGCCTGCTCGATCACTGCGCCGTCTGGAGACATGATTACAACTCCGGCGCCACTGCCCCTTTGGTTAGATGTTCCATCACAGTATAATTGCCAAATATCCCCGACATAAATTCTCCAGTTTGGCTTTGGTAGAACCTCGGCCTTTGGTCGAACATCAGGTTTGAAGTTGGCAAGCTCGCCGGTGAATTCGGCAACAAAGTCGGCCAACACCTGCCCCTTGATTGCAGTTTTAGGTAAAAATCGAATGTCGTATTGGCCGAGTTCAAGAGCCCATTTTGAAACACGTCCCGATGCTTCTGCACTCCGTAGTACTGATCGGAGGGGATAATCTATTAGCACCCCAATGCTATGTCCCTGGAAGTAATGCATCAATTTTCTTGCCGCCATGACTAGGGCTAAGATGAGTTTTTCCAGCAGAAGGTAGCGTGTTTCGGCATCAACCATTGCCTTGATCACATAATACACTGGCTGTTGCTCACCCTCCTCCTCCTTTAACAGTACGGCGCTAACGGCCCTATCGGAAACTACCAGATATAGGATGAACGGGTCACCAGCGGCGGGTGTTGTCAAGAGAGGTATTGTGCAGAGGTACGTCTTGAGCCCGTTGAAGGCTGCTTCACATTCGGCGGACCATTCAAAAGCCTTACCCTGTCGTAGTGTCTGAAAGAATTGTTAGCAGCGATCTGTAGATCGACTGATGAATCTGTTAAGTGCAGCAGCCATCCCCATCAACTTTTGGACTTCTTTTACTGAACGGGGGGAGCCGAGTTCCAAAATTGCTGTGACTTGCCTCGGGTTGGCTTCGATTCCTCGGTGATTGACGATGTAACCCAGGAATTTGCCAGAGCCGATTCCAAATGCACACTTGGAAGCGTTCAGTTTCATTCTGTATTTGCGTAAGATGCTGAATGTCTTTTCTAGATCGGCTATATGATTCTGTTCTTCTTTGGACTTGACCACCATATCATCTATATATACTTCCATAGTGTGGCCTAGTTGCTCTTTGAACATGGCAGTGACCAGTCTTTGGTAGGTTGCCCCTGCATTCTTCAGCCCAAAGGGCATAACTTTGTAGCAATAGGTTCCTCTTGGGGTGAGGAAGGCAGTTTTGTCCTGGTCATCTGGATGCATGACGATTTGATGGTAGCCTTTGTCAGCATCGAGGAAGCTCATGCGTTGGTGACGTGCCGTCGCATCGTCGAGTTGGTCGATTCTAGGTAGAGGAAAACAGTCTTTGAGGCAAGCTTTGTTAAGATCCGTGAAGTCGACGCACACTCGCCAAGTCCCATTTTTCTTCTTCACCACCACTGTATTGGAAAGCCACGTAGGGTAAGTAACTTCTCTAATTGCTCCGGCGTCAAGCAGTTTGTCTACCTCCTCGACAACGGCGGCAGTGTGCTCCGCGGCTGACCATCGGCCTCTCTGTATGATCGGCTTACATTTCGGGTTGACATTCAAACGGTGCTGTGAAACTGACGGGTCTATTCCTGGCATTTCGTACAAGGTCCATGCAAAGTCGTCAAGGTTATTGAGCAAGAAAGAGATCAGCTGCTGCCTGTCGGCCTGATTTAGAGAGGCGCTGATCATGAAGAACTTTTCTGGGCTGCCATCAATGTCAACTCAGTCTAAATCTTCTGTGGCTTTCTCATTTGGATTCCACCCAACGTCATCTAGGATTTCGTAATTCGGCACCTCAATGGAATTTACTTGCAACTCCTTTGGCGTTCTAGCGGCGAGGAGATAACATGCTTGTGCCGATTTCTGGGATCCGCAGATTTGCTCAATGCCGTGTTCTGTTGGGAAACGAAGCAGTTGATGATAGATGCTTGGGACGGCTTACAATGTATGCAACCATGATCGCCCCATGATGAGATTGCACGGCGACGGCAGCTTGACGACCAAGAATTCCACGTCCACCGTTCTGGAACCTGCTCGAATGGGTAGACTGATCTTTCCCAATGGGTACTCTGGAGTGGCGTTGAAGCCGAATAGTGGATAAGGGGCCGGAGTCAGGTCTGACTCGTTGAATCCGAGTTTGATGAAGGTTTTATAATACATAACCTCCGAGGTACTGCCCTGGTCGATGAGAACGCGTTCGACGGTGAACCGGTTGACGCGCAGCTCAACAACCAATGGATCGGTGTGAGGGAGTGATACACCGATCAAATTGGAATCGTCAAAGGTGATACTTGGCGATTCTTGGGGCTGCTTCACTGGTGTGAGCTGCTGTTGGGGACCTAGATATGATTGGATCACATGTACGGCCGGGGCTGCTGGCAGGCTGTCTATCATGTGGACGGTATCAAGCGGAATTGCGTCCTGCGAAGGAGTAGGTGTTTCGACCACATCCTTCCGGACGCACTGGTGAAGACGTTCGTTCTTCGCCAACACCGCAGGGGGATCTGACATCGCGTAGCCACCGTCAGTTGCTTGCTGCGGGGCCCGGGATCATCGATCATCTGCCCTCGGTGGTCGCCGAAGCTTGGCACGCGTTCGTTTGATTTTGATATTTACGAGGCGGATCGCGGCGGCGTTCGTTCTCAGTGATGATGTTGTCCAACCTCTGTTTGGTTTGCCTAGCTTGCGCCATGGTCGCCTGTATTGTCTTTTGCGTTGGGTTTGACGATGAGCGGAGGTCTGAGGCTGGTCTTGCTGCGATGATTTGTTGTCCGAGCAAGTTTTCGGTGGCCATCGGAGGATCTTCGGTCATGCCTGCCATGGATGTATTTGAGTATTTCCACAGACGGCGCCAATTGTGGAGAAGTGGTTTGGAAATACTCTTCAGATCTTGGGAGGCGCTGGTGATCCTCAACTAGTCACCTGAAAAGAGGAAAACTCCGGTCGGGGGTGCCGGGATTAGCACTTGATGGACAAGTTAGTTTAGACACTCAAGATAACTTCTTCTTTAAGTTAAGTGAAGTGATTCTTACATACCTTTCTGGATTCGCGGTTCTTGTATTTATACTCACTTTTTTGGGCCTCGGGACCTGAGCCTACGTTTATCCTATTCACCTTACATTTATTCGGATCTCGACCTCGCCTATTCGGCTTTGTTAACGTATTCTGCCCTAGTTACGCGATCGGTTTAGTAGTATCCAATTTCTAGGGTACGTGTCTCCCGACTCTTCCACTTATTCGGCTCCCACAATGATTAATGCAACACATGCGATATGTAATTTAAATCGGCTCAGCCACTAACCTGGCATGTGAATCAATTTGATAGCATGCGATTTGAGCATGTTTTCAAAGAAGTAATAAATAACAATGTGAGTTAGAATGATGTATCGAGCCTAATGCATGCAAGACACATGGATGCAAATCATGAAAAATGCTAAACGAAACGTGATGCTCTAAACTATCCATCATAAGTGGAAAATGAAAGGGAGAAAGACGTAGGGTTGGAAGACATACACATTATTACAAACTTGCCCTCACATAGGAGGGTCTGAATAAATAGCCTAGCTAAGCTAATTAACTAGCTATTAAAAACCAAATGAAATAAACTAACTACGCTAGCTAACTATTACAAATTGAAATTAACTAATTAATTACACTAACTAATTAGTTACAAATGGGAATTCACTAATTATTACACGTAGGATCAACTAATTTAATTAACAAATTAACAAATTAACAACTAATTGAACTCGAGCAAGGTAGTGAGCCGTGCATGCCAATGCGAACATCCTCTCAGAAACACTTCTGTTTTGCTGCCAGGACTATTTTGCCTGCAAAAAAAGCTTTTGTTTTGCCTTTGCCTTTGCCTCTGCTCTGCCTTACAAGAAAACAACACTGCCTGTTGATACAAAAGTGGCCAGTCGGCCAGAAGTAGTGGACGGTTGGCTACAAATAGTGGCTGGCTGACCATTAATATAAATATGGCCTTGCTGCAATTGAAAATGAACATAGTAGAAATAGGGTGTTTCTAGGAGATATTCATCCTCTTTACCTCTCCTTATCATGAAATTGCTCAAAGGAGGGGTAGAATGAATTCACAAATCATTAATAATTGCAAAGTTGTTGCATGATGATCTATAGCTCGATTGGACAAAAGCTCAATGAGGGAAACCAAATAACCAACAAAACCTCCTCCTTATCATGAGATGGATCAAAGGAAGCGATTGACATTTGACTCTCAAACCATTATCATCACTAATAAGTATGAAATGGCCTAAGACTCAATGGGTTCAACTAACATTCGGTTGAACCCCAAACCATATTATTTTCTTATTCCATTTTAGCCCGAATTTTATTACTCCACTTTAATTACCTTTCCATTCATTAGTTAATTAAGTTCAATAATGAAGATTGAGTCCACTAATGTAGAGAAGTATCAAACAAAGGGTTGTTTTGGGCATGAGAGAGATGTCATCTTTGTTAATCGAACCTCTGAGGAGATTAAACCATTCAAAGACAATGATCTCAATTTCAAGCTTAAATAACCAATCGGTTGAAACAACTCTCAAAGCGTGTAGACACCCCATTTTTGACCGTCCTCAAGACTTGGGCGTCCGCTTGAACACTCGGTGATCATCCATGTTCGTGTTCGTCTCGGGTTCTCAGAGGTTTTGGCCGCGCGCCTTGCCTCAAGACCTCTTGACTTGTTTGTTTTGTGCTTGGTTATGCACCAAACACTTGTGTTTTTGCTTTTGAGGGTAGGAAATGGCTTGTTGGCCATCCCCACACCTCACCGGCCATGGCTTGAGGCCACTGGCCCTATTTTTTTTGCCATCGGCCAAAGGTTATGGCCGGTCGGCCACCTTTGTTGATCAATCGGCCATTTCTGCTGGTCGACCCATTTCCATCTGCTTTTGACATATATTTTATGCCAGCTGTAACAGCTGGCATCCACAATTGACCCCCTCCATACATGTGTATGGAGGGATTTGCCTCTTGGTTTAGCTTGCTTTAGAAGCTTTGCAATTTTGGAATTCTATAAAGAGGGAGCTTCTCCTCCTTTCTCAAGGGTTCTAGAGGTCCAGTGCATGCAATACAAATGAATGATGGAAACATGCAAAACACAAGGTATGCTAATCAAAACGTGCCTTAAAACTAACCATTGAAAGCGGTTAAGTAAAAGGGAGAAAGACGTGGGGTTGGAAGACATGCACACACACACACACGCACCCTTATTACAACATTGTGCCCTCTCGACGGAGGGTCCGAATAAATAAGCTAAGCTAATCTAAGCTAAGCTAATCAAACTAATCTAATTAAACTAATTAGACTAATTATTACAAACCAATAAAGAAATAGCTAAACTAGGCTACTTAATTATTACAACACTTAACTAATTAGCACACTAATTAATTAAATTACAAATTCATGCTAACTAATAAGTAAAGCATTAAATTACACTACTTCAGCTCTGCTTCAGAAAGCTGAGTCATGCATGCATTCGGTTTTTTGCCCTGAAAAGCCTTTCGGTTTGCTCTTTAGAGGCTCTGTTTGCAGGGTGTCTCCAAGAACTTCTGCTGAACCTTACCAAAACACTGTTGGAGAGTGCATCAGTGGCCTACCAGCCATGATTGGTTGCTACCGGCCATCTGCCAACCAAGAGTGGGCTATGCCGGCCAAGGATGAAGCATTGCCGGCCACTGGTGAGCAACTGCCGGCCACTGGTGTGCTAAGTCACCAAACTTCAACATAGCACAAATAGAGGAAAATGGAGGGTTTCCCAAGGACATGTTTGTACTGTGAAAGAAGTCTGAATTTCTCACTTTATCATTCATCTCACAATTACATTATATACAACTTACAAATCTGTGACTAATCTGTAACTAATCATCTAACAACCTAACTAATCAAACTAACTAAACTTTAACAAACTAACTGCATACAATACAAGGGAACTGTTAACATGTTACACAGCTCATGGTGTGTGATACATCTTCACACAAGTCTGCATGTGATCAGCTTTAAATGGGCGGTGATCTGGCCCCTTGTGTGCTCTGCTATCTGCTATAGTAGTTGTAGCTTTGACCGTATTTGAATCTTTGTGGTAAGTTGTGCTGTGTTGAGTCTTCATCAACCCCCCTTAAGCTGAATGGGGCAGCAATCACCAGAAGCTTGGATTGCAGATAAAGAAATCAAGAGACAGTTAATGGTTTAGTAAAAATATCAGATATCTGCTTGTGGGGATGTGGTTTGGAAATACTCTTCAGATCTTGGGGAATGCTCGTGATCTTCAGCCAGTCACCTGAAAATGAATGAACATTCCAGTCGGGGGTGCCAGAATTAGCACTTTGACGGATAAGTCAGTGTATACTCTCTTGATTACTTGTATCTTAGGTTAAGTTTACTAGTTCTCACATACGTTTCTCTGACTGATGATCCTACATTTATATTATTCTCTTTGGGCCCTAGGGCCAGGCCCACCCTCGATCCTTTACATGTACTTTTACTCGGCCTTTGTTCCACTAGTTGGAATGCCGATTATTTTATTCGGCTCTTCAATTGATTAGGATCAATGCCGAATAAATATTATGTTCTGGGTTGGACTCGTCCATCCATCCCCATTGATCCAATAAAATTCGGCTCCCACACTGCTTAGAGGAAGGAACATAGCGAATTTGAAGTTGCTTTTGAAGAACTTTTTCGCGAACAAAGTGATAATCTATTTCAATATGTTTGGTCCGTGCATGGAAAACAGGATTAGAAGCAAGGGAAATTGCAGACAGATTATCACACCAATGAGTAGGAATGGTGGAAGAAGACAAGAACATTTCAGCGAGAAGCATTTGAACCAAAGAAGCTTCAGCTGCAGCATGTGCCAATGCTCTGTACTCTGCCTCAGGGGAAGACCTAGCAATAGTAGGTTGTTTCTTGGCTTGCCAAGAAATAAGGTTAGAACCCAAAAAAACACAAAACCCAGAAATAGATTTGCGGTTAGAGGGATCACCAGCCTAGTCTGCATCAGAGAAGATATGCAAATCAAAAGAACCAGGACTGAAATTAAGACCATAGTGCAGAGTACCCTTAAGATATCTGAGGATTTGTTTGACTGCTGCAAAATTTGTGACAGTAGGCATATACATACGTTGACAAGCCATGTTAACAGCAATGGAAAGATCAGGTTGAGTAAGAGTGAGGTATTGAAGAGCTCCCATAATGCTTCTATAGAGAGAAGGATTATGAAATGGCAAGGAATCATCAGCAGAAGAAGATAAGGGAGGTTTGAGAGACAAATGAGAAGAGTAAGGCTTGCATTCAGCAAGACCAGCTTTGAGTAAAATATCATAAGTGTAGACGTCCCCGAACGCCCCGGGAGGGTTAAGTACCATTCCGTTCATATTGGGGTCACTACAGTTCATAGGACTCAAATGTCACGGTTCTTAATCTTGAACCAAAGAGTCCAAATTCGGCAAATCATTTTGAGAAAACTGATTTTTGAAAGAAGTGCCAAACAAAGACTGCTTTGCCAGGTACAGAATCGCCACCTAAATGTTTTTTAATGGGAAATTTAGGAAACCCTAACTCGGTGCCTAAGGCCACGTGTCCGTCATCACCAAACTTGCCTCGGCTCGGGAACTTGGGTACGATTGGGGAAGGTCACTTCATGAGCACCCCCGCTCGCCCGGTCAAAGACCGGCCTCTACTAACCATGATATCTGATTTTGAAAACATTGTGCGCTCGTATTCCGGTTATTAGCCTAGATTTACTATGTGATGCACATAGCATACAAGTATAGACTGGATCGCCTGAATTGGAACAAAACATTTCATGTTTGTTTGTTTGAAAATGGTTTGATGGTGCCACCCGCAGGTAGGCTAAGACGTGAATTTGCCACCCTCGGGTGGGCTTAAGAAAACATGATTTTGCCACTATCTAGTGGGCTTTAAAACAAACATTTGATGAATTGTTCCAATCCAAATAACCCAACCTTCACCCACAGGCATTCAAGGCAGTTATATCACATAAGCAGTTAGCCTCATGGTAAGCATGCTATTCATGGCAGTCACTCACACGCATGCAAGGATGCTAAAGCATAAAAACTCACCGAGTACTCCAAGCCAAAACAGAAACTACATTAGAAATCATGCATGATCCTAAGTATACAGAAATGCCTAATGCAACACATGCAAAAATGCAAACTATAGCAGGCTCGGCTATTCTAAACATGGCATATGGAATGCTACAGCTAACATGTATTCAACTTGGAATTGAAATACAAATGCAGTTAGTATGATGCGCCGAGCCCAGTGCATGCAAAACAGATGAATGAATGCAAACATGCTATCATACTGTATGCTAATTGAAATATGCCCTAATCTAACCATCATAAGCAGGTAAATAAAAGGGAAGAAAGACGTGGGGTTGGAAGACATACATCACACTCACGCACACTTATTACAATTATGCCCTCGCACAGAGGGTCCAAATAAATATATAGTCCCGAATAAAAGAATAGTATAGTCCAAATAATGTACAAATTCCTAATTAATTAACAAATTAACTAAGAAAGCTGTAAAACTGGCATGCAAGCCAGGGACTGCCTTGATTCCGCTCCGGGTGATGAATGATGCATGTTCGAATTGCCTTTGTGCGGAAATCCATGACGATGCCCCAATTAGCCTTTGTTTGCACTTGTTCTTGAAATGCATGCCAAACTCCGAAAAGTTGCTGATTCTTCATTTTGCTACAACAGAGAGTAGGAAAGGGGCATGGCAATGTATTTTCACAAATGTATGCATGTCTCGATCCTCGTGCCACCAATCACGCATATCGATGCATGATGGCCGAGGAGTCGAATTGCACAACTCAATATGAAATGAATGCACATGAAAACACAACAAAACCTAACTCCATCATGGATGATCCGAATTAATAGGTGGGGAATTGAGACACGTTCCGTCACTTTCAATGCAGGCGTACCTCGTTTCCCGTGCCCGGGATAACTCCTATCCCGAACACGATGCAATATGCATGATATGCATGAAATGCAACTAAGATACAACCTATCATGCGAAAGGCTATGAAATGGCATACACAATGCGCTAATATACAACCTAGCATACACAATGCTATGGAATGAAATGGCATACACAATGCAATATGGACTTGCACTAACATGAGTGGACCTCAGCCACACTCACATAAGAGGCCATAATGATGAAAATGAGACAACTCGAAGTGCGTGCACGCGTGCACGCAAACCAAGGACCGAACCTACGGCACGAAATGCCACTCTAACAAGACATGGAAAAACACACAAAATGGCATACTATCATGCAAAAATCAGAGGTAAAATGAGATGCAAAACAGCCCCGAAACCCGGTAAAATGAAACCCGATGCATGAAACGAGTCCCGAAACACAGGTTTTGGCGCATGAAATGGCCTATAACTATACAATGCATACATAATTTGAATATGAAATGAAAAGACAGAAGCAAGGAAGCCCCGAGACAAGCATTTTTACAGTTTAGAGTGAGGCCAAACAGTGGGCCCAAGTAGGGCTAAATTAGCATACAAAAAAAAAAAAAAAAAGGCTCCGCAAGGGGGGTAATGAAGTAAGTCACAAATTCTGGCCCCAAAAAGGAAAGGGGCCTTCTAAAACATTTAAGAGGGACCAAAAATAGTACTGTTTTCAGTTTATATCAAGCCCCAAAAACAGATACAAATATGCCAAAGATCTCATGCAAGAAATGAGCCCACCAAGGGGTAAAGAAGCAAGTGGTTCATGGAGGTCTCAAACAAGTGAGGGTCCTTCAACAATGTTTAAGAGGGACCCAAAATAATGATTTTTACAGTTTAGCACAAGCCCCAAAACAGTGTGAAAATAGGCTCAAAATATCATGCGAGATGAGGCCACCAAGAGGGCTATAACATGAAGTATACAAAATATGCATCAAACAGACAAAGACCCTCAATGAAACATTAAGAGGGGGTCAAAATAGGGCCATTTTCAGTTTGGACCAAAGTCCAAAAACAGAAGCTCAATAAGCTAATAAATCATGCAAAAAAGGGGACCAAAGAGGGGTACAATGGCAAGTGATACATGAGGGTCCCAAATAGTGGTGATACCTTCTTCAATGTTGAAGAAGGGCTCAAAATAAGCTCATTTACAGTTTATATCATGCCTCAAATCAGATTGCACATAGGCCAAAAATACTATGCAAGATAATGGCATACAAAGGGGTATTGAAGCAAGTGTGAGATGGGGGTCCCAAATAGGGTAAGACCCTGGATGAAATAGAAAAATGAGCTCAAAAAAATGACATTTTCAGTTTTGGTCGGAGCTCAAAACAGCAAGCAAAGAGGGCTAAGAAATGGTGCAAAAATGAGCTAAAAAGAAGGGGAAATGGTGCTTACCCTTGAAGACCAAGCCTTGGCTGCCTCTTGGACTGAAAAATGGTGCTTCCTAGCCTCTGAAAAACTCCCCAAGCTGCTGGAAATGGAGTGGTGGTGGTGGTGCTAGGTGGTGGTATAGGAAGGGATGTAGAACTTGGGTATTTTGGTCTTGAAATGGAAGGAAAAGGGGGGGGGGTGTGTATGCAAGCTCCAAGGATCAATTTTCCAACCCTAAAACCAGAGTTGGGCAGCTGGTTATGTAGACAAATGAGAGGGAGAAAGAGGGGGAAAAAAGGGAGGGAAAATGCCTCAAGTTTCCCTCCAAAAAAAGTCCCCCGGATTGCAGAATCTGGGGAGAAAAAGTTGCATTTCTGCAGTGTACTCCCTGTAAGGAAGCTGGCCGGCCAACTTTTGGAGCTGCAGGTGGCCGACCGGCCACCTCCCATGGCCGGCCGGCCAGGGGTCAAAAAGGCCAAGTTGAATTAGTGGCCGGCCACCACCAATTGATGTCCTCCCAGGTGCCCTCAACACAACCCTGTGGTCCAAAATTGGCAACTGTGAACCAGGAGAGAGAACAACCCACTTTTCAAAGGGGTTTAAAAGGGTCAAATGGAATTACTGGCCGGCCACCACATATTGGTGGCCTCCCAGATGTGTACAACACAAATATGTGGTTTGGAGCTGAAGAAAGTAGCCTTAGTGTAGTCAACATTAACTTTGAAGTGAGAAAAACGGGCGTCGGAGGGCGATAATGGAATATAACTGGTCACTGAAAAAATTACTGGCCTCCCACCCTTTTATGACCTTCCTGATGATGAAACAGAGGTCCCTGCCAAAAATGAACAAAAACCGATGCAAAATGATGGTTCGGGGGCCGAAACGCGCAGTCCGAGGCCCCGAAAACTGACTGTTAGGCACCAGGAGTGGTGTTCAACCATGAAGTGGATCTCTCAGACCACAATGTCCCTCAAAATGGAGTAAATAAGATGCATTCCAGAAACCGGAGCAAACGGAGGTAGTTAGTCTGTCCCGAACCGAGGCACACGGCCGACAGCTCTGAAAAATTGAGAACCGGGCTCCAAACAGGAAAAATGGCCTACGACCACAAAACGTAGCCTACGGCCACTGAGAGATGGTCTACGAGACCTCTCCCTCCCTTTGGGAAGAGAAAACAGGGCCTGGTTTGCAAACCGACGCAAAGCACAAAAGAGTCCGGAAGTCCGGAGGCAAGGCTCGCAGCCGGGACTCCGCAACCTCAGAACGAGCACAATATGCAACATCACCAAGCGCTCAATCAGTGACGTCTGAGTCTTAAGGTCGGTCAAAAATGGGGTGTCTACAATAAGCATATTTTTGTTGGGACAAAAACAAACCAGTAGGAGTGTGATGGACAGCAATACCTAGAAAGTAACTAACCAGACTAAGATCCTTGAGAGCAAAAACTAAATTCATATGAGAGATGAGAGATAAATATGAGAAGGGGAGTTGCCAGTAATTAAAATGTCGTCAACATAGACAAAAAGATAGGTAATGGAGGAAGCAGTTTTCTGAATGAACAAAGAATGATCACATTGACTATCAACAAATCTTGTGGAAAGAAGATATGAAGAAAAAGTTGTGTGCCAAGCCCTAGGAGCTTGTTTAACCCATAGAGAGACTTGTTTAGTTTACAAACAAAGGAGGGTTGATTAGGACAAACAAAACCAGGTGGTTGGTGCATAAAAACATCTTCATCAAGAGTACCATGCAAGAAGGCATTTGAGATATCTAACTGCCTAATAGACCAGTTAAAGTGAAGAGCTAAACAAAACAAAATCCGAACAGTAGGTTGTTTAGCAACTGGAGAAAAAGTATCATGAAAATCAACACCTTCTTCTTACAAGTAACCTTTAGCAACCAATCGGGCCATGTACCTAGCAATGGTACTATCAGAATGTTTCTTAATTCGAAACACCCATTTACAACCAATAACATGTTTGGCAGTAGAAGGTGGAACTAGAGTCCAGGTATGTTGAGTTTGAAGAGCTTGAAACTCAGTCTGCATAGCTGTCAACCAATGAGGAGACTAAAAAGCTTCTTTGTAGGAGGTAGTTTCAACAAGAGATGGAGAGAGAGAAGCTGATAAACACAGAGAAGAGGCAGCTTTGGATCGAGTAAGCATAGGATGAGTATTAGAGGAAGAAGGAGGAGGATAAGGAAGAATAGGTATTGTTAGTTGAATACCAGGATGAGTAGCCAAGGAATGACACGAAGATGAAGAAGAAGTTGAGGGAGAAGTAGACGAAGGTGAAGAAGAAGTTGATGAAGACTATGCAGAAGAGATAGGTAATGGAGAAGGAGAAGAAGGAGATGAAGAAGAAAGAGGAGCAACAGCCGGAGAAGGCCAAAAGAAAGACTGAAGAGTAGACAAAGAAGGAGAAGATGAGAAAGAAGAACAAACTCTAGCAAAGGGAAATTGAGTTTCATCAAAGATTACATGCCTAGAGACATACACTCGACCAGTAGTAGGATCCAAGCACCTATACCCCTTCATGGAAGAATGATAACCAATGAAGACACAAGGAAGAGATCGAGGCTCAAGTTTGTGAGAGGTATATGGGCGAAGCCAGGGATAATAACAACACCCAAACACTCTCAGAAAATCATAGTCAGGTTGGACACCAAATAAAACCTGAAAAGGACTAAGACAAGGAGATTGAGACCTACGCAACCTATTAATGAAGTATACAGCAGTAGAGACTACTTCAAACCAAAACTTGAGAGGTAAAGAGGAATGATGCAAGAGAGTTATAGCTGTTTCAATAATATGTCTATGTTTTCTCTCTGCTAATCCATTTTGAGATGGAGTATGAGGGCAAGAGAATTGATGAACAAGACCATCTTCAGTGAAATTTTTTTGAAATTTATGAGTAGAATATTCACCATCACCATCGAATCTAAAAATCTTAAGAGAGGTTGAGAATTGTTTTTCCACAAACATCTTAAACTCCAAGAACTTAGTAAAGACCTCACTCTTGTAATGTAAAAGGAACAACCAAGTCAAACCATTGAAATCATCAATAAAAAGAACATAGTAGCTATATTGAGATTCATCTCAAGTAAACGGGCCCCAAACATCACTATGGATGAGGGCAAGAGGTTGGTTAACAACAGAAGAACACAAGGTAAAAGGCAAACGATGACTTTTAACCACACAGCAGTGAGAACAAAGTCCATTATTATCCTCATTACAAAGAATAGGAACAGACTTAGCTATAGTATTGAACTTAGCTGTTGATGGATGACCTAATCTCTTATGCCGCAAAGTAGAAGAGATGTTTTGAGAAACATAAGCCTTTGGAGGAGAGGAAAACTAGTAAAGACCATTAGAGTGAAAACTTTTAGAAAGCACTGCCTTCGAAGTTTTGTCCTGAACAACAAAGGAATTTTTTTATCAAAAGTGATGGTACAATTATTATCTTGAGTGAGCTGATGAACATAAATAAGATTGGAAGAAATTTGTGGAACATGAAGTAAATTGTTCAACTGAAAATGAAAGGTAGGAGTAGGAAGAATACCAGCTCCACTATGATGAATAGGAAGAGAATCTTCATTTCCTACCACAACTTGATCATTACCTTGATAGGGTTGATACAGCTGCATATGTTGCAAGTCATTAGTGATGTGAGTGGTAGCAGCTGAATCAAGATACCAAGGAGAAGCCTCAGATGAAGAATAAGAAGAACCAGGACCTGCAGCAGAGAAGGCACGAAGAGCTGTAGTAGATGGAGAAGAACCACTAGGATAGAGAGAAGGCAGAGGATAGCCTCCTTGAGTTGGTGAACTAGAAATAGAGCCATACGAAGGTGAATAAGCTGGTACATAAACTAGATTTATAGCTGGTGTATAAGTTGGATTCATACGGTTACGACATTCAAGAGCTGTGTGATTGTTTTTGCCACAGATTTGACAAACAAGACCTAAACCACGACGACCTCTGTAGTTAGAAAAATTTGTATATTGACCTCTGCCACGAGAACTGGAACGATTTCCTCTGTAAGTAGAAAAATTTGACCGATGAGGACTTGACTGAAAATGTTGATGTTGTGAACCTTGAGAAGGCTGATATGGTGAAGCTAGGGTTTGAGATGTAGAAGAAGTTCCTTGAACTGCAGAGAAAGCAATATTATGAGAAGAATGTAGATTGATCTTCTCAATATGGATTGCCTCAGAACACAACAAGGAGGACATTTCTTCCATGGTTACAGCACCAGATCTAGCTCGAATAGTTGTTTTGAATGAGTTTTACTCATCAAGAAGACCATTCCAAACAAGAAGAATAAGATCTTCATCATCGATAGGTGTAGTGACAAGTGCAATTTGATCTGAAATTTCCTTGAACTGTTGCAGATAGGCCTCCATAGTTTGAGATTTCTTTGAAAGTGATTGAAGTTTGTTCTTGAGTTGATGAATATGTAAGCGTGATAAAGAAGTAAATCTCTTTTCCAAAGCAAGCCATACTTCATGACTATACTGCAGATGCAATACAGAAGAAAACACTGGTGGTGACAAGGTCACAATTAAACAACTCAGAAGATGTGCATCGACAAGCTTCCATTTGCTGAATTCTGGATTGGAGACGGAAATGTTCTGCGCATTCATTGTTGTAGGAGAAGGACAAACAACTGATCCATCAAGATAACCAAAAAATTCTGTAGCTCTAAACAAATTCGGAACTTGACTTTCCAAATTAGATAATTTGATGAGTCAAGTTTGACAATGACTAATGAATTGAGATTGGAAAGAAGAAGAGAAAGATTTGGCATTGAAGATAATGCCATTGTTGAATGCTCATTAGAGCTCTATAGGCTCTGATACCATGAAAGAAGTCTGAATTTTTCACTTTATTATTCATCTCACAATTACATTATATACAACTTACAAATCTGTAACTAATCTGTAACTAATCATCTAACAACCTAACTAATCAAACTAACTAATCTTTAGCAAACTAACTGCATACAATACAAGGGAACTGTTAACATGTTACCCAGCTCATGGTGTGTGATACATCTTCACACAAGTCTGCATGTGATCAGCTTTCATGGACTGCTGCTATGGCCTTTCTTTTGCACTGTGTGCTCTGCTATCTGCTATAGTAGCTGTAGCTTTGGATTGTTTGGACTGCTGTGGTAAGTTGTGCTGTGTTGAGTCTTCATCATACTGCACCCTCTCCATATCATCTCAAAACATCAAAGGAAGGGGGGGCTATTGGATCCAAAACCATCAATCAAGTATCTCAATGCATGATGGCCAAAAATCCAACTTGTACATATTTAATAAATGCACAGAAACAAGACTCTAAGTACCATCACCCATCATGCATGATCAGGAGCAATGGAGACGAAGGAGATTGGCTCATTTCATCACTTGAAGTATGAAATAAACCAATCTACCTTGTGTTCAATATAACGTCCGATTGAACACAATGCAATGCAAATACAACATGCTTATCTTGCTCACATTTTACTTGATTGATTTTGTTTAGACATTTTAACATTACCGATCCATTCTTTAACTGGTTAAGTCCAATGTGAGTGTCCTCTAATGAGAGGGGTCAACCAAATGGTGGTTTAAGGCATGAGAGAGATTATGCCTTTGACTAGGAGGAACCCTCAAAAGAGGGTTAAAGCCATTTGAGCACAAACCCCACCTCATGTTTAAACACAACCTTAAGGCCAAACAACCCTCAAAGCAAATTGAAAAATGAAGAAATGAGGGAGGTGGCAGATATTCAATGCTGATATGGCATGAAACACAACATGTAAACAACTCATGTACAACATGTTAAGAGACTTAAGCCTTAAAACTAGTGAAGGACACAACACTAGAGTCATGCAATACAATGCTCAAATGACTAAACCAGCTATGGACAGACCTCAAACATGCCAAAACAAAGGCTAAAATGTGCTGAGATGATAGCATGAAAAGCAAGAAAATGATGTTCATGTATTAGCTCACAAACAAGCCATAAAGCTCAACTCTCAAAAGCACTTAAAGAGTGAAATATATGGAAGTGTGACAGAGTTATAAGCACTGAAATCACATGCTAAATGATGCCAAAACATGCAAACAACACATGCACAACATGTTAGAGGCTTTAAAACTCAAAGCTAGTAAGGGCCTTTGCACTACAATCATGCGTAACAAGTCTCATATGACCCAAACCACTCAAAATAGAGTTAAAGCATGCTAAAACATGAGCAAAAACATGCTGGAGTGTAGCCAAAATAAGCTAGAATAATAAGCTAAAGAATCAAGTATATTAAGCTAGTAAGCATAATTGTACTACAAGTACAAAAAGCAAGCAACAAGTGGCCCAACCATCCAAAAATAGAGTTTAAACATGTCAAAATAAAGCCTAAAACATGCTTGAACTAAGCTACAAGAAGGTAGAAAAACATGCTCACATGTTAGGCCATCAACACATACAAGCAAGACAAGAGGAGGGGAGGCCACCCCCCTATTTTGATCCTCAATCCCAACTTTTTACCATTGAAAATCCCCTGGATTTCAATGGTTAAAAGGCCAAAAAAAGTTGTTTTAGAAAGCTTTGAAATATGGCACAAAAGCTTAACAAGCAAAAAGACAAGAAGGGTGGACCACCCCCAAACTCATAAGGGGCATAAACCACCATTTTTAGGACTGAAAAATAGAGTTTTTTTCAGTTCAAAACCAAGCCAAAAATAGTTTGCAAAGGTCGTAAAAACAAGTATGAAAACAAGCTTAAAGGGTGAGTCTTATACCTTTTGAAGCCAAGCACACTTTGAGGCGCAAAACCAAGTCAAAACCACCTTAAGGAGTTCCAAGAGAGCCTTCTAGAACCTTAGCTCAAAGGTTTCCAAGTTTGGTTAAGGATGTATAGGCAAAGGAGAAGTGTATCTACACTTGTAAGCTCTTATGCACAAAGGTTCTTGAGAGGGAGAAATGTAGAGAGAGAGGCTCCCAAAATTTTACTTTTCAATTGTTCTAACCTTTAAAACCATAGAGAAGACTCTCTATATATAGCAAAATACAAGCTTTGGTTGAAAATATCTCAAGAGAGACAGTTGGAACAGTTGGACAACAAATATCTGCAAAAATTTGTTTTTCTGCATCAATGGCTGGCACTTCTTCATTGTTGGCCGGCATGGGACACTCTTGGATGGCAGGGGCCGGCACATGGCCAAAAAATCCCATTCATGGTCAGAAACTTCCACCTCTGGTTGGACAAAAAAATTTGCCTTTTTGGCCCAACTTCAAATGGACATAACTCCTTCATCTGGACTCATTTGTAGGTCATTATTGAGCCTAAATTGAAGCCCTAGAAGTCTTATTTCCAATGGAGGCAGCCTCACATCAAAATTCCAATTGGGCAAAAAGTTATGCTTCTTTGAGTGAAGACTGCTCAGTTTTGATCCTACCCGGATTCATGCCGAACTTCTCCCAAACTTGGTTTCTTCTCTCCTCTCCTATTTTCTTCAAATCCAAACCCATAAACAAGGTGATTTGAAATATTTTTCAAAGAGTTCATCTCTCTTTCATTCATTTTCACTTTGTCCTTGCTCGGTTTACCGAAAAGCGTGACATTTAACAAAATGCGAGTGTCGGAACATCGTAGGAACTTTTTCAAAAGCTAATTTGAAAGAGAGGGTTTTAAGGTCTCAAAATCATTTAGTCAAAAGGCTTTAGTCTAAAAATGGGGTGTAAGGTTGGGATTTGACTCTCTCCTTGCCGAAGAAATCGAACCTTTGCACTGCACATCTCATCACCAAGTAAACCATCAGTAGTGCCCAAGTCTTAAGGGCTGTCAAAAATGGGGTGTCTACAGTTGTCCCTCTTTGACAACGCTTAGAGTCATGAAATGACGTGAGTGAATGTCAAAGGCCAGAGATGACCCATTTTTGACAAGGCCGAAGACTTGGACAAACAAATAAAATGCAAATGCAAAAACAGATGGTTGTGCCCGCAGGCTACCTACGTATCCTTTTGCAAGGAATCAAACCAGCGTAGTTTAGGTGCAGGATGCAAAATGATACACAATGTAATGAAACAATACAGACAATATGCAATGCAACGAAACAATGCACATGATATACAATGTAATTGAATTAGCAAACCACAAGTAGTGCAAAACCACACAAATATCATAAAGAGATGGAGATGCAAAATCAAACTACGTTTAACATAGAAAAGGTGCCGGAACCCTCAAACCACAATTTTCTTAGTGGAATAGGTGTGTGCACATGCAGAACTATGTGTTTCGCAGAAAGAATACAAGTAATTGGATGGTATGATATAAGCGAGGAATGATCTGCTGAGGAAAGATCATGATCCTAAATGCTGAATGCAACAAAACAAAATACGATGCAATGGATGAAGTGAATAAGGCGCGCGGCCAAACCACATTTTGCCTAGAAAAGGCATGGACACAAACTAGACCACATCTAATAAAGTAAAGGTGCTGAAACCCTCAGACCACAATTCTCTTTAGTGGAATAGGCACGTAAACATTAACACAGAACCATGCTTCAATGAAGGAAATGTATGAGCACATGTCAGACTAAGCTTAACAAAATAGACATAATATATGATGATAGATATGATGTAGTAGCTAGGAAGCAAAGGTACCTTACAAGGGCAATTGGTGATGACTCACTTCATGCTGATAGGGATCTTCCCCTTCTTCTCGGTTGAACCACATGTACTACTTTTCTCCCTAGCTATGGTCGCAGCTTTCCCTATTCTCCAATAGGGTGATAGACTAGGTTAGTTCAGTATCCAGAATTGAGGCACATACCCACTACCACAACCTATGGGGCTGTCATGCAAATTTCAAGCCGAGGATACACCCCTGAGTATTTAAACCAGACTTTAGTCTCGGAAATCCTGAACCTTTGCGTTCTAGGCATTGGCCATTCGAACTCTAGTTTCCACCGTCTCAGTTGATCTCCTAGGAACTCACTGCAAACACAGGCATGTGGCTATACCAGACCACTAGAAGTCGTTTGGGCACGACAAACACTAAAGGAAATGCACTTTTAGAGGATTTAAGGTCTCCTAGACCAGGATGAATGCACAAGACAGTACGATGCAGAGTGAATGCACAAAATAGTGCAATGCAGGTACACAAGACAGTGCGAACAAAATGAATGCACAAAGCAATGTGATGCGCTAAACAGGGCGAGTAATTTGAAATGCACTAGATAGTGCGATCTACTAGACAACGCGAACAATTCTGAATTGAAATGCACTAAACAGTACGATGTGCTAAACAGCATGAACAGTTTTGAAATGCACTAGACAGTGCGATGCGCTAGACAGCGTGAACAATTCTGAATTGAAATGCACTAAATAGTGCGATGCGCTAAACAGCGCGAGCAATTTTGAAATGCACTAGATAGTGCGATGCATTGGACAGTGCGAACAATTTTGAAATGCACTAGACAGTGCGATGTGCTAGACAGCGTGAACAATTTTGAATTGAAATGCACTAAATAGTGTGATGCGCTAAACAGCGCAAGCAATTTTGAAATGCACTAGACAGTGCGATGCACTAGACAGCGTGAACAATTTTGAAATACACTAGACAATGCGATGCCACTGCACAAAAAAGTGCGATGCGCAAGAAAGCGCGTGTAAGTGCACAAGAAAGTGCGATGCGCAAGAAAGCGCGAGTGCATCCAAATGCGCCACACGTGAGTGGAGAAAGGTTGCGCAAGAAAACGCGATGCACTAGACAGTGCGAGTACATCCAAATGCGCCACACGTGAGTGGAGAAAGGTTGTGTAAGAAAGCGCGATGCACTAGACAATGAAAGTATATCCAAGCACGCTACACGCAAGTGGAGAAAGGTTGCGCAAGAAAGCGCGATGCACTAGACAATGCGAGTACATCCAAACGCGCTACACGCGAGTGGAGAAAGGTTGCGTAAGAAAACGTGATGCACTAGACAGTGCGACTACATCCAAACCTGCCACACGCGAGTAAAGAAAGGTGCGCAAGAAAGCGCAATGCACTAGACAATGCGAGTACATCCGAACGCACTACACGTGAGTGGAAAAAGGTTGCGCAAGAAAACGCGATGCACTAGACAGTGCGAGTATATCCAAACGTGCCACACGCGAGTGGAGAAAGGTGCGCAAGAAAGCGCGATGCACTAGACAGTGCGAGTGTGATGAAATTGTGAAATAGATGTATTGAGTGAGATCATTGTGCGATAGATGCTTGGTGTTAATTGAAAGCGTGTTCGATGCATGAAACACGCATATTCTATGCAACATTGAAAGCATATTCTATGCAAGAATCATAAACGATGCACGACACGCATGCAAAAAAAAATGTATATGTAAATGTACATTCAATGCAAGAAGGAGGGCAAATATGTACTTTGGTGCCTCCGATTTACCTTTTAGAGGACTTTGCAACATGCCTAACTCAAAAAGGACACACCCTGTTGGCGAGGGGTAACATCTGTATGTAAAAACCTTGGGTACTGCTTGGACTGCCATTCTAACTTGAAGCAGGTTTAAGCTTGGGGTCGAGATACACTCATACTCCAGAGAAAGGTGAGGCCAGAGGAGATGCACCTGGAATGTAGTCTTGGAACTTGCCGAAGTTGAAACACACTAAGATGCTCCAAATTTTCCCTCTTTTCTTTTGCTTTGCAGTCTGGAACCTATATAGCTTCAGACAGGTCCTTGTTCTATTGTTCTGACATAACTTGGGTTGAACTTTGCAGTCTATGAAAGAAAGAATCTGGTTTTGCACAAATGTGGAGAATGACACAGCACTCTGAGCACAAAACGATTTATTTTTGAAATTGAAATTGAGAAATGAGTTCTCAATTGAGTATTGAGCCTACGACTAACCACAGCCAAAATGACTCAATAAAGGAAAACAACGGTAAAACAACCTAAACACATCTATTGATACTCAAAACGACTTAAAACAAGAATTGAGACAAACGACAAACACAACATACAGTGTGTTACAAAGGTGAGAGACCTCTCGGTTCACGAGGAGCCTATTTCTCCGAGTATTGTTTCCCACCCTTTCTTATTTGTGACTCTCACATCACTCTGGCACTCAATCTCTTGTTTTCTAAAAAAGCCTTTTCCTCACTTTTTCTCTTAGCGTACATCTCTCTATTCTTCAATCTCTCTTATTTTTTATCCTTTCCCTGGGTGGTTGATAGATAAATAGGAAGTTGTGGGCTTGTGCCCCTAGCATTCTACTAGATGCTCATTCTTCCGCTCACAACAGTGAGCTTTCCCACAGAGGGTTGTGATGTGATTGGGTGTGCAGCAGATCTGCAACTAACATTTGTTGATGATGCCCTTGGCCAGTTTGGATATGATCAGATCTGTCCAGATGAGAGAGTGCAATATTCTACTCCATTTCAGTTCGTGCTTCGCACTTGGCTTCATACCTTGCTGCTTGGAGGATGCGAGAGCTTTTGGCCTCTGTTGTTAGCTTCAGCTGTGCCCTTTTCGGCGAGTATATTGATAACGGGGGAAAAGACAGAAAACTTGACTCAAGTGTGCCCCTAGTTCATCATTTTGACTATTTTTTGTTTTGGCTTTCTGCTAAAACAATTTTGACCCACATGAGAGTTAGATTAAGATACTTGTTCGATTTTCTGATTCGAAATCATGCAAGTCAGGTTGTGAGCACTGAAAATTTTCATTTTTTGGGTCTAAGAAATGGTCCAGTTTTTGGAAAAATGGAATAATTTTCGAGAGAATTAGTCAACCTCACTAAAAATCCTCAAAAACTATTTTTGCAAATGGCCACTGCTCAACCAACACGAAATCTACTCTCAAGATGCACGACCTCAGATCTGAACTTGATTTGTCTTGCAGCTGAATCTTCTAACAGAATAGGATAACCGAATTTGAATGAAGATGAGCCAATTTGCACATGGATAGGATAGCCAAGTTGAACAAGGATAAACCAATCAACATGGATGAGCCAAGCAGGCTGAAAATGATTAGGGCCGGACTTCAAAATGAAGTTACCTACGTATCCCAAACATGGGAATCAGGCCATACGTAGTTCCGGGTGAGGTTCACTCGGGTGTTGATACTCTCCTTTTGCGCTCTAACTTTTGCCAAGGCCACCCTTCTGGGTTTCCAACCTTGCAAGCTCTGTTTTTCTTTTCTTTTCATTTCTTTTCATTCTTTCTCTTTTATTCCTTTCTTTTCTTTTTCTTTTTTTGCATTTTTTTTTTCATTTCTGTTCTTTTCATCTTTTCTTTTCTTTTTTCTTTTTTTTCCTTTTCATTTGCTCTAACTTTTGCCTAGGTTGCCCTTTTGGGTTTTCGGCCCAGCGAGTCTCTCAAGGATAAAAAAAGTGTAACTTTGTCCATGTTGATCGATTTGAGATCTCGAAGCCATCTAAATCCAGGAGACTGGCCGCCGTTCACTGATGATGTAAGAGTCCATCCAACCAGGTAGGAATTTTCCCCTAGTGTTGTGGATAGGAACTTGATTGTCCTTCAACAATAAACTTTCTTCTTCCAACTACTGGAATTTGGTTTTTTTGCCAGTCTTCATTGGTTTGCAGAACAATCCATCTTTTGAATCTTTGAGTACATCTGACATTTTTGCCCCTAGTTTAGGGGCTACTTCTGATCTAGCTTTGCAAGCTTCCTTTGATGACATCTGATCTTCTTGATCTGACTTTCTTGCCCCTAGTCCGAGGGTTGCTTCAAATTTGGCCTGGCGGGCCTCTTGTTGTGATTGCTTGCTTGAACATTCTAAATTAAGGCTCAAGGTTTGAAAGAAAAAGGGGTTGAGTCTCGAGGCTGAGAGCGATCCTATGTTGCACAATCTCAAGAGCGATTCCACACAGCTCTTCGCAGAACCATGCAAAATATTTTTTGAAATCTTTTAAGAAAACGACTAGTCGCTCTCGCCGAAGACAATGTAGAACCAATCTGGATCAAGTCAGGATCCTTCTTAGTACTAACATTAACAAGCATGATCTCATTCATTAAGGGCTTAGCATGCCTCTCTTCCTCTCAAGTTGATCAAAATTTTGCAAATTCCGAGGAATTCCTCCCTCTTTGTTTTCATCACAGTGCTAGAAACGTTTTGAAAACTTAGGTCAATGTAATGATTTCAAGGAACAAAAAAGTAAGTGAAAAGCACTGCCGTTTCATTCAAATTTGCTGGCACAATTGGCTCCATGGCAGAAACAGACGCAAAAGGATGAAAAAGACAAAAAATAAAACAAGATAGTGATGTCCGAGGTAACACCCCCAAAATCACCTGACTACAATGCAACAGGACTGACTTGATACAACAAGATTGACTCGACTGAGTCAGCACAAAAAGACTGACTCAATACAATACAACAAGAGTGACCCAATACCTAAGTCAGAAAGTAAAATCACCAACATTCGCAAATTGCTCAAAATAGTGCGTGCCATCTCCATATCTGGAGTAAACTGAGCGCCATCAGCAGGTGGTTCATCCCCCGATCATATAATCACATTATCCCCCACATTCATCGATCCAGTGTCGATAGACTTTACGGGACTTGGTGCGACGATGACCTTGTTATCAATCAAATCTTGTATTTTGTGGTGAATACGAAAGTAGTTGTCAGTGCCATGATTGATTTATTGATGGAGGGCACAGTACTTGGCCGGATCATGCTTGGCTGGAAGGGGATTCAGGAGAGGCCAAGGCTTAAAGGGTTTGAGATGGCCTTTTTTTATCAACACACCCATGGCTTCGGATAAGGACATATAAAGCGAGGCGAAGAACCTCTAGCCTCGGGGCGGGTACTTTGAGGTTTGTGGAGTTATGGATGTACTAACAAAGGGGTTGGCAGGTGCTGACTGGGTTTGCTGATCTCTTTCGAGTGTAGGATTGGAGCTGGGCGTTTCTGGTACGACATCCCTTTTTTAGGCTTGCCCCTTGATTCAGAGTGCTCTCATCCTGAGTGGTAAAAGTGTCATCCATAATTTTTGCAACAACTGCGAGCACTTTCTATTTATTCAGTCCTTCAGCCTTCAAAGCCTCAACAGCCCATTGAAGGTGTTCATGGGGACCAATACCAGAATAAATACTTCAAGCGTGGGACCTCGCCGTGCTACTGATTCGGACTCCCTTTTTGTTTGTTATGTCTTCGTAATCTGAACCAAAGAGTCCAACTCTGGCAAATCGTTTTGAGAAAAAAATAGATTTTGAAAAAGAAGTGCCAAACATGGACTGCTTCGCCAGATACAGAGTCACCACCTAAATATTTTTAAAATGGGAAATTTAGGAAACCCTGACTCGATGCCGAAGGCCACATGTCCGTCATCACCAAAGTTGTCTTGGCTCGGGAGCTTGGGTACGATCGGGGAAGGTCAGCTATGAGCACCCCCTTTCGCCCAGTCCGAAGACCGGCCTCTACTAACCGTGATATCCGATTTGGAAAACGTTATGTGTTCTTGTTCCAATTATTAGCCTAGAATTACTATGTTATGTGCACAACAAACAACTATAGACTAGATTGCCTAATTTGGAAACAAGCATTGCATATCTGTTTGTTTTGAAAGCGTTTCGGATTTTGCTACTCGCAAGTAGGCTAAAACACGGATTTCAACGAATTTTTCCAACTCAGGCAATCCAACCTCCACCCACAGGCATTCAAATAGTTTATCTCATATAAGCATTTAGCCACATGGTAATCATACTGTCATGTTAACATTCACACGCATGCGATATGCTAAAGCATAAATACTTACATCGTACTCCGTGCCAAAACAATAAACCAGTTAGCAAACATGTATGTCCTAGTTCATGTTAAGTGACTAATGCATCGCATACAGAATGTGATTAGGATAGGCTCGGCTAACCCTAAAATGGCATGTGAAATGCAATCATTCGGTGCATGTATTCGAGTTAGATTTGAAAACAAAATGCGGTTTGTATGATGTACCGAGCCCGGTGCATTGTAAGACAAACGCATGGATGCACGCATGCATAGCATAAGGTATGCTAAAATAAACGTGCCCTAATCTACCATCGTAAGCAAGTAAATAAAAGGGAAGAAAGAAGTGGGGGTTGGAAGACATGCACACCACTCACACACGCTTATTACAGATTTGCCCTCGCACGGAGAGACCAAATAAATAATACAAATTAATTAATTACGCAAGTTAATTAAATATTACAAATTAATTAAATTAACTAAACAAATTAATTAATCTAATTAAACAAGCAAAAGCCCTCGAAGCGGGTCGATCTGCGCATGCTCGGGACTTACTCGGAATCGCACTGCCATGCATAGTCTGCCTCTGTTTTCCCTGCTTTGCTTCTTTGAAGACTGCCAAAGTCTCAAGGATCCCTCTCTAGATACTGGGAATCACCACCGGCTAAGTGGAATGACCACCGGCACTAGGATGTGGCCATCGGCACAAAATGAACCCATCGGCTGATGAATTACTGTCGGTCGGCATAAAATGTTGCCGGTCGGCAAACAATGCCTGCAGAACCTGCAACTCACAGCAGCAGAGGCAAAACTTGCATGGCAATACAAATTCAAACAATGTATGCACCAATCATGCCCCCTATCATGTTTGCGACTCAAAGGGGTATGTGCCTCGATTCTCGGGCCACCAATCACGCATTTCCATGCATGACGGCCTAAAAAATCGAGTGTGCACTTTCAATTTCAAATGCATGCAAACCATATAATCACACAAGGAAGCCTAACCTCTATCACACTCACTTCAAGAGGCCAAGCATACACAATGCAATGAAATCCTAGACATGTTGGCTAGCATGCAATATGGACAATGCAAGGCACTTATACAAACATACGAGCAAGCATGCAAGGCAAGCATGCAAACCAAATAAAAGAGGGACTTAAACATGAATTAGGCAACTCTAAATAGGCCTAAAACAGTGGCCAAAGTGCCCAAACATGAAGGCTAAGCACACACACATGCATGCACATGTTAAGGCACAAACCTAAGCATTAAACAAGCAACTCTTAAACACACTTGAAAGAGGCTAAACATGGACAATTGGCATGGAATGAAAAGCTTTAAAATCATGTCAAAATGTGGTGCCAAACCAACGCAAATGAGACAAGCATAAACATGCAAGCATGGTCCAAGTACTTGAGGCAAGTCATGAAGCTTTGAAGCACATTTAGCATAACAAACATGGCATGCATTAAACAACTAAAAACAGATTTTTAGCATGTTAAAACAAGGCCAAAGGACTACTTAGATGGCATCTAGGTGGCTCAAATTCAAAGGCATGCACCATGGTCAAAACATAGGGCATACAACACATGCTCTCAAAGCAACAAAGAGGCAACTAAGGCAAGCATATGAGCATGCCAAAGGGACTGAAATTACATGTTGGATGGTTCCAAACCACCAAAATGATGCAATCAACACATGCTACACATTCACATACTTGAGGCATACAAGCCCGACAAGCCACAAATGCAAAGGAGCTATACTAAGCATGCCAAAATCGATCCAAACAACTATGGACAGACCTAAAGCATGGAAAAATAAGCACAAAATATTCACAAGGATAAGCCTAAAACATGCTCGAACAAAGGCTAACAACCTAAGGCATATTAAGGCAATTACAACCGGTCAGCCTTATGGCAAGCTTTTCCAAGCAAGCCTCCGGCAAATTGTTCATTAATAGTAGATGGCAAATATTGTGACTTAGGCGTACCAATGCAAATGCAATGCAAAGAAACACATAAATGTAGATAAAACAACATATCATGAGTTTTGAATCAAGTTCTCTAAATCCCCAGCGGAGTCGCCAGAAACTGTAGACCCGACTTTCTTTGCGCGCCCCCCTTTTGGAGAGGGCGCGAATTGGTCTTACTATAGTTCTGACTCTTGCCATGGTTCTAAATCTAATCTCACAAAGTGCAATGTGAGACTGATAAATACCAAAGAGTCCAGATTTGGCAATTGGTTTTGAAAAATCAATTTTGAATCAAAAAGAGCCAAACGTGGACTGCTTTGCCAAATTATGAGTGATGTCTGAACTATGAGTGATGTAGACGGACACAAGAACAAGTATTGGATGGAATGACATAAGTGGGGTGACAACCTGCTAGGGAAAGAATAATGATCCTAATGCCGGATGCAATAATTACACTACAATGTAATATATACAATGGATACGGCATGTAGCCAAACCGTATTTTGCCTAGGAAAGGCATGTACACGTACAAGCCGCGTCTGACACAGAAAAGGTGCCGCAACCCTCAAACCAACATACCAGCGTGGAATAGGCACGTACACATGCAGAACTATGTCTCAACGTGAAAAGTATGAGCACATACCAGACCAAGCTCAACAAGGAAAGGTGCAAACCATAGATGGAAGATGATGTAGTGGATGCATGCAACTAAAATGCAATATATACAATATGCAATGGAATGGATATTTACAATGGATAAGTGAAGGCGAAACATGCATATCGACGCAAGTGAAGAATGCACGACAATGTGGGTGGAAGCGAAACATGCGCGTCAACGCAAGTGAAGAATGCACGACAATGCAGGTGGAAGTGAAACATGTGCGTCAACGCAAGTGAAGAATGCACGACAATGCGGGTGGATAATGCAGTGGGTGCATGCAAACTATAATGCAATATAGATGGATGTTTACAGAAAATGCATGACATATGCACTATATTACAACGAAATGCATGACATATGCATGGTTTTTTTTCGTTTTTTGGATTTTTTGAAATGCATGACATATGCAGTGTTTACAATGATGCATGACATATGCAGTTTTTGGATTTTTTGAAATGCATGACATATGCAGTGTTTACAAATGATGCATGACATATGCAGTTTTTTGGATTTTTTGGATTTTTTGAAATGCATGACATATGCAGTATTTACAAATGATGCATGACATATGCATGTTTTTTGGATTTTTTGAAATGCATGACATATGCAGTATTTACAAATGATGCATGACATATGCATGTTTTTTTGGATTATGCATCGAAGGTCTTGCACCTTCCAAGGATTTAAGGTCTCCTAGACCGTGATGCACAGGACGGTATGATGCGCAAAATAGCGTGATTGAATGCATGCAAAATGCAACGAGATGCGCAGAATAGCGCGATGGAATGCATGCAAAATGCAATGAGATGCGCAGAATAGCGCGATGGAATGTATGCAAAATGCAATGAGATGCGCAAAATAGCGCGATGCGTTAGACAACGCGAGTACACAAGAAAGTGCGATGCGATGCATGCCAAATGCAATGAGGTGTGCACCTTAATGCACCGACGGTCTTGCACCTCCCGAGGATTTAAGGTCTCCTAGACCGTGCGCGTTTAGGGTCTCGCCAGACTGGTGTGGGGCAATGCATGAGTTGAGATGCGGTGCACAAGACAGTGCGATGTGTAGGATTGCGTGATAGAATGCATGCCAAATGCAATGAGATGCGCAAAATAGCGTAGTGCGTTCGGATAACGCGCATGAAGGTCTTGCACCTCCCAAGGATTTTAGGTCTCCTGGACCGTGCGTGTTTAAGGTCTCGCCAGACCAGCGTGCAACAATTATACAACATTTTAAGCGAATGCATTGCAAGCAAGTAAACTTGAACCAAACTACATCTCATGCAGAAAGGATTAAGAGAATTAAGCAATTCTCACGGCGTCCCACGCGGAGAAGGCTAAAAGCGACTACCGAGAACACCCGGAGTATCAAACACAACATCTCTCAGCGTATCGTACACAGGAGAGGAAAGAGCAAAAGAAAAAGAAACCTCTCAACGTAGTACACGTGGGAGGGGAAAGACAAAAGGCCTCTTAGGAGGGGGGGACAACGCACACGACGAGCGAGACCACGCGAGTCACAAAGGGGATGCAAGACACTGCAAATGAGACATGCATGCCTCAAAGGACGCAAAACAATGCAAATGAGACCCGCATGCCTCAAAGGATGCAAAATAATGCAAATGGCCTTGAATGCGTAACAACGCACGTGTTTCGGAATGCCTGACGATGCATGGTAAGGGAATGTACGACAACGCGAACGATGCGCGAGGCGACGTATGTATTTGAAACGCATGACAATGCTTGTTTTAAAAAATGCAATGACAATGCATGAGAGATGTGCATGACAATGCAAGGGGGTGCGTGTTACAATACGTGTTGAAGGTGCATAACAATGCCACTGTGAGGCGCATGACGGCGCGATGTAATGCACCGAAATAGTGCGATGAACGCGTGCAACGCACACGGGGCAACTTTTGAATCTTGCAAAAGACAAAAGGATACAATCATTGCATGAATTTGAGTGCTACGCACAGAAGGCGCGGTCCGAGGTCAAAATGGAGGCCGGTTGAGCATCGGAGATACACTTTCTTGCACTTTCTTGAGCTATAAAGACCAGAAACTACTCATATGGCCTAAACAAGGCTGTGGGAACACCACCGGCCGGGAGGGGAAGCCACCGGCTGTCCATAGGCTACAAAACAATTTCATTGGCAGAAAATTCTGCCGACCGGCAAAAAGTTGTTGAGTCGGGGCAGATTCAACTTTTCACCATGGGTGTTTTAAAATAGGGTTCCAAACCCTATTCTTTCACTTTCTCTCTAGCCGAAAATCACACACTCTCTCTCTAGAGTTCTTTTCCTTCCTTGATCCCTCCGTTTTCTCGCGTTTTACACCCGTTCTATCGTTTGATTCACGAAGTTTATCGCGTTTCGAACATTTTCGACTGATTGAAATTTAATTTCGGCACATCCTTTGCCATTTCCGCCTTTTGATGCTCATTCCCCTCGAGTTTCTCTCGAGTTTCGCGCCTTTTTCCCATCTTGACCTTTCCGGCCATTTTTCACCCTCCCGGGGGTTGACTTTTCGATTGACTCTTCGTATTCCGACCCGATTTTCATTCTCTGACCATTTTCTCATCTCTCTTGACATGGCCGATGACATTCCGTGCGGTGGGACTCCCTCGGATCACAAGATGGATCCTGAGGTTGAGCTTCTTCCTTTGAGCGAGCGCCCGTTCGACCCAGCGACCTACCGGCCGGCGATTCACGTTCTGCCACCCGACAGACTACGTCAGTTTAGGAGCTTCGACATGGCGTTGGATCCTGAGCTCTTGCTACGCGAGCCTGCCTGCCACCTATCCTCCGGTGCTTCTGAGGTAACCTTCTTTCTCTGCTTTACTTTCTGCAATGTAGAATGTTTAACTGCCAATTGTCATAGCTGGTTGCATTCTTTAACTGCTTAGTTCCGATACACTGATACACAGTATATTGTAATTGATTACAAATGCGTTTGCAACTGATTATCTGTTTAAGACTCACACGCGCACACACTGCACTAGCCTTGAACCACTCAAACCACGGCACTCACCGTATTTCACTGCAAACACCGACACCCGATACCTGTTTGAATCTGAAAAAAAAACTTGTACGCATGCCACATTTGCACCGAGCCACACAAACACGCTGACGCATCACACGTTGTAGTTCACTAGAAGCACACCGGCACCCGGTATCTATTTGAATCTGAATATATGCACGCATGCCAAATTTGCACTGAACCACTCAAACACGCTGACGCATCACACGTTGTAGTTCACTGTAAGCACACCGGCACCCGGTATCTGTTTGAATCTGAAAATACGCACGCATGCCAAATTTGCACTGAACCACTCAAACACGCTGACGCATCATACATTGTAGTTCACTGTAAGCACATCGTCACCCGGTATCTATTTGAATCTGAATATATGCACGCATGCCAAATTTGCACTGAACCACTCAAACACGTTGACGCATCACACGTTGTAGTTCACTGTAAGCACACCGGTACCCGGTATCTGTTTGAATCTGATAAACTTGCACGCATGCCACATTTGCACTGATTTTGACTGTTTCTTCAAAACTGTACATTTTGTATTGCTTCGCAACTATTTGTTTGAAAACAGGGAGACTCCCATACCATCCGCGGGTATGGGAACACTGTCGCTCGCGAGTGGTACGCCGAGCTACCCGACGATTCAGCGGCATCAGAGACCGAGCCTTTGGCGCCTTTTCGCAGAGGACTCTCGAAGCTATTTACATGTAGACCTCTCCTCGCCGCCCTGGTGGAGAGGTGGTGGGACACCACCGATTCGTTTCATTTGTCCGCGACCGGGGACATGACGATGACCCCTTATGATTTCTCGATGCTCACAGGCATCGGGGTAGGGGGTGATCCGATCCCTGTTGACATTAACATGGATGAGTGGACCACGGCTCAGGTCTACTTGCTTGGCGCGGCACCGCCTCTTGCGCGTCCTGGCTATGTTCGATACTCCTGGTTTGAGGTGCAGTTCCGGGTCCAGCCCCTCCTTGTCAATGCAGCCCCAATGACTCAGGAGGCCGTGGAGAGATACGCACGCGGCTTCCTCATGTTCCTGTTTGGGACGACCATCTTCGCCGACCGGGCGAACATAGTGCCTCTGTGTCTTCTCAGCGCACTAGTGGACGTCAGGGACATCTTACATTTCGATTGGGGTGGCGCCGCTCTAGCCACTCTTTATGGATACATGAGCTCAGCCTCCCGCGGCATCAGACAGTTGCTCGGTACATTTCTTCTTCTGCCTTTCATTTCTGTTCTACATTTTCTGTACTCTGCACACTGCACACACTGTAGTCTGCTTTACACTTGCTGTATACTGTACACACGGCACACACATACTATTCACATTGATCAGTATCGCCTTTACACTGTACACTCTGCACAATACACTGTACAACACATGGCTCTGCTATTTCTGCTTTTACTCCATATTCTGCTTTATCTGATAAATACACTGGTATTTACCTTGCAGTTGTGGGTTTATGCCTACTTTCCTAGGCTCACTCCCGTACTCGATGCAGAGACCCCTCTGGTCGTCTCTTTTTCGCGTCGCTTTGACGGGAGATGCACCCGGAGGCCGCGAGAGACATTTAGCTTCTTCCGCCGCTACTTTGACACTATCACCCCCGCAGAGGTATGTTTTACTTGCAGTTCATTTAAGCTTCGCCTTTCCACTGCATATTTCAATAACAGTAGATAACAAACTGTATTTCAATTTCAGATCACCTGGCGGCCGTGGGCTCCACTGCCAGCGATGATGCGGGATCGGTTTGCCGGTGCCGATGAGACCTCACGTTACCGGATTCTGCTCGAGGGCCCGGTCTGTCGGGCTTGGTACCTGGGTGAGCGTTTCTTACGCCAGACCCTAGGCTTACCTGAGCAGATAGTCCCAGTGCACCCTTCTGAGCACATGCGGGATACTGAGAGGTTCACTGCCGAGCTGATGGCGGACTACACCATTAGCTGGGAGGCAGACGATTTCAGAGGCGAGGGCGATTACTCGGAGTACGTCCGGACCTTTATCATGCGACCTCTGAGCGGCGGTGGAGCGGAGAGAGAGACTGGCGCCCAGGTGGAGTGGGGGCGAGGGGAGAGCACCGAGGAGGCTCGAGTCCGTGGGCGGTGGAGTTCGGGCGGGGTCCGTTGGCTGTACGCCCGCTTCCTTGACTTTCCGAGGGCAGGATGGGGCGACCTACCAGATCCCCTTTGCTCCTCCATCGGCTGATCACGAGCTTGTCGGTGTCCCTGACTTGCTTCCGGTATGTATTACTGCATTTTTGTACAGTCATTTCATTTCAGTTTACTTGATATTCCACAGAATATTAATGCATCTGATACTTTCGCAGGCGTCTTCTGGGTACACCTGGCAGTCATTGGAGATGAATGCCTCCATGATGGGGATGCTACAGCGGACATTCGACCTCCTAGCCCTTTACAGCATCCCGGTATGTTTTTTTCTGACCACGGCCTCAAACCATACACAAACTGCTTTACATAATCTGATGCACAACACAACATCTGATAAACTGCTCATGGCATTTGATACACTGGACTCATACATTGCATTCCGCACTGATCCACTGCTCACGGCATTTACATACACTGTACTCATACATTGCATTCTGCACTGATAAACTGCTCACGGCATACACATACATCAGATTATACATCGTGCATTACGCGATAAATTGCTCACGGCATACATCAGACTCATACATCGCATTCTCGTGCGATAAAGCGCTTACAATACATACACTCATACACTTGCATTACTACTAATAAACCGCTCACGATTTCGATGCATTCGTCTTTCTTGCTTTTCAGCCTCCCTTCCCGATTCCTCCGGTGGGTGGCGCTCCAGCTAGACCTCCAATTTCTACTCGGGACGGCAGAGTATATCCTCAAGCACAGGGGCGCTCACGCCGGCAATGAGCTCTAGTTCCGGATGACGAGTCTGAGGCGAGATGAGGCGGAGGATGTGATGGCTCAGACTTCGAGCTCGAGCGGCGATGCCTGGTGGTGCCCTGTTGATGACGCTCTGGGCGTTTGTCCAGGAAGAGGACCAGGACAGATTGACGGCCCCGGAGCCATTTTTGACATTTGATACAGACTTTACTGTTTTTCTTCCTTTTTGCATTTTCCCCTTTTGGTTAGTAGTTAGGGTACTTTTGTACTGCCGCAGGCAGATTTTGTTTCCCAAAACTTATGTACTTGAAAAGATGATATGAAATGAAGCAAACTTTTTGTCTGAAAAAAAGTGTTTACGTTTGTGTATATTTCATACCCTGCACTGTATTGCATCATATTACACCTCAAATGTAAATGATATTGATTTGTTGCCTGAAAAGTGAATACTTGTAATTTGAGCACTTGCACTATGATAATCGGATAACCAACTAACAGCAAACAACTCATACAAACCACTACTCAAACTGCATAATACAGCCCATACTCTACTGGGGATTGATCTGCATACAGCCCATAACACAGCACCCGGTTCATTCTGCACACAGCAAACCCTGAACAAATAACCTAATCTGACAAGACGGATCACAAAACTGACACGGTTGCAGTTGAAACACACCCGGATGTCCCAAATTTTCCCTCTCCTTCTCTTGTTTCGCACGAATGTAGAGAATGACACAGCATTCTGAGCACAAACGATTTTTTTTGAAATAAGGAAGGGTTTTCAACCGGGGTGTCAAGCCTACCACAGAACACAGCGGAAGGACTCAAACTAAGAAACAAGAGGCACGCGACCTATTATAACAACACATGCTTGAAAAAGACTCAAAGCCAAAATCGAGACCGACAAATCAAAAAGACACGACACACGACATGTTACAAAAAAGACCTCAAATCTCGAGGAGCCAATTCCTCCTGGTATTATTCCCACCCTTTCTGATTTGTGATACTCACATCACTCGGCCCTCATGCTTGGTTTTTCTCTCAAAGCCCTTTTCTCACTTTTGTCTCTGCTTACACCTCTCTATTCTTTATTCTCTCATTTTTTATCCCTCCCCAGGGTGGTTAACAGATGAATAGGAAGTCGCAGGTTCACACCCAGCACTGTTAGCTCACGGCTATTTCTCCCAGTGGATAGAGTGCCTTTCTGGCAAGTAAGTTGACGGGGGAATGACAGAAGACCTGACTCAATTGTGCCCCTAGTTCGTCACTTTGACCATTTTTTTTGTTTTCTTCCTAAAACAGTTTTGATCAAAACGAGAGTTGGGTTAACACACTTATTCGATTTTTGATTTGAAAATCATGCAAATCAGGTTGTGAGCACTGAAAATTCTCCTTTTCGGGTCCAAACATGGTCCAATTTTGGAACATAAAATAGTTTTCGAGAAAATAATCAACTTCAATAAAAATTTTAAAAAATTATTTTTGCAAACAATCAACGCTCAACAAGCGCGGAACTTACCCTCGAGATATACAGCCTCGGATCGGGGATGATGGAAAATTGCCCCTGGCTCAAAAGGGGGGATAAGGCAACGGAAAGTTGCCCCTGGTTTGGACAAAGAACTCGTGGCAACTTATGGTAATCAGATGGCAACGGAAAGTTGCCCCTTGTTTGATGTGCCGCTGCATGTCAGAAGTTACCTCGTTGATGACGATCGGACCCTCGGACGCGGAGGAAGCGAAGACGGTTTGAATCAATATATGGACACAGTCACCTGGAAGGTGTTGGTGGTTGGACTTCAAGAGGAAGCTGATCACGTAACCCTAGGTTGCTGCAATCGAGACATCGGATTCGGAGGAGGCACAAGTGATCAAAACCATGACATGGACTGAGACGCTATGGAAGCGTTGGGGCTGGACTTCAAGATGAAGTTGCCTACGTATCCCAAACATGGGAATCAAGCCTTACATAGTTCCGGTTAAGGTACACTCGGGTATTTTAACCTTCACTGTTTAGGCTCTAACTTTTGCCAAGGCGCTTGTTGCAGGTTTTCGACCTTGCGAGCTATGTTTTTCTTCTTTTTTTTCTTTTCTTTTCTTTTCTTTTCTTTTGCATTTTCATTTTTTATTTCTTTTGCTATTTTTTTTTGTTCCTTTTCCTCTCTTGGTTCTTTTTTTTGTCTCTTTTTTATTCCTTTTTTCTTTGCTCTAACTTTTGCCTGGGTCGCCCTTCCGAGTTTTCGACCCAGCGAGCCTCTCAAAGGGTAAAAGTGTAGCAAGACCATGCCAAATGGTTTTGAGATTGAAGCCCCTCTGTGTCCAGGAGAATGTCTGTTGTGTTGATTTGTAGAAAAGTCCATCACGGCTACTTCATGAGCCTTGCCTGGTGGGCTCTGATCTTCTTAATCTGGCTTTGGTGCCTCTTGCTCAAGGGCTGCCTCAAAATAGGTCACACAGGTGTTTTATGGCACTAAATGTTTTGAAGGAACTCCAGGTTTCAACAGATAAGTTGAATCTTGAGGCTAAGAGCGATCCTAGGCTACATATTCTCAAGAGCGATTCCACACAGGTTTTCGCAAGACTACGCGAAACATTTTGTTTTTGAAAGTTTTTAAGAAAGCAACAAACCGCTCGCGTAGAAGATAGTGTGGGACCAGTCTGGATCGAACCAGGATCCTTCTCAGTACTCACACCGACAAGCATGATTTTATTCATTAAAAGTCTAGCACGTCTCTTTTTCTCTCAAAATGATCAAAATTTTACAAAACCCGAGGAATTACTTCCTCTTCGTTTTCATTACCGCAGTGTCCGAAAAGGGGTTTTATGAAAAGCTTAGGTCATTACGACGATGTTAAGGCACAAGAGAGTAGGCGAAATGTACTGTCGTTCCATTCACATCTTCTTGCACGGCTGACTCAAATAGCAACAAATACGGAACGTGATAGCCACAGTTGTTTCATTCAGATGCTCTGATTGCGACTGGCTCCTCAACTGAGACAGATTCAAAAGGAAAAACAACAAGATAATTACAAAACGGTGTTCGAGGCAATAACCTCGGAATCACCTGACATTCTATACAAGAGGGATTGACTCATTACAACAAGACAGACCCTGTAAGCAAAAAGACTGACTCAAGACAATGAGACAGACTCAAAACAAAACAAAAGACTGACTCGACACCCAAGTCAGAATTTACAAAACTAACATTAACAGATGCCCAAAAATGCGTGCCAAACGCCACATCCAAAAATGCGCCAGGCACTGCCCACAGGCGGTTTACCTTCTGATTACATACTCGCAGTATCTGTGTCCTCAAAATCCAACAACTAGGTGGTGACGGACTTTGCTGAGGTGGGGGGGAGGATAACCTTGTTGTCAATCAAATCTTGCACCTAATGCCAGAGGCGGAAACAATTGTCGGTAGCATGGCCTGTCTGCTGGTGGTATGCACAGTACAGAGCAGCATCATGTGTGGCAGGGAGATTCTTCGGGAGAGGCCGAGGCTCCAGGGGTTTAAGGTGTCCCCTCTCGGCAAGGATTTGAAGTGCCTTGGACAATGGCATGTAGAGAGCATGGAAGACCCTGCGCCCTCGGGGCAGGTACTTTGGAGCCTGAGCACTTTTGCTAGATGCACTAGTGAACGGATCGGCGGGTGCAGCCTTGGATTTCTGATCCTTTCCAGATGCGAGGTTGGGAGCGGGAAGAACTGTTTTGGCATGACGGGGCCTATCCCGGTTCTCTGATTGACTGGAATTGCCCTCAGGCGGAGTGGGGAAAGCATCCTCTATAGCTTTTGACACAACTGCAGATATCTGCTGCTTATTCATCCCCCCGGCTTTCAAAGCCTCATCGCCCCTTACGCGTTGAAATTCGATAGGGTCGGCATCTGCCTTCATCTTGCCTTTGTCTCTGGCCACAGCCTGATCTAGAATTTGGTTTGATGCGTCGTTGCCATAGCTGGAGGCCATCTCCGATTGGCTGAGTTCAATTACAATTCGTCCCAATAGCGGGGGCTCCTGGGGTATAAAGCCTCCGACATATGGTGCGGCTGGTGGCGAAACAGACATCCCATAGGCAAGATCCGCCACGGATCTCTGAAGATCACCTATCATTCCCATTAGTTCAAATGTAGCAGGCTCGCGAGCCTGATATAGTTGAGGAGTCCAAACTGGGTGTGCAGCAGACGACCTAGGTGGATGCGGCAGATCAATATTAGCCTCACCTTGCGGGGTGATTCCTTAACTCAACGCGGCCGTCATGACCACGGTCTCTTCTGAATTCTGCGTCATGCTAAGTCCTGCCTCAGCAATGAGAAGACACTAGCTGTTCTGGATCGACTCTCTGAATCTTTGAACCGAAACGGAAAACAAGCAGTATTTTAGCCCCAAACAGATCAAACACGGGTGTAGCCGAACAACTGCACTCTACTACTGATCACTGTTCCCCAGAATCACTGTTCAAAACTGAATTGATGCCCACAGACATAACTGATTCTCAACAACACTGATACTAGTGCCCTCAGGCCTGATGCTCAATCTTGCAAGCTGGTATATGCATTCCCCTGCAGAGATACATTCTAAAAGCACATAGCAGGTAAAAGAGAGCCAATACACCCCTATGTTGGGATACGGTTTCCCTGTCCTATTTTTTCAGGAGCTAGGGTTTCACTATGCACACAGCGGCTTCAAACAACCTATATCGGGTAAGCAACCTGTCCTAGTTTGGAATGGTCACTATGGATCCGAATATGCACTAGGTCGAATGGTCAAAAAGGGTGCCCCAGAAACCAGGTTTGTGTTCCCATCTTGGCAGAGCCCAACCGTCGACCTTATGGTCATGCCTTGACAAGACAAGCCTCCAGCAAACCACTCAGAAATAGCAGATGGCCAACACGGTGTCCTAGGCGCACCAATGCACATGCAATGCAAAGAGACACATAAATGAAATCAAAATAGGATATCACGAGTTCGAGTCAAGCTCTCTAAAATCCCAAGCAGAGTCGCCAGAAACTGTAACAGCGCCCGCGTGGGACCTCGCCGTGCTACAGTTCGGACTCCCCTTTTTTGTTTGTTGTGGTCTGTAATCTGAACCAAAGAGTCCAACTCCGGCAAATCGTTTTGAGAAAAAAACAGATTTTGAAAAAGAAGTGCCAAACATGGACTGCTTCGCCAGATACAGAGTCGCCACCTAAATATTTTTAAAATGGGAAATTTAGGAAACCCTGACTCGGTGCCGGAGGCCACGTGTCCGTCATCACCAAAGTTGTCTTGGCTCGGGAGCTTGGGTACAATCGGGGAAGGTCAGCTATGAGCACCCCCTTTCACCCGGTCCGAAGACCGGCCTCTACTAACCGTGATATCCGATTTGGAAAACGTTATGTGTTCTTGTTCCAATTATTAGTCTAGAATTACTATGTTATGCGCACAGCAAACAAGTATAGACTAGATTGCCTAATTTGGAAACAAGCATTGCATATCCGTTTGTTTTGAAAGCGTTTCGGAATTTGCTACTCGCAAGTAGGCTAAAAAACGGATTTCAACGAATTTTTCCAACTCAGGCAATCCAACCTCCACCCACAGGCATTCAAACAGTTTATCTCATATAAGCATTTAGCCACATGGTAATCATACTGTCATGTTAACATTCACACGCATGCGATATGCTAAAGCATAAATACTTACATCGTACTCCGTGCCAAAACAATAAACCAGTTAGCAAACATGTATGTCCTAGTTCATGTTAAGTGACTAATGCATCGCATACAGAATGTGATTAGGATAGGCTCGGCTAACCCTAAAATGGCATGTGAAATGCAATCATTCGGTGCATGTATTCGAGTTAGATTTGAAAACAAAATGCGGTTTGTATGATGTACCGAGCCCGGTGCATTGTAAGACAAATGCATGGATGCACACATGCATAGCATAAGGTATGCTAAAATAAACGTGCCCTAATCTACCATCGTAAGTAGGTAAATAAAAGGGAAGAAAGAAGTGGGGGTTGGAAGACATGCACTCACACACGCTTATTACAGATTTGCCCTCGCATGGAGAGACCAAATAAATAATACAAATTAATTAATTACGCAAGTTAATTAAATATTACAAATTAATTAAATTAACTAAACAAATTAATTAATCTAATTAAAACAGTAAAGCCCTCGGGAAGCGGGTCAGATGCAGCTCATGCTTGGGACTTGCTCGGAATCGCACTGCCATGCATAGTCTGCCTCTGTTTTCCCTGCTTTGCTTCTCTGAAGACTGCCAAAGTCTCAAGGATCCCTCTTTGGATACTGGGAATCACCACCGGCTAAGTGGAATGACCACCGGCACTAGGATGTGGCCATCGGCACAAAATGAACCCATCGGCTGATGAATTACTGCCGGCCAGCATAAAATGTTGCCGGTCGGCAAACAATGCCTGCAGAACCTACAACTCACAGCAGCAGAGGGAAAAACTTGCATGGCAATACAAATTCAAACAATGTATGCACCAATCATGCCCCCTATCATGTTTGTGACTCAAAGGGGTATGTGCCTCGATTCTCAGGCCACCAATCACGCATTTCCATGCATGACGGCCTAAAAAATCGAGTGTGCACTTTCAATTTCAAATGCATGCAAACCATATAATCACACAAGGAAGCCTAACCTCTATCACACTCACTTCAAAAGGCCAAGCATGCACAATGCAATGCAATCCTAGACATGTTGGCTAGCATGCAATATGGACAATGCAAGGCACTTATACAAACATACGAGCAAGCATGCAAGGAAAGCATGCAAACCAAATAAAAGAGGGACTTAAACATGAATTAGGCAACTCTAAATAGGCCTAAAACAGTGGCCAAAGTGCCCAAAAATGAAGGCTAAGCACACACACACGCATGCACATGTTAAGGCACAAACCTAAGCATTAAACAAGCAACTCTCAAACACACTTGAAAGAGGCTAAACATGGACAATTGGCATGGAATGAAAAGCTTTAAAATCATGTCAAAATGTGGTGCCAAACCAACCCAAATGAGACAAGCATAAACATGTAAGCATGGTCCAAGTACTTGAGGCAAGTCATGAAGCTTTGAAGCACATTTAGCATAACAAACATGGCATGCATTAAACAACTAAAAACAGATTTTTAGCATGTTAAAACAAGGCCAAAGGACTACTTAGATGGCATCTAGGTGGCTCAAATTCAAAGGCATGCACCATGGTCAAAACATAGGGCATACAACACATGCTCTCAAAGCAACAAAGAGGCAACTAAGGCAAGCATATGAGCATGCCAAAGGGACTGAAATTACATGTTGGATGGTTCCAAACCACCAAAATGATGCAATCAACACATGCTACACATTCACATACTTGAGGCATACAAGCCCGACAAGCCACAAATGCAAAGGAGCTATACTAAGCATGCCAAAATCGATCCAAACAACTATGGACAGACCTAAAGCATGGAAAAATAAGCACAAAACGTTCACACGGCTAAGCCTAAAACATGCTCGAACAAAGGCTAACAACCTAAGGCGTATTAAGGCAATTACAAGGCATTACATGGTAGGTATGCCAAGCATGCATGGTGTACCAAAACCAACTTAAAACCACGTTATATTATGGCAATATAAGCATGAAAAATAGTAATGGCATGCTCAACACACACTCAAACACAAGCTCCCTTAAGAGACCAAAAATGGTCCCTTTCAAGGACAAGGAGAGGGGGTGGCCCTCCCCTTTTGGAGACTTCAAGGCACCATCCCCACCGCTGAAATCCCTCAAGATTTCAGTGGTGAAGAGGCCTAAACACTAAAGTCTCAAAACTTACACAAAACGGCACAAAACAAGGGCCTTACAAGGCCTAAGAGGGGTCAAACTTCCCCAAAGCACAAAACACTCTTAATAAACTATCAAGAGGGCTTAAAAACAGAACTTTTTTATGTTATACACTAAACACAAAAACAGCTCTAAGATAGGTAGAAATAGGATGCAAAAATGGGGAATAAAAGGGAAGTTTCTTACCCTTGAAGACCACCTTCACAAATGATGCTCCAACAGCCCTTCTTGGCTTGAATCCACCTCCAAAACACTCAAACAAGCCTCCAAGGGTCTCAAGTCCAAGAGATGGTGTGTTAGTGTGTGTATGTGAGCAAAAGTGACACAAAACACACACTTATAGAGATAGGAAATATATCTAACCCTAACCCGAGAACTCAAGCTTCACCAAAGCTGTCTAAAATGTCTCAAAAGTGTCTAACCCTAATGCCAAGAGAAGACTCTCTCCTATATAGGCAATTCCCTCTTGGAAAGCTTACAAAACAAGCCATCCAAATCGGAAATCCCTCCATACACGTGTATGGAGGGGAATGGGGTGGGTGCCAGCTATCACAGTTGGCAAGAAATATCTTCAAAAAGTAGATGAACAGTGGCCGGCCACGCAAAATTGTCATTTTGACAAAATTGATGGCCGGCCGGCAACAAAGAGTGCCGGCCGGCAATATATATTGCCGGTGGCAAGAAAAACCAGCCGGTGGCCTCTAGCTAGTGCCGGTGGTGTGTGGGGATGCCTCAAAAGGCATTCCCTGCCCTTCCAAGGAAAAACACAAGTGTTTGGTGCGAAACCAGACACAAAACAGTCGAGTTCAGAGATCTTGAGACAAGGCGCATAGCCGAGAACTCTGGGAACTCCAAACGAACACAAACATGGATCATCACCGAGTGTTCAAACGGTGACATCCAAGTCTTGAGGACGGTAAAAAATGGGGTGTCTACACTACCTTGTTCTTACCACTTGCCTTCATTTTGCCAAGGGATTAGGTCGCTATATCAGAGCGGAGCCCAGTTGTTGTTAACGTATCATTGCCCAGACCTAAGACAGCTTTAAGTTGGCCATTTTCAATTTCAATTGCAACTTGCCCCAAGATTAGAGAGCCCTTTCTGGTATGTGATGTGGTCGATGACGGAGCCAAAATCCTAAAGGCTAAATCTGCCATAGTTCTTTGCACATCTTCAATCATGCTTACTAGCTCAGAAGTAGTGGGTTCATGGGTTTGGGATGATTGAGGTTCGAATACATTCATCATGCATAAGTCCATGCTGACTGGAAGGAACACCTCAGGCTTGGGTAAATGGGCCAGGGTGATGTATATACTGGGGTTGTAGCCGGATGGCATTGTATGGATTAGATTGAGATATAGAGATGATGGGTTAGTACTTGTCCGAGGCCTTTTAGGTGGAGCTATGGTTTCTTCATCAATAAGATCTTGAATCTTATGACGGAAGCGGATGCAACGGTTCGTATCATGACCGTGTTGTTGATTATAGGCACAGTGTTTAGCTGGGTCATATCTTAGTGGAAGAGGGTTTAGAAGGGGTTGAGGTTCTAGGAGCTCTAGGTACCTTTCTTCTCGCAGCATTTTCAAAGCTTGAGAGAGACTCTTGTAAAGAGGATGGAAATGCGGGCTTGGTGCCGATTTGAAGTGGTTGGTCTTTGGCCATTGAGGGAAGTAGTGATAGTGTCTACTTCTGAGCATTTCACAGCTGTGCTACCATCAGTAGTAGCATTGGAATTGCGAACAACATCTTTCTTCAAAGGCTCATCATCTCCCACAAAGATCTCTTGTTGGAGGGCCTCCTTGATTTGAACCCCAATGTCATGGAGGTCCTTAAAGTTGAATATCATATTCTGCAATGTCTCAGCTTGCCTAACCATATCTTGCTGCAGCAAATCCACTGATTGCTGAAAACGGATCAGTAAATCCTCTAGATTCGTCAGAGACTGAGTCATGATAGAGGTAGATGCTCGTGCTCTGAACAGAGGTGATGTGACTGGTGACTGTCGGATCAGTTGAACCGGTGAGCCCTGACTAGCCTTTCTTTGCCTTACCACTGGCGAAGGAAACACTGGTTGCCCTTGAATGGAATCTCTGACCTGACAAAGTCTATCAACACAAGTCCAATGTAACCAGGGGATATTGGAGCCTTCCGAAGCTATGGCTTCAAGACTACCTAGCAAAAGAGAAAACAGACAGCACCTCAGCCCGATTTCACTAGAATAGATACGAGCATAATAATTGTGCTCTCTACTAAATTCTGCCCTAAAATTCTGCCTGAAAACTGATACCCTCAGGCCAATACCCAGACTTGCAACTGATACAAGCATTCCTATAGAGACACACCCTAACAGCACATAACAAGCAAGTGAGAGCCAAAACACCCCTATGATGGGGTAGGGTTACCCTGTCCTAGTTTCGTCAGGAGCTAGGGATTCACTACACACGCATGCAGTTTCAAACAATCCTGCATTCGAGTAAGCAACCTGTCCTAGTTTGGAACAGTCTCTATGGCTTCCGATATGCAACTAGGTCGATTGGTCAAAAAGGGTGCCTCAGCAAGATCACCTAATATACCTCTCACACCAAACACCGAGAAGTGAAAGGTGGATCAAATGGTATGGCAGTGATCTAGATCCAAGGTTTGTGTTCCCATCGTTGCAGAGCCCACAACCGGTCAACCTTATGGCAAGCTTTTCCAAGCAAGCCTCCGGCAAATTGTTCATGAATAGTAGATGGCAAACATTGTGACTTAGGCGTACCAATGCAAATTCAATGCAAAGAAACACATAAATGTAGATAAAACAACATATCATGAGTTTTGAATCAAGTTCTCTAAATCTCAATGAGTCGCTAAACCGAGACCCGAGCTTTTTATGCGCCCTTTTGGAGAGGGCGCGAATTGGTCTTACTACAGTTCTGACTCCTGCCATGGTTCTAAATCTAATCTCACAAAGTGCAATGTGAGACTGATAAATACCAAAGAGTCCAGATTTGGCAATTGGTTTTGAAAAATCAATTTTGAATCAAAAAGAGCCAAACGTGGACTGCTTTGCCAAATTACAGAGTCGCCACCTAAATATTTTATTTTGGAAAATTTAGAAAACCTTGACTCGTGCCAAAGGCCATGTGTCTGTCATCACCAAAGTTGCCTCGGCTTGGGAACTTGGGTACGAGAGGGGAAGGTCCTGAAATGAGCACCCCCGCTTGCCCGATCAAAGGATCGGCCTCTACTAAGCATGATATGTTGTTTTATAACCACATGTGTTCTTATTCTGATTATTAGCTATCTTACTATGTGATGCGCACAGCATACAAGTATAGATCAATCACAAGAATTGGAACAAAATAATTCATGTTTGTTTTCGAAAATGGTTTGAAAGTGCTACTCGCAAGTAAGCTAAAGCGCGGATTTGCCACCCTCAAGTGGGCTTTAAAACATGATGACTTACCACTTCGCAAAGTGGGCTTAAAACTCACAATCATCGAGTTGTTCCAATTCAGGCAATCAAGCCTTCATTTACAAGCATTCATACAGTTAATCAAATAAGAAAATAGCCTCATGGCAAGCATGCTAAACATGGCAACACTCACACTCGTGCAAGTATGCTAAAGCGTAAACACTTACAGTGTACTCCAAGCCAAAACAAAAACTAGTTAGAAATATTCATGATCCTAACTATGCAAAATGCCTAATGTAATACATGCAATAATGCAACTAAATAGGCTCGGCTATCTAAGATGGCATATTAATGCAACACTTGATACATGTATTCAAAGAAGTATTGAAATACGATGCAGTTTGAATGATGCGCCAAGCCCCAGTGCATGCAATACAAATGAATGATGCAAACATGCAAAGCACAAGGTATGCTAATCAAAACATGCCTTAAAACTAACCATCGAAAGCGGTTAAGTAAAAGGGAGAAAGACGTGGGGTTGGAAGACATGCACACACACACACGCACCCTTATTACAACATTGTGCCCTCTCGACGGAGGGTCCGAATAAATAAGCTAAGCTAATCTAAGCTAAGCTAATCAAACTAATCTAATTAAACTAATTAGACTAATTATTACAAACCAATAAAGAAACAGCTAAACTAAGCTACTTAATTATTACAGCACTTAACTAATTAGCACACTAATTAATTAAATTACAAATTCATGCTAACTAATAAGTAAAGCATTAAATTACACTACTTCAGCTCTGCTTCAGAAAGCTGAATCATGCATGCATTCAGGTTCTTGCCCCGAAAAGCCTTTCGGTTTGCTCTTTAGAGGCTTCGTTTGCAGTGTGTCTCCGAGAACTTCTACTGAACCTTACCAAAACACTGCTGGAGAGTGTACCAGTGGCCTGTCGGCCATGATTGGTTACTGCCGGTCATCTGCAGGCCAAGATTGGGCTATGTCAGCCAAGGATGAAGCATTGCCGGCCACTGGTGTGCTGAGTCACCAAACTACAACAGAGCACAAAAAGAGGAAAATGGAGGGTTTCCCAAGGACATGTTTGTACTGCACCCTCCTCTTATCATCTCAAAACATCAAAGGAGGAGGGCTATTGGATCCAAAACCATCAATCAAGCATCTCAATGCATGATGGCCAAAAATCCAACTTGTACATATTCAATAAATGCACAAAAACAAGACTCTAAGTACCATCACCCCATCATGCATGATCAAGGGCAATGGAGATGAAGGAGATTGGCTCATGTCATCACTTGAAGTATGAAATAAACCAATCTACCTTGTGTTCAATATAACATCCGATTGAACACAATGCAATGCAAATACAACACGCTTATCTTGCTCACATTTTACTTGATTGATTTTGTTTACACATTTTAACATTACCGATCCATTCTTTAACCGGTTAAGTCTAATGTGAGTGTCCTCTAATGAAAAGGGTAAACCAAAAGGGTGGTTTAAGGCATGAGAGGGATTATGCCTTCGACTAGGAGGAACCCTCAAAAGAGGGTTAAAGCCATTTGAGCACAAACCCTACCTCATGTTTAAACACAACCTTAAGACCAAACAACCCTCAAAGCAAATTGAAAAATGAAGAAATGGGGGAGGTGGTAGATATTCAATGCTGATATGGCATGAAACACAACATGCAAACAACTCATGTACAACATGTTAAGAGACTTAAGCCTTAAAACTAGTGAAGAACACAACACTAGAGTCATGCAATACAATGCTCAAATGACTAAACCAGCTATGGACAGACCTCAAACATGCCAAAACAGAGGCTAAAATGTGCTGAGATGATAGCATGAAAAGCAAGAAAATGATGTTCATGTATTGGCTCACAAACAAGACATAAAACTCAACTCTCAAAAGCACTTAACGAGTGAAATATGTGGAAGTGTGATAGAGTTATAAGCACTGAAATCACATGCTAAATGATGCCAAAACAGGCAAACAACACATGCACAAAATGTTAGAGGCTTTAAAACTCAAGGTTAGTAAGGGCCTTTGCACTACAATCATGCGTAACAAGTCTCATATGACCCAAACCATTCAAAATAGAGTTAAAGAATGCTAAAACATGAGAAAAAACATACTGGTGTGTAGCCAATAAGCTAGAATAATAGGCTAAAGCATCAAGTATATTAAGCTAGTAAGCATGATTGTACTACAAGTACAAAAAACAAGCAACAAGTGGCCCAACTAGCCAAAAACAGAGTTTAAACATGTCAAAATAAAGCCTAAAACATGCTTGAACTAAGCTACAAGAAGGTAGAAAAACATGCTCACATGTTAGGCCATCAACATATGCAGGCAAGACAAGAGAAGGGGAGGCCACCCCCCCTCCCTTATTTTGATCCTCAAAACCAACTTTTTACCACTAAAAATCCCCTTGATTTCAGTGGTTAAAAGGCCAAAAGAAGTTGTTTTAGAAAGCTTTGAAAGATGGCACAAAAGCTTAACAAGCAAAGAGACAAGAAGGGTGGACCACCCCCAAACTCAAAAGGGGATTAAACCACCATTTTTAGGACTAAAAACAGAGTTTTCTTCAATTCAAAACCAAGCCAAAAACAGTTTGCAAAGGTGGCAAAAGCAAGTATGAAAACAAGCTTAAAGGGTGAGTCTTATACTTCTTGAAGCCAAGTACACTTTGAGGCACAAAACCAAGTCAAAACCACCTTAAGGAGTTCCAAGAGAGCCTTCTATAACCTCATCTCAAAGGTATCCAAGTTTGGTCAAGGATGTATAAACAAAGGAGAAGTGTATCTGCACTTGTAAACTCTTATGCACAAAGGTTCTTGAGAGGGAGAAATGTAGAAAGAGAGGCTCTCAAAATTTTACTCCTCAATTGTTCTAACCTTTAAAACCATAGAGAAGACTCTCTATATATAGCAAAATACAAGCTTTGGTTGAAAATATCTCAAGAGAGACAGTAGGAATAGTTGGACAACAAATGTTTGCAAAAATCTGCTTTTCTGTATCAATGGCCGACACTTCTTCATTGTTGGCCAGCACTTGATCATTGTTGGTCGGCATGGGACACTCTTGGATGGAAGGGGGCCAGAATTGGCCATTCATGGCCGGTACATGGCCAAAAAATCTCATTCATGGTTAGAAACTTCCACATCTGGTTGGACAGAAAAATCTGCTTTTTGGGCCCAACTCTAAATGGAAATAAATCCTTCATATGGACTCATTTGCAGGTCATTCTTGAGCCTAAATTGAAGCCCTAGAAGTCTTCTTTCCAATGGTGTCAGCCTCACATCAAAATTCCAACTATGAAAAAAGTTATGCCTCTTTGAGTGAAGACTGCTCAGCTTGAATCCTACCCGGATTCATGCCAAACTTCTCCCAAACTTGGTTTCTTCTCTCCTCTCCTCTTTTCTTCAAATCCAAACTGCTAAAAAAGGCGATTTGAAATATTTTTCAAAGAGTTCATCTCTCTTTCATTCATTTCCACTTTGTCCTTGCTTGGTTTATCGAAAAGCGTGACATTTAACAAAATGCAAGCGTCGGAACATCGTAGGAACTTTTTCAAAAGCTATTTTGAAGAGAGGGTTGTAAGGTCTCAAAATCATTTAGTCAAAAGGCTTTAGTCTAAAAATGGGGTGTAAGGTTGGGATTTGACTCTCTCCTTGCCGAAGAAATCGAACCTTTGCATTGTATATCTCATCACCAAGTAAACTATCAATAGTGCCCAAGCCTTAAGGACGGTCAAACAAGTGCCCACCAATCAAATAACGGATAAGAGAAAAACCCAACCCTATCTTTAATATACAATGTATATACTATATAAAAACAAAACTAACGATAAAATTAAAATTACAAAAAAAAGTTAAATATGCTAAAGATTATATGAACAAATTGTATTCATATATATCAAAATAATTACCTTATAATTATTATACATATTATTAGACATCATTATATTCCAACTCTCCCTATGAAAATAGAAATGGCAAATGAAAATCTAAAAAACGAAAGATGTTGATTTGTGACTATATTTTAATTTTAAATAATAAATGACAATCCCAATTAAACAATTAAAGACAAATCAACACAATGATTTAACGTGAATAAATCAAAATTGGAGTGCCCCCAATTGTAACAAAAAAAATCACGGGCCAAAACCACAAAACAATCCACTAAGAAGATAAAAAAGAATTACACAAGTGTACTCTCAATTACCTAGCAAATCCACGCCCGAATTACCGTCTTTACCTCGGAATTGTCTTGTTCAATGTTGAATCCACAATGCAGAAGTCAAATCCATGACAATGAGCTACTCTAGAATCTACCAAAGCTTTAGGCTCAAGTTCTCCGGAATCCACCGAAGAACAACTCTCTCTTTTCTGAATAAATGAAAACAAACAAACCATTGATGATATTGATATGAAATTCACGAATCCATTGATCACTCTTAAATTATCAAGAAAACACTCATGAAACACTCTCCAATATAAAACACTTTGTATCTTATTCCTCTTTGAAAATCTGGACAGTTCAAACCATAGAAACACTGAACAACGCACTTTATAGAAAACAGGATCGCACAGACCGCTCGAGCGCACATTTTACCGCTGGAACGGTGTGACTAAAGGCGGTGCAAAATATATAGGCTGACAACTCGAGCGGTAAAACTTTCTTCTCAAAAGTTCAAGCGCTTTGCAAAAATACTAGATGATTTGTTTCTTTGCTCGAGCGCACAAATGATCGCTCGAGCAATCAAACAATTTCAACTACATTTTTTCTTTTTGCGGGGCGTTGCCCCTTAACCCCACTGTGGCGCTCTCCCGAACCTCCCATGGGGTGCTGCCCCCTGCACCCTTGCGAGGTGACCGGGCAGCTCGATCCCCGTTCTTAGTCAGCGAACTAACAAACATGAAAGGATTAAGATCACAAACTCTTCTGCATGGGTACAATTCAAGTTTGATTTGCATCTAAATACTTAGCTTCATTGAAATAAAAGATCGAATAAAATTACAGCTTAAAGAAGTTTTGTCAAACGGTATTGCCAATTACAAAAACTTAACAGCAAAAGAAAAAATAAATAAAATCAATGAATTAAATGTTAGAGATATAAAAAGAAAAAAGAAACTATTAATCATTATACGAAGAAAAAAAGAAAAAGAAAAAAGGCCCTCATATTTATACATTTGTTCCAGAGAAAATAAAATAACCTCATCAAATGAAAAGCCAATACCAGTTACAAAAGAAACAATATGATCAAAACCAATTACAAAAACTCTTACAACACATGATTCTTTGATTGATTTTGTGGTTGATTTTGTATGTTTAGTACTATAGCAATAGTCAAATCTAAAAATATAAATTGCACGTCTGCATTTAAAAGATATGTTTGCAAAACTTGAATAAATTTTTTTTTTATTAATAATATTGCGTCTTAAATAGTGAAAAAAATTAAATAAAAAATTATAATTTAATTTTTTTAAAAGGGCATCACTTAATTTTTTTTTGGGAATTTTACTTAGAAATTCTATGATAGAAAAGTGTATACCGGAAAATCCCATGAATTTTCTTGTAGACAATTATGTCCCATTGAACTTGGAAATGTATATATTGAGATCATTTCACTATATTTCCTAGAGATTCTTGGGTGATACCGCATTTGGTTTCCAAATGTGGGTATGTTTTATTTGAGAGATTTTAATGTGAGATTATCCACATCATTCTAATGTGTGCACTATTATCTTACTAAATTTTTGTCAAATATATCATTATTAAAATGTGACAATGGGACCTAATATGACAACTAATGGGACATCATTCTTAAAATGGTCTTATTAAAATTTTGTCAAATGTATCATTCTTAAAACATGACAATGAGACCTAATATGACAACTATCTATGATTTTCTAATTTGAAATATCATATTCACATACACATTTTGCATTTCTAAATGTGGATATACTTCATTTGGAAAATTTTAATGTGAAATAGGATTTTTTAGATTATAAGAATATTTATAAAACTATAAGTTAAAGATATAGGTCATGTTTGGTTTGTATTTTAGGGAAAAAAAAAAGATAATAAATATTGGAAATTTAGAAACTAATTTGATAAAAAAATAAATAACAAAAGATAAAATTATATAAAAATGAAAAGTGTTTTTGATTTTTTTTTTTTAATTTCTTTCACCAAATTAATTTTAAATTAAAAAAAAAATCTGAAACAAGTTTCTAAAAACGAAACTAAACATGACAATAGGATCTATTAGTCAATTCAATGATCTAATATATATATTGGGAAATTCTATTTATATATCACTAATCCTCTCAGTACACACCATTTACTTAATTTAAACCACACACATTTTGATTTCCCCTCCCCCCTCTCTCAATTTACACCACTTAATACCCAAAATACCCTAACCCTAACCCACCCTCCTAACCCAACCATTAACAACTTTGGCCAATCTTGTCTACCATCTCCAACTCTGGCGACCAACATCTTGCCATCGATCGCCCTCTACAACTGTCGTCTCTCATTTAGCCTCTTCCTACATCTACCTTATTCTGCCATCTACACAACCCCTCGCCGCTATCATGGAAGCCCAGATTTGGAAAACCTAGATATCTCTTCCCCATTGTAGCATCAGTACTGCACCTCCATCATTATCGTTGCACCATTGCAACCTCCTAATCTCTCTTGTTCATTTGCTTTTCAAACCCTAGATCAAGAAAACGCAGATATCTATTTATCTCTCTCTCTCTCTCTCTCTCTCATAGCAGGAAAATGGTAGAGGGAGATAGAGACCAAAAGGGGTGAGGGAGGTGAGATGGGGTTGCAATGGTGACTGAAAGAGGGATGGGATTGTTGGAGGGAGTGATTAAAGGGTTGTTGCAGAGGGAGATGTGGCGTCAAAGGTGGAGGTAGAGGTAGAAGTGGTGAAAAAAGACTAGGATGGTTGGTTAGTGGGGTTATTGGAGGTGTAAAGTGGTAGGGGAGGGTAGCCACTAAAGGTGGTGGGGTTGGGATGAGGTGGCAAACGCCGGTGTTGAGTTGAAAGAGAAAGATGAGTATTTAGGTCATTTGTTTGTGGGATAGAAATGTAATATAAAAAAATTGGAGAAATGGTATGTATTGAGAGAAATAGCAGTGTGTAAATAGAATTACCCATGTATATTTTTTTGCTAAAGGCCTCAAAGAGACTTTCTCCGCCTCTCCTGCTCCGAACCAATTGATTGAGTAATTATCCGATCTTTTAGGAATTCTATGTTGGTTGTGTAGTAAGTGGCTAAATATATACATAGTCGTAATAATGAGGAGATAATAGATAAACTATAACCATTCATTGGCCAGGCACATAAACATGTGATCTTTCTATCTTACTAGATAATTTCTGCAACGATAGTGCTACATGGATCAATTGGTATACTAATTAGTGTACCAATATATATATATATATTATGACATTATTACTGACCCCACCCACACTATAATAAAATGCATATTTGGCAACTAAAATTGGCGACCAAAACAATTTTAGTTGTCAAAACAACAGATTGGGCCACTAAAAACTTGATTTAGTCGGCATTGATTGAATCTGTTTAGCTACTAAATTATTTTAGTTGCCATATAGTCTTATCGGTGACCAAATTTAGCTTTAGTCGCTGTTTGTTACCATTTTTCCCTACTAAAATTTGATTTTGTCGCTGTATAATTACATTTTACGACAAAACATTTTTGTCACCCAAAAATGGCATATTTTTTATGAATTTTTGATGACCACATTTAAGTTAGTCGTTGTATATTCAATATTGCCGACGAAAATTTGAATTTAGTAGCCAAAGAAACAGCTTTTGGCGACCAATTTTTAGTCGTTATTAAGGATATTTGGCGACAAATAGCCATTTAGTCACTAAAGCTTCGAAATTTTTTTAGAGGGAAACTCATTAATATTGGCACCCAGTATATATATTACACAGACACTTTTTTGTTCTGTTTTGTCTCACACACCAACATACAAAGCAGTCAATACCAAACCCGTCACTCACCATCGCCGATCATCACCATCGCAGGCCACCGACGCTCGCCACCACGACCACTGCAAATCGGCCCCACCACTGATTACAGGTATGTGTCTATCGTCTCTCTCCAACTTTGTCGATCTGGGTCTGTCTGTTTGTATCTGTTTCTCGTTGTCTCTCCCATCCCCTTCTCTCACGATTTCTGTAAGGTTTTGACATGTTTTTTTTTTCTTTCATTTTCCGTTTATTTCATAAACAATCTTTTAGGGCTTTTTCTGCTTTTGTGAATGGGTTTGGTTGAAATTTCAGATTGTGGATTTCGATTCTCTATTTTGGATTGTTGAACTATATCACCAAATGTGCTTGTGTTTCTTACCTATGCTACACAGCGTAATAAGCAAACAAGTTGGTGCACATTGTATCTTTTAATGCTCCAGTTCTGAAGTCTTGAATCCTGTGTATTACAAAATTTCTAAATTAAATTTTTTTTATTTGGAGCATTTTTATTTATTTTTTAATTAGAATTTGGGGCTATCTTATATTGCTCAACAGTTTGGGCATCTAACATATCTCTATCTCTATTCTTGCCTTTGGTTAAATTATTCAGCATGTTATTCTATGAAGACATTTACATGAAAATGAAGCAGAGAAAATGTAAAACTTCAAGAATTCCTAGACACCATAAGTAATCAAAGATTGTTCCAAAGTCATCAAAGGTGAAAAATATGATCATGTAATTTTGACCTGTAGCCCTAGGGCACTCCATTTGTGCATCTTGTTCAATGCCTCTCCAAACAAGCTATTAATCTCAAAACAGTGAGACAATACATCATTGAAGTGGTTAAAACCATATACAAATTTATATATATATATATATAAATAATAAAAAAAAATAAAACAAGTAGGAGTCTAATAGAATTATATATTTCATCATCAAAAGCCACTCAACATTTGTCTCCAAAATTGTAAATACATACTGACAAGGAATCAATGAACATGTCAAAAATTAACTAAATAGTTAAGGAGACCAATGAATTTAAAAGCTATGGGCAAATAATGTACTACATTAACCCCATGAAAGAAGAACTGATTTTAAAAAGTGATTATAGCTGACTCTAATATGTATAAAGTCACGATTGAAAGAATGGTTACAAATTTTTTCAAGCTTTTTGTGTCCAAGTTCAACGAAATCCAAGGTCAAAGGAAATAGAATGCATAAGTTTGATTACATAAGAATAAATTTCAAAAACATATAATTAACTACCTTCGATGACCGCAAACATATACATTATCAACACATACCCCATGATGGCGTGTTGATGACCAATCAACAAACACACTATGAAAAACTTGAGGTTTACACTATCGTTGCTTTCTATAGTTGAAATAATTTCTTTAAAAGTCAGCCTCAGTTCAGAAATCTGTGGCCAACACATAAGAAATTAGGATTAGAAAGTGTGATTAATCAATAGCCTAAATACTCTCACATCTTTCTAGTGTAAACCTTTGGAACTCCATAGAAATAGTAGAGGATAATCTGGTCAATATGACGGTTAAAGAACATGGTCGTCCTTTCACTCAGGATTTGTTGAAAAAAGACAAAAAATAATCTCTCTGATCTCCTGGGATAGCTATAGCCTTTCAGCCATACCGTTGATTTTGAAAGCACCTAACTTTACAATCTAAGTTGCACAAGAAGTTGCACTACGTTAGTGTAAAATGGGGACAATAATAGAATGACAATGGCCAATGTAAGGCACCAAACCATATTCTAACTACATTTTTTTTGTCTAGGCCCTCAATAGACTTGAGCCATCTCTGCTGTAGACCAAAATGCCCTTACTGCAAGAACATGAAAGCCATCAGAAAGTATAGAACTCATAAAGGGGTGGTAATCTATGTAAATATATCACATTCGAACATTTTAGACCAAATGTAGAATGTAATTAGTAGTAGTTGTTGGGTTTCAATTTTGGATTTTAGTAATTGATTATTAGATTTTGTTGACTTTTTAACTATTTTAAGTTAATAGTCTATTTCATGTAATATTTTTCATGAATCTTAAAACTATTTTCTCTTGATTGGAACAAATATATACAAATTAGTATAATGTTATTTATATATAAATTAATCTTGCACCACAACTAGCAAATGCCCCTATTAATTAATATAGATTTGAAGAATCATTTTACGGGTATATATTTGAAATACTACTTAGAAGGAACAATCAATCCATGTAATTGAATTAAATATTTTGTAATATGAAAATAAATTTGTTCACACACTTTTTTAGTATATGAACAATACAAAATATAATTATAGTTGAAATGTAATTGTTGTCAACTTGATTAACACTCTTCTCTAATGAAAAGAAGAAAAAATATCCCAAATCATAGTCTATTGACATATTATGCACAAAATTAGACCCTTTCAACAATCTAACATCTTCGAGCTACCTTCAAAACACATAAACGTCAACTAATTTTATTGATATTATATATTTGCCACAACTTTAGACCTAAATATGCAAGCAACAAATAGCCAATGGTCATCTACTACACTATACTCACATGAACTTGTGCTTTGTCTAGTATTGAATACACGTCAACTACTGCGTAATGCTTAAAAGAGTCTTTAATACACTCTTATTTGTGAATAATGTATAAAAATAGTATTGAATACACTAATATTTGGAGGTGTTAGTTTTACATAGAATTGTGAATGTATTGTGAATGTATGTCATATTTGCGTATGAATACATGCCAAGTTAGTAGTGAAATTAGCCAACTATATGCAATTAACAAATAGGCAAAACATCCCGATCTGTTATTACTATTTCGTTCATTTCAAAAAGCAATGCTAACCGAACCCCTAGACTTTGCAGAAGGTCTCTTCCATTACAGAGTATTTTTCCAAGTTGTCGTCTATTCCCAGGTTCATCTTTGCTTGATGTGTACTGTTCCAATAATGGACAAGAGTTGGATGATGATAAAAGATAGGCTAAAAAGTAAAGAGTATCTAGAAGGTGTTTAGTCATTTATTAAGTTCCCTACGAAGAATTTAGGGCCGCAGGATGAAATCCGTTGTCCTTGTGTTGATTGCTTGAACGGCATGAAATTTAGTTGACACGTTGTATAGTTGCACTTGATTCGAAGAGGAATCGCATGTTCTTATCGAACTTGGGTCCACCACGGGAACATTTTCCTATGTTTCGTGATCATCCTACTATCTTGAAATGATGATCCGAAAAGCAACCGAAATTTGGAATGACAACCAATCACGAAAATGTGGGTGAACTTCCAACCATGTTAGAAGAGATTTACATGAGTGGTCTCATGGATGATCCTATCGACGAAGAACGTACTAGTTCGGAGAGGCACAATTTGTTGAAGTTCATGAAGTTGTTCGATGATGCTCAACACAAAGTATATCCGAGTGTGAAAAGTTCTCCATCTTGTCCTTAATTAAGATGCTTCACGTGAAGGTGTACAATAAATGGAGCAACAAATCATCGATATGGTTATGCAAGTTTTCAAAGACATTCTACCAAAGTGTGATGAAAATGTTCCATGGACCCCTTATGAAGCGAAAAAGTTCTTACATGAATTAGGTTTGGCATATGAGGCCATTCATACATGCAAGAATGATTGTACTTTATTTTGGAAGGACAATGCCAATTGGAGAATTGCCCTACATGTATGGAGTCTAGATACAAGTTGAATGACAAGACGGGTAAAAAAATTCCACACAAAATCCTGAGGTACTTTCCTTTGACACCGAGGTTGAAGAGATTGTACATGTCGAAAAAAATACCCGCATATATGAGATGGCACAAAGATAAGCGTATGGATGATGGAGTATTGCGACATCCAGTTGATGGTGAGGCATGGAAGGACTTTGATAGGTTGCATTCTACGTTCTCTACGGATCCTTGGAATGTAAGGCTAGGGCTTGCCACGGATGGTTTCAATTCATTAAGAAATATGAGTACATTGTACAACATGTGGCCCGTAATCTTAATGCCTTACAATCTACCCCCATGGAAGTGTATGAAAGATCCATTTGTGATGATGTCATTGCTTATTCCCGAATGATCCGCACCTAGAAGAGATATGGATGTTTACTTGCAACCATTAGTAGAAGAGTTAACTAATTTGTGGGAGCATGGTGTGCAAACATATGATGCCTCAAACGGCAAAATATTTACAATGCATACAGCAGTCATGTGGACCATCAATGACTTCCCTGCATATGGTTCCTTGTCTGGTTGGAGTACAAAAGGTTACTTGGCCTGCCCTAATTGTAACTTGGATGCTTCATCTCAGAGTTTGTGAAGTAAGATAGGGTATATGGGTGCTCAGCGGTACTTACTTGAGAACCATAATTGGCGAAGATGTAGGCTATTCAACGGTGAAATTGAGAATCGGTCGAAACCCGTGGAGTTATCGGTGAGAACAAATACTTGAGCAAATTAATTTAGGGACGTACAAGCCTTACGGAAAGCATCCAACCAACCAAAAAAGACGAAGGACTGAAAATCCAACTCTGAACTGGACAAAAAGAAGCATTTTGTTTGACCTACCCTATTGGAAAACACTTAAGCTTCGACATAACCTTGATGTCATGCACATAGAAAAGAATATATATGACAATCTGCTTGGGACACTATTGAGCATAGATGGCAAGAACAAGGACACGGACAAAGCACGTTTGGATCTGGAGGACATGCGAATATGAAAGGAGTTACACTTGATAAGGCATGCGAATGGATCTTTCGTGAAGCCTTTGGCATTGTACACACTGTCCTCAACAGAGAGACAAGGGTTTTCTAATTTCTTGAAATCGATTAAGTATCCTGATGGAGTTATAACTACGATTTCCACCTGAGGCAATGCTTGGAGGGCCAGTGCAATATCGATGGATGTATCCTATTGAGAGGTATAACTCCGATGGGGGTGCTTTTTCATGTAAATATAGTTCAATATGACCATACTAACGATCAGGCTGATGTTTACATGTAGGATGCTTGGACTTCTTAAAGGATTTGTGGGCAATAAAGCTCGGTCAGAAGGTTCCATTGCAGAGGGGTACATATTGAAAGAGTGTATGACGTTTTGTTCAATGTATTTGGATGGAGTTGAAACGGTGTTTAACCGGGAAGAAAAGAACTACGATGGAGGTGACAATGGCCCGAGGTTGCCCATTTTCACTCAAAATGTCCGTCCTTTTGGTCAACTCCCAAGGGCAATTGATGTGTCCATAGTTGACCGCAAATTGGCTCATTGGTTTGTCCTACACAATAGTTTGGAAGTGGACGAATATCTAGAGTATGATTCCTCATCATATATGCAACATACATTTTGTACATGGTTTTTATTTTTTAAAGTCTTCATTATTCCAATTACTTATGAATTACATTGTATTCAGTAGGGAACACAAGCTCGTGTTACAACAAACATATGGAAGTTCATGCAACATTGCAATGCGATAATGCAAAGAATTTCCCTAAATGGTTCAAACATCACGTAAGCTAAAATTCGTTAATGTATAGTTTGCAGATAACGTTACATTATTCTAAGTTTGAATTAACATGACATACTTTCTTGTGTAGATGAACCAATTGCGAAATCAAAAGTCACCCGAATCAACCAATGATATGTGGTCATTAGCCAATGGACCTAATGCCTTAGTGAACACATGTTCGGGATGCATTACTAATGGCGTCTGATTCCATACTATCGACCGTGATAACCGTCATAAATGTCAAAATAGTGGGTTGGTAGTGGAAGGCTACCACTAAGGCCAATTGATAAAGTTCTACAGCTACCTTTGTAAAGTGTGGGAACTGACATATTTGTTTGGACATCGGGTTGTTTTGTTCCAATGTGAATGGTATAACACCGGTAGTAGTCGAACTTTGCATGTCGAACCACATGTGACAACTGTTGATGTAAGAAGTCGATGGCATAAAGATGACTCATTTGTGTTCCCAAGCCAAGTTCAACAAGTTTTCTATGTTCATGATACAAAGTTAGGACCGAAATGGCGAGTCGTAGAAAAGTTTCAACAGAATTTGATGAAGAAGATGAAACCACTACTGTTGTACCAACTGAGCTTATTGATGATGATGTTGTTTTGCATTGGGATGACATTGAACCTGAAATTATTTCAATGGAAGTTTCTCAATCCAAAAAGCGTGTACAACCCGAGGGTGTTATGGATGATGCTTTCATCTGTGATGATGATGATGAACTAACAATCGTGGGTGATGACGAAGAAGAAGATGAGATAGAAAGTGATTTTGATACAGATATGGACCTAGAGTTTTAACTCACTTTGTGGTAAAATTACTTTATGTGTTCTCTAAGTACATTGTTGATGAACTTTGTTTGTTTGTCCGGCTTGTTTTGTTGATGTAATTAGGGGAATTAAGAATACGGTGTTTGTTATTCTTGTATTACGTTGTGAGATGTTATGTACAATTCCTTAATTTTGTGCAATGTTTAGCCTCTTAAATTGATGAACCTTGTAATTTGAATTTCAAATTCTGCTCTTGGTTATTTAGTAAATTAGTTTTAAATGTTAGTAAACTAATTTTGTCTTGTTTCTTCTTCTTCATCTTCCTCTTCTTCTTGTTTGGACCCCAATTTCCCAAGTACATTCATATTCTATGAACTTAACACCCTTGTAATTAATTTCCTCTACGATTTTTATGAACTTTGGCCGAAAATTGAAAATCAAATTCATGGTCAAGTCAGATTTTCCATTCAGTCTGCTATCCCATTTAGCAGATTTTCCCACAATCTGTGGCAGATTTACTCATCTGCTCTGTCTCTGGTTGCTGACTTGGAGAGTTTGCTGCTGTTTTTTTCCACTTTGGCTGGTTGATGCTTGACTACTATGCTTAGGTGCTAGCTAAAGGTAGGATGGTTGATTGGCTTAGTTGGGATGTTGTGTTGGTTGCTAATCTATACGTTATTAGTCATGTTCTGTTTGTTAATCTGCTGGTTAATCTTGTTAATCTGCTGGTTGCTTAATTTGCTGGTTAATCTGAGTTGGGATGTTTGTATTCATGGTTAATCTGCTGGTTGCTTAATAATGTAAATGTATGTAATCTGCTAGTTGTTTAATCTGTTGGTTGCTTAATAATCTGCTGGTTGTCAAAGAAATAATGACATTTAAGCATCCAACGATGTTTGGACATTTATGTATGTGAGGTTTATGTAAATGTATGTAAATGACGTATGTGAGGTTTTATGTAAATGTATGTAAATGATGTATGTGACATTTATTACTCATGTATGTTTGTTATTTTTTTATGTAGGTACCATGGTTCTTAGAATCAAGACGGGACGGCGAAAGACAGCAACAAATGGCAACGTATTATCAGCCTCTGAAGCATGTCCACCGTGATTGGCACCTCGTTGATGTTCTCGATGAGATCTGACCACCGGATGATACACAAGCAAAGGGTCGAGGAGATGACCCACTTGGTGGTATGGGTAAGAGCATTGAACTTAGTTGTTTAAAAAAAAAATTAAAACATATAACTGCTTTCTTTGCGAAACATACAACAGCTAGGTGGCGTGATTTGCACCCCGTTAACATTAATGATAGAAGTGTACTATTCTTTGCAAAACTAACATGGATAACAACAACAAAAAAATGAGGGTAAAACATATTTCATTGTTGGAGCAGAAATATAACTACTTTCTCATCTAAATACCAATATACCGTCGATTTTTTTGGCTACTAAAACCAAGAAAGGAAAGAGAGTCAGATTTTTATCTCAAGTTTAACAGAGGCAACACATGTAATCTTTGGTTGGCCTATAGTTGGTTAAGGTGATGTTATAGCTTTATTGTGCTTGAAGTATTTAAAATTCAAATATGTAAATTTTGTTGTAGATAAAGTTCATTGATGTAGTTGAGTTCTAAACTTAAAAGAAACCAAGGGCTGTACACTTATAATTAATAGTATTAGTTTGATAGTCACTTATTGTCTTTGCTGTTACAATGCTTTTTTGTTTACAAAGGCTTCAAAAGACAGGCTTCTATATGAAGTATACTGTTTGTTAATTGCTTCATTTCCATGGAGGGGAAATTCCAAAAAAGTTAGGGTATTGGCTGTTTACTAATTTAATGGTTAGAGAACTGTGACTTGTCATTCTTCATTGGTAACACCTCTGCTGTGATTTTTTCTTTTTTTCTTTTTTCTTTTTTTTGAAAATTTGAAGCTTTTTAATGAATTTGACTGAAGTTTTTAATGTGTTTTTTTTTTATACTATACCAGGCCTACATAACAAGTTTATATGTGTTTTTTTTTTTTTCTCGTAATGAAGCAGCAACCAATACTCTCACATGTTTCATTAAATTTGTTTGTAATTTGTGACTTGTTTCCCCTTTTGTACCAGGGAAAAAAAGGTCAATTCGTGTATAAGGGCCTATATTAGGCAAAGGAGTGCAAAAAAGAATAGCTAGGAAAAAAGGAGAGAAATTACATGTGTATGTCAATCGGGTGTTGAATGCAATCACAGGAGGGAATGCCACCCTAGTGACGAATGAGTTGGGATTGAAAATTAGACGGTTGTGCCCTCTTCAGAGCGTGAAGTCATGGAGAAAAATCAATCAAAGTACCAAAGATGCAGTTGTCCAAGCGGTGCTAGTATGAGATTCATCTTGCCATAATGTCGTTATTATGTTATTTGTAATTGCTTAAACTAATTGATGTACTAATTCTCTTATTATGTTTGTAAGACAAGTTTGTTATTGGCGATGATTTTGAAAATGATGAACAAGCTCAACAAATCCTCGATAGAAAGGCATATTTGCTATACAAGGATTGGAGGTACAATCTAAAGCAAGAGTTCCTTGAACTCGAGGAAAAAGGTGTTGACGACCCCTATAGTCATCTGCCTAGTGGAGTGAGCTTGGACGACTGGAAATATCTTATTGATGTTGCTTGGAAAGACGAATCTCACTTGGTAACAAATTAATTAGAAACCCCATTCTTGAAATTCATTTATGTGTTGATATGTAAAAATTCTATACTAATTATTTTTTTTTTGTAATTTTGTTTTTTTTTTCTCTTGTTAAAAACGCTCTAAAGTTGGTAAAGCAGATATGGGTATGCTCCCCTATAATCATACAAGTGGATCGCGATCATTTCCTATAGCAATGTAAACTTATGGTGAGAAATAGTTATTTGTTTAGTAATGTAATCGATGATTGATTCTTCTTCATTTTGAATATTACTATCTACCACTTCATCAATGGAATTTTTTCAAACCTAATAGGCAAATGAGGATGGAGATATAGATTTCCCTGAATTTTATAAGAAATCACACAAGTCCAAGAAGACGGGAGACTGGATTGACCCCAAACGTGGTGAGCTACATGTGAGTATTGAATGTTGAAACCCATTTTGTTGCATATCAATTAGTAAAGCTGTTTTCAATTCCTTCTGCCATCTTGACTTTATTGTTTTTTTGCCATGACAGGATGATATGGTGAATCTACAAGTCGTAGCCACCGATGTGGGGTTGCCATTGACCCACAAAGAACTATCAAGGCAAGTGCTCGGGGCAAAAAAAAAAATTACTTCCCTCTTCCACAGCTTCTAGTGCGGCACGAGCACGTGATAAACATATTGAGTCAATGAGAGTGGAAATGGAGGTTCTTCATGAGGAGCATCATAGAGATCACGATGAGTTGCTCAAGGAGAAAGAGGAGCGCCAAAGAGATCACGAGGAGTTGCTCAAGGAGAAAGAGGAGTGCCAAAGAGATAAGGAGGAAATTATGAGGGAAAAAGAGAAGCTCATGAAACAAATTGAAGAAGAAAAAAAAAGCACGTGAGGCACAACAAGTACAACTCAATCATCTGAACGACGTGGTGTCATGGCTCACAACCCTCTTGCAGGGTTCAGATGGTCATCCTACTATTCGGTAAACATAATTTTATTGATAAGCTAATGCAAGTTCTACAAAAATATGGATCATATTGGCATAGAATTGTTTTCTAAAGTTGCTATGCAATTTTTTTTTTTTTTTTTTGTTATGTGCTTCGAATAGGTTTTGAGGCATATAATGTGAGTAGACTTTGCAGCAGACGGACCGTAATGTGATTTCCATAAGGTGACCACATGATTTCAATGAAATATTAAGTTTCCCAAAATAAATTCCATTTTGGCATTCTAATTTCGAATACAAAAAGTTAAGGCAATCTGCCCAACACCTACTTCCTACTTACCTCTGTTACAGTGTGATGTGATATTCATCACACTATTCGGTATATATTTTTTTAATGCTTCTATCTACAAGGAACCTAGTCATTGTTTCTAGAGTTTTGGGGTTTGTTATTAGACAACAATTATAGTTGTTATATACCGAATTGTTTAACAATATTTACGTTGCACAACTATTTTGTTTGCCACGTCTCAAGAATTCCACTATAAAATTGTAATTTTTGTTGCCTAAAAAGGATGCTAATATGTGAAATAAATTAATGAAAGCCTCATTGTTCATTAGGAGTTCTCAACATTGAATCATGATTTTATTTGGGTTGTAATCAACAAGATTCCAAGTCTTTTTCTTCCTATCGACCATGGTGAATCTGTTGGACAATTATGCGCTTCATTATTGTAATTTTGGAAAAATATATTAGTTCAGTTAATATTAGAGTATCTGGGTTATTTGTTGTCTTACCAAAGCACCGTAAAATTAGCTAAAAAAGGCCTTCGAGGGCTGAACATTGAAAACAGCCCCTGAAGCACTGTACGAATGGCACGGGTAGCTTCCTTGTGTCAAATAGGACCTGTGGGGAGAGACGGGACGTAATTAGCATGTATACGTTGGGAGTTGGCATGAAAAACGTCGTAAACTTAGCCGAAAAAGGCATTCAAGGGCTGAAAATTGAAAGCAGCCCTCGAACCACTATAGGGATGGCACAGGTAACTTCCTTGCGTGAAATAAGAGCTGTAGGGACATACGGGACGCAATTAGCACGTGTACGTTGGGAGTTGGCGTGAAAAACGCCGTAAACTTAGCTGAAAAAGGCCTTTGAGGGCCAAAAATTCAAATCAGCCCCCGAAGCACTCTACGAATGGCACGGGTAGCTTCCTTGTGTCAAATACAACCTGTTGGGATAGACAGGAGGTAAATAGTACGTGCACGTTGGGAGTTGGCGTGAAAAACATCACAAACTCAGCCGAAAAAGGCCTTTGAAGGCCGAAAATTGAAAGCAGCCACCAAACCACTGTAGGGACGGCATGGGTAGCATCCTCATGTCAAATAGGACCTGTGGGGACATGTGGGACATAATTAGCATGTGTACGTCGGGAGTTGGCGTGAAAAAGGCCGTAAACTTAGTCGAAAAAGGACTTCAAGGGCCGAAAATTGAAAGCAACCCCCGAAGCACTCTATGGATTCCATGGGTATCTTTCTCATCTCAAATAGGACCTGTGGGGTCAGATGGGACGTAATTAGCATGTGTACGTTGGGGGTTGCCATGACAAACGCCAGAAAGCTTATAAATACATATTAAAGCTTATATATTACAGCTTATAAATATATATGTTATATAAGCATCTCTATATATTTAGTTTTATGAATAAAAAATAAATATATTAATATATATGCTTACACTTTAGACTAAACTTGACTTGGGGCTCATGCCTGACTTAGGAAATTTCTTTACACTTTACACTGAACTTGAATAAACTCTCAACTCAACCGAACCCATCTGAATTGTAACCTATTTGTGACTTTCGATCATGATTGCCAAGATTTTGACAATACCAACACATTTAAGTAGACTGTGTTCTATAAGCCAACGTAAATGTTACACAGCATATACCTTTGCATTGAGTTTCCAAGTGCATTAAGTTTTATTCTAATACAATATTGTACACAGTACATACCTTTCCACATTTTCACATATTGTTATTATGGAGATTTAGATCTTGGAAATGTGAAATTTACAAGTTATTGGGTAATAAATACACTCTTGAAATTGTATGATGCTGCGAAACACATGGACTATATATCATCATCTGTTACAGGATCACTGTTGTGGCTGAACAACTTCTTGTTGAATTGGAATTTTAAGTGTTTTGCTCAACAAAAGAATGATTGTGAAGCTGATTAAAAAAAAAAAAAAAAAGAAACTTTTGGAGCTAATAAATGAGACCAGTGTCATAATCTTTTCATGGAAACTATGAATCTGTGGTGATCATTCAACTTTAACCTTCCTCTAAGTTTTGTATTTTTCTGAAATGGTATATATGAGCATATATTGTGGTGGAAACAAAATAATAGGTAATTATTCACTCTTCATGGATTTCAAATTTTATTATTTTTTCTTGTTTATGCTTAGACCTTTGCCCTCCCTAGAATCTATTTTAGTGACAGCCTCATGTGTTGGTTCATCCTCTTCTTTTTTTTTTTCTTTTTTTTTTTTTTTTTTCATTTATGCTTAGATACATGATGCCAGGTGCGGAGGGAAGGGCACATCAAGTGGGGTCCTGCCCCCTCAAACATTTGCACATACCTTTTTGTTGAAAATTTTTGTTTACAACGGAACTAATGGGTGTAATTTTTGTTGTGTAGATGGCTTTTGGCATTGACATGTGGATCTTCTATTTTTTTGTCTAGAAGATAATTCACAGTTTTGCAAAGTTGGGAAGTTTTTGGTCCTCTACTTTTTGTGTAGAATTTGGATAAATCGAACAAATAATTTTTGACGGAGTACATAGTATTTTTGGAACTTATATTAATTGCTCTGGTGGTATATATAGATTACCTTTTGTCATGATACATATTACCATGGTAATTTGTACCATGCCAAATGGTCATTACAATGCATAATATAGTAAAAATATTTTGTATACGGAGAACATTGTTTTGATAATGTATTTGGAATAAATGACGTTATTATTTTGTTGGTTTTTGGTACATTGAAGGATATTTTTTGTAAATCGGCGTGCGGCAAGGATCAATCAATCCTTACAGAAATTATAATTTCCAACCAATTATCAAACGATTGTGTTTTAGTTCTTTCAGCCTTAATGAAGAGGACTTTTACTGGTGGCTTGACTTAGGAGAAAAATTAAGAGAAATAACAGTTAATATGAAGAACAATGGAAGTATTTCATTAAAATGAACACTTACAATGATCCAAATTCAGCCTCGATGAGGTTTACAGTGACGATCTACTTGAAACTACTCCTATGAATCGAAGTGCAGAAAAGGTATTTAAAGTGCAAGAAAGGTAAAGACTGGAAATGTAAAAAAAAAAATTGGAAAATAAAATATGTAAAGTAAGACTGGTTTGTATGATCTGAGTCTGGGGGTTTTTCTGGGGACTTCCTTGCTATTTATACTCTTCAAGAATGACCATCGAATTGCACTTCAAACCGTCATTGCTCCTCCATGATTCTTGATCATCTTTGCCTTAGAAGTAGTTCCACTCGCCTTTTCTTCTTGATTGAACTTCCTTCTTGTATTTGAATATGAATATGAGCAACCGTTGAAGCCCGTCATCTTGTATCTCTTTCGATCTGTGCTACTCGGATCAAGTGAGAACCAATTTTTCCTGCCAGGTGAACGATCAGGATCGAAGATTTGAGTAGTCTCCCCATACTACCCTTGCTTTGCCACATGTCGAACTGTAATTGGCTTTTACAAAATATATAGCCAACATTACCCCCCGCACTAATATACCCAATACTTGGTGATATTAGTGGATCCACCTTTTCACGCTTTTGGAACGTGCATAGAGTCTATCTTCTGGAAACACAACCGTCATCTCTTTGGTGATAATTTGCATTAACTCTTTTCAATTTGTTGAACGTCCCAATACCTTAGCATTCGAACAGACTATGGCTAAATCAATTTCCCTTTCTATTGATCAAGCACCGAAGAGTCATTGAGTAATCTTTGTTTCCCTCGAAAGAACCTCCACGCATTCATTAGCCACCTTTACCCACCTTTCTATATTCAGTCATGGAAGCCTTTGCAAATTACCAACCTTTGGACTACGAACACATTGTCCCTAATCCTTGATTCAACAAATTCTGAACCACAGATACAAGAAGTTCTTCCTCGACTCCCTTTGTACCTTGAGCAGGCGCTCTCAAACCTTTGATTTGGCAAGTTGCAAATATGGACTTAGGAAACTCTTCTTCACAAAATTACGCATGGGATGAAACTATAACTTCTTAATCTTCTAATTTGGACAAGCTGGTCAACACCTGAGACTCATGATTTGAGGGAACGAATCAACCATCATTTTGTAGAGTTTACTGACCTTTTGGAGTTTCCTCCCTATGCCCGAAGTTCAGTGGTCTACCCTTACGTACCCATTGACCTTCGACGTAGTTTGGAGGAAAATCTTCTTGTGGCATGGTACACATCCTCCATGCCTACCAAGACAGTGCTTGTTGCCCAACGTTCAGAAGAAGCTCAAGGGTACCACCCATCCTTCTTAGCCAAGAAGGCGAAGATTTGCTCTTCTGACTAGCTTGACTATATTAATGCCTTTGTTCCTTCCGGTCCTGTGCCATCTTCCATAATTGAAGCATCCACACCTTCTTCTCCACCCTCTGAAACAGAAACATCTGCTCCTTGTTCATCTTCTGAAGCAGAACCATCTGCTCCTTCTTCTTCATCAACTCTTTCCTGGACAGAAAAACTGAGGCTTGCCCTCCCCATGAACGAAGTCATTCCACCTTACAAACCTCCATAAATCCCTACTCCAGCTGAGCGGAAAGAAGCTCAACTTCTGCTTGCAGCTTTCTCTCACTTGCCATTCAATGTTCTTGAGGACGACGTCCCTTTCAAGAACTTTCGATGGGCTTGTGATATTTTGACTAGGGGCCATATTCTTAACCCCATTGCCCAAGAAGAACTTCATATGTTCCTTGACCAACTCCCAGTGCTCCTCTACTGGCATCGAAATTCCAAGGTTACTACACAATCTTTGGACCAACTTTCATCTCTCCGAATTCAAGCCGAACACGAAGCAGAGAACTTCATCGAAGACTTCGATGATTTCAAGAATAAAGATTCTGTGTATTGGGATGATTTGGTCCTAGATGAAGTGGAACAACGATTGAGAGAGGAAGCATTCGAAAGAAATTTGAAGAGCTCTACTATAAAGTGAGAGCACACCAACTTATCGACCAACATTAGAAGAAATAGAAGATATAATAAAGACATAGCGAAATTTATTGATCCTTTGTTGGATCAAATTTCATGATCTTGTCATTTATTCTATTCCTTACTTTTATGAGCTTGAATTCATACGAGATAGGATCATCGATGTGATTGCTTTGTCTTCAAATATAAATAGAATCCTCCATTTGGCATTATTTGACCTTGTTTCCATTTACCTTTAAGAGCCAATTTAGGGCTTCGAATTGAACAAACTCATTCTTCGAATATGGACTCAAAATGAAACACTAAAAGGAACCAATCATGTCTTTTTCCAATTTATGGAGTAGAGTTGACAATTCTAGCTGATATCACCTAAAATTAGTGCTTCGAATTTAACAATCTTACCCTTTAAAACTAACTATAACCAATATATGGTCATGGTTGATATAGTTAATCAATTTTAAATTGACCACTTTTACTTCGAAGAACAGTTCATGCTAATTTAGTTTAAAAGATAATCTCATTTTATTAAAACCAACGATTGGTTTTGATATTTTGAATAGCAATTCTCCTTAAAGAATCCCAAATTTTTTGCTTCGAAGGTCGTTATTTTCATTAATAACCCTCAAACATGTCTTTAAATCCTTTTAAGTAGACTGATCCTTAAGCATTCTAGCATCTTTAAACATGTAGTATGCTTCGAAGCCGACTAATGTATTTCGAAGCCGTTATTGTTTGATTTTTTGGCGCCAAAATCTTGTTTCGAAGCCAAATATTTTGCTTCGAAGCTGGCGTCAACATCCGAAATGTGCTTTTTCCCTCCAAAACTATCAATATTGGAAGAGACTCCTCGTATTCGTACTTTTAGTACTTAACGACTTATGCAATATATTTTTTAGACACAAAAGCTTTTAAAACCCTCTTGCTTCGTGTTCTGAAATCACTTGCTCTTTTAACGCACAAACCCTCATCAATCTTTCACTTCTCTTCACTCCCTCATTTTCTTTCTGAAAAAACGTACTATCAATGGCTTCTTCTTCACCAGAAGTGCCAATCATAGAGCGTGTGAGCTCATCTGTAGCCTTGAAAAGGCTCATTGACGTAGAATGTGAGAAGTACAAGGTTGGGAGGAAAAGTGCCATTGACGGGCATATCTTTGTCCTTCGTCGTCATGAGCAGCAAGACTACGTGCTCGTGCCAATATTCAAGGAGATCCTTACTGAGCTCCCAGCTCTATATCCTCGTCTGGAGAACCAATGTCTCCTTTATGAAGGTGGTCTCGATTGGAGGAACTGGAGAATCAATCGCCCTCACCGATGTTGGCCTACAATGAGACCGGAGTGGCAAGAATGGTACGATCGGGTCATCCCTGCGAGGACACTAGACCTTCAAGAGCTCTGCTTTCTCGATGCTCTCTGACTATCTAGGGTAACTATCTCAGAGGACCCTTTCTTAGTCCCTGCTGCTTTATGTTTTTGGACCCCTATCTTCAATTTCTTTCAATTTAGATGTGGGATGATGGCTCCTACTGTTCTCGACATTTGCCATCTACTAGGAGTATCCCCTATTGGTACCCTCATTACACTAGATTTCCCTAACTTAGCAGTCTCTTTCTCCTTCCCCTCTCTTAACTTATCTTACAGTGATTTTGTTAAAGTTGAGAATAAAAAAGAGGGCCTAGTAACTGATAGGGAATTCTTTTCCTTCTTATTATATTGGCTTTGCAAATTCCTCTGCACCTCCTCTCAAAGAATCATGCTGAATTTGCTCCTCTTGCCAAAGCCTTTGTTTTTGCAAAAAAGGGTAGCCTTAGCCCCATATATTCTAGGCCATGTATCTGAGTTTGTTCCTCTTTTGTGAGAAGCCCTTAGATGCTAATCAAGGGGCCATTACGGATCCTTGACTTTGGCTTTTCGCCTATTTTACTGAACTACAATCCAAATGCCTTAAATTTTCTAGGTTACACTCTCTTACCCATGGCATAAGACTAGCCAATGCTTCCCTCTATCCTTCTACTTTTGCCTTTTATTTCTCTTTCTTCCATCAACTACCAGCTGCCCTTTCTATTCACCGTTTCCGTCCCTTCGAAACCAACATAGGTCCAACTTGGTTGAGTCACTTTTTAAGTGACAGGCTCTGTGCTTTGCCTATTCACAAGGATATATGGGCTTCCCTTCTGCTTCCTAGGTAGCTGTTTATCGGGACCACGAACCCCAGAGCTTATAAATGTATAGCTGAGCCTTATTGTCCTGCTCAATTTGCTAGGCACTTTGGCTTCACACAAGGGGTCCCAATACCTCTCTGCAGCAACACCAATCTGAGCCTTACCAGGAGAGATCTGAAGGTTAGGAAGTCAAGGCTGGAGGAGGCAACCTTCAAATTCATAGATGACTTGGCCAATTTTGAGTACATCCCTTTCATTCCTAAAGGTACCGTATTGAAGAGATACCAAAATTGGTGGGAAAGTAATATGGAAATCTATTTAGCCATTTCACCTCAAAACCTACTGGAGGTGTTAGATGTGCCCAAGCCCAAGGGAGCTGAAATTGTCCCTTCCTCCGCTGTGCCTCCTACAACCCAGTCCATTCCTGCTACCTCAACTCCTCCGAAAGCCACTCGGGCTGTTTCAAAGAAAGGTATATGCCTTTGTTTTCTCTCCTTCGACTTCCTATACGATGCTGATTGTGTTATTCTTATTTTGTTTCTATTTATATATATATATATTTCTTTTGTGAAGGTGATCGTGACAAAAGAAGAAAAGCTTGATTACGAAAAGAACACAAGCGAGGTGCGGAAGGAAAAGAAGAAGAAGAAAGAGAAGCAGACCCAGAGCACGAGTCACCCTTGACAAAAAGGAAAAAAGTGATTGATTTGTTTCAAGAGGAGACAACCGCTAGGGAGGTAGAGAAGGAATTTAGTTTTAGGAAATCCGAATCTCAGTTTGTAGAAGTTGAGAGAAAATCTGAGGAACAGACAATGCCAATTCAAAGAAAGAGGAGAAGAAAGATTACTGTCTCTCCTTCTGACTTTGCTAAGGACTCTGATTCCGAGACAACCGCCCAAGCAATAGAAAAGAGAAGGAAAGTGATTGCTTCAACTACTGTCTTGGTTGGAGATCCTTTATGAAAATTTGCCAAGGTAGTAGACCAAGAACATTCCAAGGCCATAATTGTCTTCAAAAGGGCTGAGAGGAGACGGTAGCAACAAATTTTAAGAGGGGAAGCTGCTACTGCCGATGCGTTACAAAGAGAAATGGTAAGAAGGCAACAGACTGCCGAACATTACTCTCTTCGCAGCTCTCCTATTAGTGCCAGTGCTTCTAGAACAGGTAATTTCCTTCATGCTTCCACTGTTTTGCCTTATCAAATTTTGACGCTAGATCTTGACCTTACATCTCTTCCTTTTCGCAGTAGCAAACACTGAAGCTATACTTCCAATGGGGACTCCCTCACTTTCAATCGAAGTTAATCAAATGCATAATGTAAAAGCCATTTAGATAACACTTCCACTTCCTAGGCCCATATTTCACATACCCCTTGTGAGCCCTAACATTCCTACATCTCTCTTCCTTGGCTTAGACCCATACCTCCCTTTCTTGACCTTTGACCTACTTCAGTCCAATTCTCCTTCGAGCCTCGCTTCTCCTTCTTTCACAAAAATTCCAACTGCTACTCCATCTCTAATGGCAGTTGATTCTCCTTCAGAGGATGCTGGTAGTTTTCCAACTCATAGTTCATCACCTTTGCCCACTTCCAGCCCCTCTTCACTTGATTCACTGGTGGCTAAGACCATAGAGGCTGTAAAAGATGCTTCATACATTTCTCCTATCCCCATGCAGTCCTTTACGCCTTCCACCACAACTCTCTCTGCACTCCTCATGTCTATGGATGAGGTAGATGTCTTCGAAGCAAGACTAGCCAGTCTTTTTGACATACCTTCTACCTCTCCAACATTCAATGTTGAAATTGAGCCACTAGTTTTGGCTGATTCTTTGTTGGAAATTCTCAAGAGTTCTTTTTCCATCAGTAAGCCTTCTGCACTTTCAATAGACCTGGACACATGCAGGCTATTTGGTTTCATTTTAGGATTCCTTGAGGCTCTCTGAGGCCTATAATCGGAAATGGATTCCTCTGTCTTTTGAACTTCTTTGAGCAATCGAGCATGGATGTTTCAAGCCATTTATCTCGGCGTACTACTATTGATTTTACATCGACATTTGCCGGTACGCCAAGGTCGGATGAGAAGCGGCGAAGATCGAGTTTCGTCTCCCAAGTACATACCGAAGTATCAACTCTAAAAGAACAACACTCCTCTGCTTCCCACTTTCGAGCCCAGCTGCTGGAGAAGAAAACCCAACTTGAAGAGGAGTTAGTTGCAGTAAACCAGGCCTTGGTTCGAACTGACACTAAATTGCAAATCACTAACCAAGAATTGGCCGATCGCAAAGAAGACATGGCTATAGCTATTCAGCTAGTTCCCTCACTTAGCAATAGGAAATCTATTGTACAAAAACAATTAAGACATTGTAATGAATTTTGGGCCAATTTGTGGCACAATGTACTTAATTCTTTATAAAAGAGCGAATTTTGTCTATCATCTGAGCAGTCTTGTGTTTTGTCTTTAATGTTTATTTTATTCCTTGTGTTTCCCAAATGGTTGGAAAATATGGTTTCAAATATCTGCCGTTAATCTTTTTGGGATGTACATATCCATTCAGATTTCTCAAATGGTATGCTCCAAAAGGCAGAACTCTATGAATTTGATAAGGTCCTTCCCAGTTAGGTGACCATTTGCCAAACTTATGGCTTTTAATTCCTATTGGGAGTATTGTTTTCCATACCAAATCACTTTCATCAAAGCCAATGTGTTTTCCTTTCTTGTTATAATTCTTGGCTGCTTTCTTCTTTTGAAAAAGAATGCTATTTAATGCCAAGATTCTGGCTTCGTCTATGCCTTCTAACTCTAAGCACATACTTTGATGGTTTTGCTCAGGATCTAACTGATCTTGGCATCTTACCCTCAAAGATTTAACATTAATTTCCACAGGTAAAACTGCATCATGCCCATATACTAAAGCATAAGGTGTGACTCCTGTGCTCGATCTTGGGGAAGTTTTGTATGCCCATAAAACATCCAACAAAAGGTTATGCCAATCTCTGGGGTTATCTTCCACAACCTTTTGTATCCCTTTTTTCAAGGACTTGTTAGATGATTCAGCTTGACCATTGGCTTGTGCATAATAAGGGGTGAAATTAACAAGGCTAATTCCAAACTCTGTCACAAAAGACTTCACAATTTTCCCATCGAACACAATCCCATTATCCACAGTTATGGTTTGTGGGATGCCAAATCTATGGATCAAATCTTTAATGAACCCAATGACCTCTGTTTGGTCTACAGCCTTGTATGGCTTGGCTTCGACCCACTTAGTGAAGTAGTCAGTGGCCACTAGAATGAAACAATGATGCTTTGAAGAGGGTGGGTGTATTTTTCCCATCATATCCATGGCCCATCCTCTGAATGGCCAAGGCTTCATTACTGCATGTAGGTCAGTTATGGGTACATGCCTTATTGTGCCATGCTTTTGGCATGTCTGGCAACCCTTTGCATATTCTATGCAGTCTTTAAGGATAGTTGGCCAATAGTAGGAATGCCTTGAGCATGCATCTCATCTTTACACCAGGCTGATGAGCACCACAGATGCCTTAATGAACCTCAGCCATAGTTGTTAATGCTTCTTTTGGGCCTAAACATTCCAGCAATAAGCCATCTCTCCCCCTTTTGTAGAGAGCATTGCCCTATATCATATATTGCATAGACTGTAATTTGATTTTCCTTCTGACTTTGGAAGATGGACCAACTAAGTATTGTATTATTGGATGCCTCCAATCTTGTTCTTATAAGTCATTATGATTGACTTCCAAGACCACATTCCTTTTATTCAAAGGTTGTATTAATCTTTGATATGTTGTTTGGCTTATATCCCTTTGGGTATTATCCCTTCTCTTGAAGTTCGAAGCTTTCTGAGCTACGTCATTAGCTCTATTGTTCAAGAATCTTTGAACATGAGTTACATTTACTATTCGAAACTGGGAAAGCAGATGTAATGCAACAACATAGTATGGCAAAATACTTATGCTTTGACACTTGAAAATCCCTTTTACTTGGTTAACCACCAATTGAGAGTCTCTAAATATGTCAACTGCATGTACTTGTAATCCAATAAGAATTTTTAGTCCCACTATTAAGGCTTCATATTCAGCCTGGTAATTAGAATAGGTGGCTTCATCCACTCTGAAACCATGTGCAGTTTCTACCCCTTGTGGAGATTTAATCACAACACCAATTCCAATTAAGCCATTGGCTTTCAACCCATCGAACTACATCTGCCATGGCTTAACACTAGCCATACCAAGTTCCATTATCTCTTGGCTCTCTGTTTGAGATGGATGGTCTGCTAGAAAATTGGCTAAAACCTGTCCTTTTACTGCCTTTTGGGGGACATACTCTAGATGAAATTCTGATAAGGCTAGTATCCACTTGCCAATTCTCCCCCTCAACATAGGCCTAGATAACATGTATTTAACCAAATCTGTGATTGCAATTACCAGGACAGTTGTAGGTAAAAGATAATATTTTAATTTCATTGCAGCAAAATACAAAGTAAGACACAGCTTTTCAACAGCTGAACATTTACATTCACAAGAATTTAAAAACCTACTAAGGTAATAAATAGCTTGCTCCTTGCCTTCTTCATTGTCTTGGGCCAAAAAAGCTCCCAATGAATCTTCTGCTGCGGCTATGTACAACTTCAAGGGCTTGTTCCCCTTTGGTGGCATCAGCACTGGAGGGTTAGCCAAGTAGGCTTTGATACCTTCGAAAGCAATTTGATGCTCTGCTGTCCACACAAATTCCTCTTCATCTTTCAACCTTAACAAGGAAGAAAATACTTTAGTTTTCCCTGCAGTGTTAGAAATGAACCTTCGAAGAAAGTTAACCTTGAGGAACCTTTGTAATTCTTTCTTACTTGATGGAGGCTGGCTTCAATGATGGCTTTAGCTTTATTACGATCAATCTGTATTCCTTTCTTGTGCACTACATAACCCAAGAAGTTTCGGATGATACACCAAAAGCACACTTAAGAGGATTAAGTTTCAACTTAAACTTCCTCATTCTTTCAAAAAGCTTCTAAGTGAAGCAGATGCTCCTCTATGAATTTGGGATTTCACTACAATGTCATCAATATAACACTCTAGATACCCTCAATGAGATCATGAAAGATAGTATTCATAGCCCTCGATATGTAGCCCATTCTTAGACCAAATGGCATTTTAACCCATTCAAGGTGCCAATATTCCCGGGACATCTGAATCTTTGTCTTGTGGATATCCTCCTCTCTGCAATCTGATTTGGTTGTAACTAGAGTGCCCATCCATCATTGATAGAATCTAATGCCTGCCCCGCTGTCTGCAGCCGGATCCACTATAGGCATAGGGTATTCATCTTTGGGAGTTGCTAGATTTAAGTTTCTAAAATCGATGCATACCCTCATTTTGCCATTCTTCTTAACTACGGGCACAATATTAGATAGCCATTCAGCGTACTGGCGTCCTAATAAAACTGCCTTGATTAGTCTAAGAATTTCTTCTTTGACCTTCGAATTATACGGACTCATTCTTCTTGGTTTTGCTTGTATGGCTTGAAATTAGGCTTCATAGGGAGCCTATGTTCCACTAATGACTGTCAATCACAGTAGTTCATTATAGGACTATGCAAAGCAATCTTTGTATTTCTTCAAAATAACCAACAACTGGTCTCTATCCAAAATATTCAAGCAAGCACTTATATAGGTGGGCTGTTGTATAGAACCTTTCCCTAAATTTACTTCTTCTAAGGGGTCTTGTGTCTGAGAACTTATTGAAGTTTCTTCCTTGGTTTCTTTGACCTTCGAAGCAACCTTCTTGCTTTGTTCTGCTCCTAGGTTCCTTAGTTCAACATCTTTGCCCTCCTCCTCATAGACAAAATCTGTCCATAAGGCATCATCCTCCTGTATCTCCTGGACTTTTGTCTCAATGTCCAATGCACAGTATTTCCCAAGGGTCAAAATTCTGACCTGTTGCTGCTCCTGTTTACAGCCAATTATCATGGCTTCTCTTTCTTGCTCTTGTACTTTCTGGACTATAGCTTTTACATCCAATGTTGAGAATTTAATCAGAGCCAAAGACTTGGCTTCTTGTTCTTCACATCTTTGCCTACAACTAGGCATCACTGTCATCTTTAACGACAATCTCTTCATCAGCACTCTCTTGGACCAAGTGCTTCAAGTGTGTTACTTCCTCATCAGCTGTCACTTCGGCTGAGCCATCAGCTTTCCTCAGTATACTGAGTGGTGTCACGCCCTCAATATACAGCTTGGCCTCTGCAAAATCTGCACAGGCTATGAAGGGTTGAGGATCTGCATCGATCTCCTCCGTCTCTCCATTGCCCAAAGCCATCATGATTTTCTGATGCAAAGAGGAAGGCACACATTTGTTAGTGTGGATCCAATCTCTCCCAAGTAGGGCATTGTATTTAGCATTACTGTCGATTACGAAGAATGCTGTCATGCAGTCCCTGGTCCCCATGCTCAAGTTAATGGGTAAAATCCCCTGAGCCATTTGTTTGTCTCCAGCAAAGCCAGCGATGGTTGTGCTGGTTGGGATCAACCTGAGATTCTTTTTCCCTAGTTTCTTTAAAGAAGATTTCGGTAGTAAGTTCACTGCTGCCCCATTATCTATCAGGACCCGATTCAATTGTATCCCATCAAAGAAAGCCTTGATATACAAAGGCTTGACATGTTGTGTCATAGAATTCGAAGGATATTCAAAAGGATATGAGAGGTTGATGCTCACCTCTTCCTGGCCCTCGCATTCAGTTTCCATCGGAATAGCCATTTCAGACTCATCTTGTACCATACTCACTTGCGACTCCTTACTAGAGACTGGAATAGGATCCATGTCTTGGTCATCTTGGTCCTCCTCTTCAGCCTGGAACTCGTGAGGCAGTATGTGTACCATATTGACTGATACCGGAGGAAATTAGCCAAACTGGATGGCTGGCTGTGCCTGTCTCCTTTCCTGGCTACCCTGATTAGTGACTTTAGCAGCATCCTTTATTCTGCACTCTGGCACTTCGTTGCTACCTGATTCTTTTGAAGGATCTTTCTCAACTGGTCCTTCAGCCAAAAATGTTTGCTCAGCCATGAAGGCTTCGAACATTTCTTCCTCTGCCATTTCCTTCTTTTGGCTTATGCCAATCTCTTCTTCCGTCTCGCTAACACTTTCCATCAGAGCCTTCTCCAACCCTGCTAAGCTAGCCCTCTCCCTGGCCTTTAGTTCAGAATGAACCTTGGCCAACTGCTCTCTACTGCCGACCAGTTTGTTCTGTGGATTTGGCTTTGGGGCATGGTCTGGCTTTGGATTCTTCTTTTCTTCTGTCTTTACTAGTGAAGAACTCGCTCCACTTTCTTTCAGATCTTGCTGGTACTGGGTGTACCTACGTTGAATTTTCCTCCTCTGTGACCTTGAAATAACTGGGACCATATCTAGTTCCTTTGTCTTTGGGTGTTTAAGCAATACCCAATTGTTTAGAGCCACCAATGGAGGCTTGACCATCCTGCCTTGGTTTCCAACATCCCTTTGAGCAGGCACTTCCCTAGGCTTGTTCTGCATTACAAACCAATCTGGGACCCCAGGTACCCATGAATTTATTGACTCAGATGTTGAACTGCTTTTTTCAACCTTTGAAGCCAACTTCAAAGCCGGCTGTGAAGGTAAGTGTTTGGCTCTGACCTCATGTTTTGAGCCTAATTCAGACCTTCGATGCAGATAGCCACTTTCTGTCCTACGTGAGGTGGGTCTAGGGGGCCAATCCCTGGCTTTGATCCCATGAAATGAGCCTCTCTCCAATCTTCTTTCAGAATGACGGCTCTCCATTCTGTAATAGTTAGGTGGCCTAGATTCATGTAAGGGTCTCTTGCCTTTAGCATGCATTACATCCATTGCGAGCTCAACCAGCGGTGGCCGTTGCCTATAACTAGCCGGATACGGCCTTTTGTTGTAAGCGTTGGTTGATTTAGGACGTCTCTGAACATCCCTGTAGTATTGCTTCCCATCAATTGGAAGCCCCTTCAACCATTTATAACTTAGTCTGCACGTGGGATACATCCTCTGCATTACAGCTGCTTCCAAGGAATCATCATCCAGTGCTTCTTCATCAGAGTGTTCCTTCTGGCGTAAGAAACCTTGTCCAATGGCTGGTGGGTTTCCAGTGTTCTTCTTGGTAGTTGTCTAGTTGGCAATATGCATCTGCACATTGACCTCTTCCAACTCTTGTAGAGATAGATTCTGGAAGTTTGGTACAACCACATTAGCTGTGCTCTCTCCAACTTCTGGAAACGGGTTGCTGTCAATCCCCATGACCTTTTCTGTTTTGGCTGGAAATTTCAAACTCCCTTTCCGAATTTACTCTTAAATCCTGTCTCGAAAAACAATGTAGTTTTTAGTCGAGTGAGACCAAGAGTTATGCCATTTACAATATACTTTTCCTTTAAGTTCATCTGGAGATGGCAGTTTTACTCATTTAGGTAACTTAAGGAAGTTGGCTGGAAGCAAATGATCAAAGATGTCATCTTCTTTTGTTAAATCGAAAGAGTATTTTCTATGAAAGTCTTTCTTTTTAAACTGCTGGTCAATTGTTGTATCCTTATGAATTAATGCTTCACAGATTACAGGTTCTTTGCCCACAATCTCATTGCATCGATCTCATAATTAGGATCTCTATAATATGTCTTGTCTGACGCATTATTTCGATCTTGTTCCTCCTCTAGTAATGCTTCGTATCTAGACACCTTATAGGTCAGTTCCACCAAATCTCGAATTGATTGAGTCAAACTTCTTTGAAGCTTTGAACTCTAGGCCGTTTTGAGCCAATCTTACAAATTACGATTTTGGCGGGATGACTCTACATTTATTTCAAGCCCTTTTAAATCTGGCGACAAAGCGGGTAGCCTTTTCTTGAAGCCTTTGACTCAATCTAGCCAAATCGCCATAGAAACCTCTAGCTCGATTGGAAGAATTGGGCATGAAATGCCTCTTCCATTTGTTGCCAATTTTGAATGGAGCAGTGTAAGGTTGATGTACTGCCAAGCGCTCCTCCAGCTAGAGAATTTGGAAATAATCTTAGTTTCATAAAATCATGATTAGTAAATTCACCGCATTGAGCAGCAAACCTAGCAATATGCTCTATTGTTGACTGATTTCCAGTCCCATAGAAAAGGGTAAAATCTGGTATCCTGAACCCCCTTGGATATTCATGTACCCCATCCACCCATTCTGGGTATGGTTTTCTATATATAGGAGTCTGAACCCCCCGAGCCATCGGTCTACACATCTCCCTAACAATATCAGCAATTTGGTCCCCAGGGACCATATTTTGTGCCTGTTGGACAACTACTGGAGGGATAAACACAGAATTTGGTGGACAAACTTGTGCTTGCGGTCCTCTTAGTTCATAAGGTGGTACATTTGGGACTGGTTGCCCCTGTGGTGCAGGTTGCTATTGGGGGTGTGGGTAACCCCTTTGAGCCTGTCCTACAAAAGGACCTGCGAAAGGTGCTGGGACAGGTGTTGTGTCCCTTCCATTTGCAGGCCAACCTTCCAACCCCCCGGGTATAAATTCGAATAAGGGATTATTATACCCCCTAGTGCTAGGTATGGCTTCGAACATGGGATTTGTAGCCATTCTTCGCCCGATTTCTTGTACTTGGCAGATCCACCAACTTGTATGGTTTCATTGTTAAATCTTAGAGGCATTTTGGCTGCTATAGGCCTCGAAATGGGTTCATACCAAGACTGAAGTGATGGTCTTTCATAGTTTTGGTTACTAGTTTGACCATTAGAATGTCCATTAACTTGCATAGGTTGTTTGTCTCTAGCCAATCTTTGCTGAGGGACATTTAAAACTTCCTCTGTGTGTCTTGTGTTTGTTGGTTGGTGGTTATTCATTCGATCCAAAAAGGATATTGCCTACCTTTCCATTGTGTTCATTAATTGTTGTCCCATAGCATCTACTAAGCCATCCCATGGATTGGTTGGCTAAATAGATGGAACAGTGGATGGTCCAATTCCTTGGCTTCGTCCAATATTATGAACATATGGTTCTTGTCCCGAAGTGCTAGTCTGTTCGACCATAGGTTCGGATAACATGGAAGTTTCCACAGGATGTGTTACCACATTATCCTCTAGATTAGGTATTTCTACCTCTCCTTCTACGCCTTCTTCCAAGCGTTCATTTTCTCCATGTCGTCTTCGTCTTGCCATTTTAATTAGTTCCACTGGGCGTGCCAAAAATATATGTTGGCTTTTTGGCAGTTCGAAGGATATTTTTGTAAATACGAGCGTGCCAGCAAGGATCAATCAGTCCTTACAGAAATTATAATTGCCAACCAATTATCAGACGATTGTGTTTTAGTTCTTTCAGCCTCAATGAAGAGGACTTTTACTGGTGGCTTGACTTAGGAGAAATTAAGAGAAATAACAGTTAATATGAAGAACAATGGAAGTATTTCATTAAAATGAACACTTACAATGATCCAAATTCAGCCTCGAAGAGGTTTTCAGTGACGATCTACTTGAAACTACTCCTATGAATCGAAGTGCAGAACAAGTATTTAAAGTGCAAGAAAGGTAAAGACTGGAAATGTAAAAAAAAAACTGGAAAATAAAATATCTAAAGTAAGACTGGTTTGTATGATCTAAGTCTGGGGGTTTTTCTGGGGACTTCCTTGCTATTTATACTCCTCAAGAATGACCATCGAATTGCACTTCAAACCGTCGAACTACTCCTACATGATTGCTAATCATACTGCCTTAGAAGTAGTTCCACTACGCCTTTTCTTGCAGTTGAACTTCCTTCTTGTATTTGAATTTGAATATGAGTAACCGTTGAAGTCACATCATCTTGTATCTCTTTACCAATCCTGTGCTACTCAGATCAAGTGAGAACCAATTTTTACTGCCATGTGTACGATCAGGATCGAAGATTTGAGTAGTCTCTCCATACTACCCTTGCTTTGCCACGTGTCGAACTGTAATTGGCTTTTACAAAATATGTAGCCAACATATTTGTAATTGGAATATATTAGTTGGTTGGTATATAAGTTTACATTGTAAGGTGTTCTTTTTTGTTTGATGGTTGTAAGTGAAACATGCATTACGGAATAGGTGATAATATATATCTATTGATTTGTTTGTATACCTATTACAGGTTGTGGTAGATGAAAAAATGATGTTTGTATACCTATTACAGGTTACATGTTGGGAAAAAAATTATTAAAATGAAAAAAAAAAACCAAAATAAAAAATGATGTTTTTGGTGACAAAATAATTGGTAGCCAAAAATGAAATAAATCTTTTGGCGGCTAAATATTTAGTAGCTAAAACGAATTTAAAACAGTTTTGGCAACTAAATGTTTAGTAGGTAAAACTGAAAACACTTTTGGCGACGGCATATTTAGTCGCCAAAACATAAATTATATGTCATAGGTGACTAAACTCTGTAGTAGGTAAGCCAAAATCAACCTTTCCGCGACAAAATATTTAGTAGCTAAAAATAACACTATTGGCGACTATTAATTTGGTCGCCGTAGATAATTGAATTTTTTGGCGACAAAAGATTTAGTAGCTGAAGATGTGAGTTAAATGAATTGATATATCTTTTGGGCGACTAATATGTTAGTCGCCAATTTGACTCATCAGCGACCAATGTACTTTTAGTCGCTAATAGCTGCTCCTTTTGCCTACTAAAATATTAGTCGCCATTCTTGTGGACTTTTGGCAACTAAAAGAAATTTAGTCGCCAATACTTTCGCCGTCGATTTATCTGCGACAAAGCCAGCGATCAAAATTTTTGGTCGGCAAAGCATTTCGGCGACTAAAATCAATGCTTTTGGCGACTAAAACATTAGTCGCTAAAAAAGTATTTTCTTGTAGTACCATTATACAAATTATAAATACCCAAAACATTTAAAATTATAATTGATACACGAATTGGCACATAACATTATTTTTTAGACAATTGATGGGAGAAATTTGTTTAACAATTTAACGAATTAAAATGGGCCAAATCAGCTCCAACTATGCATCGGTAATTACAATTTTTGTTGATATAAGACCACAATTGCAAAGGTTTTTATTTATTTATTTATTAAAATTCACAAAAGATAAAATATGTTAAAATAGTTAATAAAATAAAATAATGCATCAAATCTATAATTATTTTATTTTTTTCTCTCACAAATATTATATCCAATTATAAAAAAAATCTAACCATCTTTCTAAATATAAATATTTTAGCTTACTAAAATAGTAAAAAAATAAAACTTATTAAAATAATCAACTTTTTAAACGAGACCAATATAAACCTGTTGAATTATTATTAATAAAATTTAATGAATTTCAAACTAGCACATAGAATTAGGATATGTATGTATATTCAATGCTTGAGGAATTAGAGACGAAGACAAAAAAGAAACGCCAGAGCAGTTGTAGGTCATGACTCATCATTTGCCTCTCCCTATTGTAAAGAACAGAAACGGAAAGAAAATGGGTCTTCCCTCCAAGTATCACATTCCCACAGGTTAATGACTCATCATATCTTTTAATGTTATATAAATAAATAAAAAATTATATATAAAATGTACAATAATTCTCATAGGTGGAATCCACACATATAGAACCCATCTTTACGTGAGATCTTGTATATATTCTGTATAAATAGTATTTGTCTGTCTTTTTCATCCCCTATAATATCATTCTATTATATTATATTCTATTCTATTTTTTGAGAATTACAAGTCTTCTCTTTAAAAAGTAAATAAATAAATAAAATTGAAAATCAGTAAAAAAAAAAAAAAAAAATCATTGAAAAGTTTAGCCTTCAATTATTAAGGTCAAGTTTGGCAAGTTTATAAAAAGTTAAAAAGTTATTCAAAAAGTTAAAAGATTAACACTATTCATCAAAAGTCAAAAATTACGGCTGCACAACTCCCAATTTTAATTTTCCCTACACACTAATTTATACAATTTTTTAATACACATTTTTTCATAAAAAGTCAAAAAGTTAACCCAAACATTCATATTTTTTTCTTCAATTTTTTACTCTAAAAAGACAAAACGTGCACTTATTTAGGATACCCTAAACAAACCCTAAAATTAATAAAATTTAAAATTTATTTTGAAAACAAGCATTGAATTGCAATTTTCCCTTTTAAAAAAAAGGGTTTAATTAGGTGTGGTCAACCACTCGTATAATATATACCATATATAGGTGGTTATGAATTTCATCATGTCCTGCGTCAATTCACATTCTCACCTTAGCTTTCGAATATTTATGCTCTTTTTGAGTTCCTAACTGGTTAGTGTGTGTTAGAGATAACAACAATGAAGACACCCTTTATGCTATGGTGTCGGAGGTGGTGGTTGATGGCGGTGGTAGTAGTAGTAGTTGCATCGATTTTAGAGTCGGCCATGTCAGATCCAGAAATCAATCTTCTGAACAAAGGTTGCAGTCAGTACAACGCGACAAATCTCTCTGATTTTTTCAGCAACCTGAACGCGACATTCTCAGACCTGAGGAGTCAGATATCGAGCCAAAACAAAAAGTTTGCGACAGCACAGCAGGCAAGGACATCGGACCCTGTCCATGCCATGGTTCAGTGCAGGGACTACCTCTCTGTGGCCGACTGCGTTTCCTGTTTCGATGCTGCTGTCTCTCAGATTCGCAACTGCTCCGCCGCGAACGGTGCTCGTGTCATTTATGATGGCTGCTTCCTCAGGTTAGGCTTCCATGTACATTTCTCCCACCTTATAAATTTCTCATCTTTACATAGTTTGCAGAGTATGTGTCAAAATCCATCTTTTCTTAGTTAACTCTCTCAATCAAATTTTCATTCAGTTAAAACCCTCTAATGTTATCATAAAAATTTCATATTTTTATGAATAATTTCATCTGATAAATATTAGCATGATGAAATTTAATTTGTGGGGAAAATATTAATTTTTCCGCACAATTTATATTTTTAATTGAAGATGAATTTTTTTTACATACATTGGATACAGATTGAAAATAACATAACATGATAAGATTAAAAAAAAAAAAAATGTACAAGTTAGGTTTGTTTTGAGATAATTCCGACGTAAAATTCTATATTTTAGAAAGGGAGTTGCTTTTCATTTTATGTATCTAAAAATTGACGAGTATGTAATATTTTTGTCCAACTACATCATTCTATTTTTAAATTCTATAAATTTATTTTGTAATTTTAAACCACTACTCTTTTTATAATAAATAAATCAAAACCATCAAATTTAAAGTGAGTTGTACTGATTGTGAGTCTATAAATTTATTTTCTATTTTAACCACTACTCTTTTTATAATAAATAAATAAAAACCATCAAATTTAAAGTGGGTTGTACTGATTGTAAGTCTATAAATTTATTTTGTAATTTTAAACCACTACCCTTTATATAATAAATAAATAAAAACCATCAAATTTAAAGTGGGTTGTACTGATTGTAAGTCTATAAATTTATTTTGTAATTTTAAACCACTACCCTTTATATAATAAATAAATAAAAACTACCAAATTTAAAGTGAGTTGTACTGATTGGGAGTCTATAAATTTATTTTCTAGTTTTAAACCACTACTCTTTTTATAATAAATAAATAAAAACCATCAAATTTAAAGTGAGTTGTACTGATTGTAAGTCTATAAATTTATTTTGTAATTTTAAACCACTACCCTTTATATAATAAATAAATAAAAACCACCAAATTTAAAGTGAGTTGTACTGATTGTGAGGCGGTACTCTTTTCTTATTTATTTTTAATTAAATTGTGAGGTAGAACCCACGCCTTAAAGTTGCTGTCCATCAATGTTTATGTGAAAGGATTCGAAACAACTTGCTAAAAAAATCATTTGATAAAATTTCAATAATATATCCTTCCTACCCTACCCTAAATAATTGACAAAAAGCAATAATTCGTTGCATATTAACATACATGTATCATGAGTTATACTTCTTAAACTATTATTCAGGCCGGCATCATCATTAGATAGATGTATTGTTAAAAGATTTGTAAAATATTTACAGACATTAACACAAAATATGACATAGATTTTTGACAAAAAGTGAAGCTCATATGATGGGAGACTTATCTTTTGTAAAACATTTATATCATATTTTGTGTTTAGTCTTTGTATTTTTAACATTATTGATAATGCATCCATCTGTTTCTCTTTTAAAAAATATCTAGAGTTAGAGAAAGTCAGTCACTCCAAAACCACATTAAAAAAAGAAAAATAAAAAACAAAAGAAGGGATAGTTAGTATTATTGATGTCTGTGATTGATATCCCCTGCCTATAATTGATAGAAATGGCTATAATTGATATGATTTGAAATTGGAATCTAGGATAGAAATTTCATTATTTCATTGGATATGTCCAATTGCATTATCAATTTATCCTAATAAATATGAACAGATCTGATGATTCTGGCAATTATGTACCATTTTCTAAGAGATAAGTTTTGGTCAACTGTCACCAAATTTATAATATGAAAGTTTATAAATGTTTACAGCTATACACAAGCTTGAGGCCCTTTTTTGTTTCATTTGTTTGATTTGTTCACCATTAAAAACAAAATTTTAATTAGTTTGATTTGCCTTTTTAAGAAAAATAATATATAAGTCTATTTTTTAGACCAGATCTAGTAATGCGTAAAAAAGATGATTAGCAAGTATAAAAGACATGAATGAAAAAATTGTCTTAGATATTCTAATATACGGCCACATTATTAAGTTTGAAAAGCGAGTCCAACTTTTGAATTAGAGTAATACTCCTCTTTGTTTACTTAGTTGTGGTTTTTCAGTAACCTACCAACAGCCCATGTGAATTTTTTTGACTAATTACTTTAATTTTCTAGACTAGTTACTTTAAAAAATAAAATAAACAAAAACCAAGTTGCATGTGATACATCGCACATATATAACCTTAATCCATAATAAGAAAAAGACTAACTTGTCCTTAGGCATGGGAGGCTCCCTAATATGGAATGGAATTTGGCAATTTCAAGCTCAAGAATGGAATTCCTATTAGTCTAGAATGAACAAAGAAGAGTGAATAATAATAAGAACAAAAATGTTTCATGTCCCCTTTTTCTCTCACCCCCTTTGACCCCGTCTCTCTCTAATTGGTTATATTTTCTTTTTCTTTTTCTTTTTTTCTTGCTCCTCCAATCACCACCCACCACGTGTGTGTGGGGTTGTGGGGGTGGTGATTGGAGGGCGTCTCTATCATGACTCTATATTAACTGTAGACTAACATCAAGAAGTTATGAGAATGTAAAATATAAAGGAGACTGATGTAATTATCACATATTCATTAGGTCAACTCTATATATTTTTGTGTTCGTGGTAAACTTGTTTGCAAATATAAGGTTTTTTTTTTTTTTTTGAAGGTATGAAAGCAGCAGCTTCTATGACCAAGGCACTCTCCCTGGCAATGTCGGTGTATGTGGCAATAGGACTGTATCACAGGCTACGGCTTTTGACACAGCTGTGCAAGGACTATTAACTGATCTTAAAATCGCAACACCAAAGATAAATGGATTTTTTGCAGCAACAAAGAGTGAAGTGGTAGGTGGTAGCACAACCGTATATGCGGTGTCACAATGTGCAGAAACAATAAGTGAGAGCACTTGCCAAGATTGCTTGACAGTGGCATATGCCAACATGCAAAGTTGTCCTCCTAATGCAGATGGTAGGGCCGTTGATGGCGGTTGTTTTCTTAGATACTCGGACACTGCCTTCTTTGCTGATAACCAGACAACAAATATCAACCCCTTTCTTGGAGGAGGTAAAGACCTCTTCTCTCTACAAAATAAAATAAACAAAATAAAATGAGAGAAACACATAAATTAGTCATTTTTGTGTTGTACAGGAGGATCTAGCAAGAAGAATGCCATTATTGGAGGAGTGGTTGGAGGTGGAGGAGGTCTTTTGCTTATAGTTGCAATCATCTTATGGTATCAACTATCAAGAAAGTCAAAGTTAGTTCAAGAGGTAAATCAATATTTTTACAAATAGAAAAGTGTACCCAAAAAAGAAAAAATCGTGGTCCAAAATTATTAAGTGCGGTGGAGACCTCTTTCAGAATAATTTTGGGACTTGCATTAATTTTGATGTTTTGTATTTCTTTGATTATCTTTTCTATGCACATAGTTTTACGATATTTGTAGGCATGATTTGTCAATGTCATTTTTTCTTTGGCTAGGATACATTTGAAATTACACAATTTACCAAATTTATGGCATATTGCTTTTTTCATCAAATCCAACTCAAAACTTGAATTAATCACATCCCAATCTAATTGTATGACACTGACTTCTAATTTTAAACCATGTTTACCACTTTCTTTTCAATCTGCTGTCATTAACTTCCAATAATTACAAACCGTAGAACCCAAAGTTTTATTTATTTCTTCTTGCTATTGAACTTTGCTGATATGATATGAAATGTGATTTTATACCTCTGTAACAGGTAACATATTAGGGCATCCGAGCTGCAAGGACCAGTGATTTACAGTTACAAAGATTTAAAATCTGCAACAAAAAAATTTAGTGAAGAAAATAAACTAGGGGAAGGAGGTTTTAGTGATGTATACAAGGTAAAATTAATTTGATATATTATGCATCCCAAAACCAAATCAATCATTTTCACTTCCCTCTCTCTTTTTTTTTTTTTTTCCCTCCCAATTTTTTGATTCACAAATTGAATGTTGCATATTTATATTCTCAACCTCATCATTAAGTCATTGAACAGGGTACTCTGAAAAATGGAAATATAATTGCAGTGAAGAAACTAGCTCTAAGTTCGAGTAGAGCAAAGGCTGATTTTGAAAGTGAAGTGAAGCTTATTAGTAATGTGCATCACCGAAATCTCATCCGACTTCTAGGGTGTAGCAACAAAGGACCAGAACTACTACTTGTCTATGAGTACATGGCAAATGGAAGTCTTGATAGGTTCTTATATGGTAAAAGAAATAAAAAAATAAAAAAAAAATTGAGGAGACGTTGAAGTTCTTTTTCTTATATATTAGTTTCTACTTCATGTGGGAAAGTTTCATATTATTAACAGGTGAAAGAAGAGGTGCCTTGAACTGGAAACAACGGTTTGACATAATATTTGGGACAGCCAGGGGTCTTGCCTATCTTCATGAGCAATTCCATGTTTGCATCATACATCGAGATATAAAATCCAGCAATATTCTACTAGATGATGATTTCCAACCCAAAATAGCTGATTTTGGATTGGCAAGGCTTCTACCTGAGGATCAAAGTCATCTTAGCACCAGATTTGCGGGACCTTGTAAGCATGAAACAAACCATTTCCCAGCTTATTAATCCCTATGTTCAATGTGGAGTTTCAAATCTTTTAATGGTTTGCATATCTGATATTTCATATCTTTGAAAAAGATACCTAAAAAGAACAATGTTGAGGCTATTTTGTGAGTGATATACATCCATAATTTTGTGAGTGGTATAATGGATTGTATTAGAGGCTATTTTGATGTCTAATTGAAATTAAAGCAGTGATATGTTTTCATGTAACAAATCTAGTACTTCTAGTAAAATATTTGAAACCAATGAATGATAACTAACTAGTTTCTCATGCAACAGGGTTATACAAAGAGAATATGCCATCCATGGACAGTTGTGCGAGAAGGTTGATACTTACAACTTCGGTGTTGTTGTCCTTGAAATCATAAGTGGCGAAGTGTAATGAAATGAAGGTTGAATCTAATGAATTTCTCCTTGAACAGGTACCTTCACATGACTTTTTCATAATGATGGTCATTTTCATATAGACTCTTTATATAGAATTTAAGAACAGAACATGTGGCAATGACATTCTTGAAATCATGAACCATATTGATGGACATTTTGATTTTCAATGAACCATATGAATTCTATTTGTATAGCATTATTCTAAACTTAATAAATAAAAATAATACAAAAAAAATGCCCAATTAGTACACACTAATGTGTATTTGGGAGGGGAAAGATTGAGTATACATCTAACCTTTGACATAATGCACAAAGTGGTGGTTCTAAGACTTGAACCCATAATCTCAAGATTATTAGGCCAAGTCTTAACCATTGAACCAAAACAAAACAAAACAAAATTGTAGAAATTTGTCTAGAAAAATGAACAGAATAGTTGTGTTGGCATTCATCATGACCATATCTGCACTTTTTTTGGATGAATTGCCAGCATTGCATTCTGTACAAGTTTGACTTAGGGAGTTTTGTCTTCTAGTCTTACTTGACCTATTTGCTGAGATTTATTGGGATAGTGTGGATCTTGATAAATACTACACACTAAGCCCTTGCTAGAAGATGGGGGTATAGGGGGCTTACTCCTATCTAAATTTGGAATAAGAGTATTTTTGGTATTTCTTTGTTACCTATTATCCTAATTTCTATATGTTTCTGTTGTAACATTTTTATCACAGTAGAACCGTGACAACCGTGAATGTAACCCTAGTTTGGGGTAAACCATGAAAATCTTGTGTTCTTGTATGTGCATGTGATTTGGCTTTTGCTCTTCTTTGTTTTTCATATCTCAATGATCCTAATTAAGTGTTACAGATTCCTAAGAAGATTTTCCTACTTTGTGCTTTTGAATAATGGTTTTTAATAGGCATGGAAGCTGTATGAGGATGACATGCATTTGAGGTTGGTGGATGAGAGCATGGACACAAATGAATACAGAGAGGAAGAGGTGAAGAAAGTGATAGAGATTGCTTTGATATGCACTCAATCGCCAGTTTCTGTAAGGCCAACAATGTCTGAAGTAGTTGTTATGCTTGTAAGTGAGCGCTCAATGGAGCTGACAAGGCCAACAAGGCCTACCTTAATTGACAATGATAAGAAGATTCGTGGGGAGACAACCACCTCCACCGGTTCATCAACATCCAATGCCACTGCATCTTTCACCAACTTTACGGGTCGCTAGATAGCTTGATAATTGTCTCAAAACTATGTATAATGTGTAGCAACTGTTCATGATCAATTTTCAAGCCATTTCAGCACCACAACCTTATATTGGACAAAAAGTGTACGTATACTTAATTCTTGTAATCATGTTTGCAGCACTATTAGGTTTTTGGGTAAAATTTGAGTTTGATTGAGAAATTTCCTGCTAAAATTGCAGCCTTTGAAAGTTATGAAAATGCATCTATATATTTTTATACACACTCAATGAATCACAAATCTTAGAGGCAAAATATTAGAACTTCTCTTTTGACATGTTGGGGGAAAGAAAAATGAGTTAGACATCTAAAAAGAGAGCTCTAATGGAGCATTAATTTGTCTTTTTTTCCCTCATGTTTTGTCTTTTATCTCACTGTTTTTTTTTTTTTTTTTTTTTTTTATTTTATGTGCGCCAGCTCATTAGAGCTGCTGCAATGCAGCTCTAATTAGAGCTCTATAGCACTGCTGATTGGGGAAAATATGTATAATGAGGTGAAGTAGCAAAAATGCATAGCATTAGTTTTATGTAGGTGTTTTTAAAAAATAGTATAAATTGATTGAATCGGTGGAACCAAACCAAATCGACCTATTTTCTTTTTTTTATTATTTTATTAAATACAGTCTGCTACAGAGTTTTGGTTTGTGTTGACAAATTTTGTTTGGTATTGCCACCCTAAAACACGTGTGAAAATGTACAATTAGTTTAGTGAAAATAAATGTTGAATACTAGATGAGGCATTTCATATTTGTTCATGATAGTAGTAAATCAATACGATGTATTTTTCATAACAAATAGCATCATGTAGCCACATACACCAATTTATCTAAATGAAAGAATCAAATGTGTCACTATTTTAATTAATCCAAATACCACTTCAATATTTTGAACAGATAGACGCTTGATGTTGTTGATTGGTTGTTCATTAAAAACAGTTCAATGTCAAAATGAGGCAAGTGGGGTTCTTGCCTAGAACTAAGTATAAGGAGGCCATAGTTTTAAATATACTCTCACTATATAGTGTGTTTATATACATAAAATAAAGGATAAATTGCACTCACCTCCTTAAGATTTTTGACAATTACACTAGCCTCCCTCCTTTGTCTAAAATTACACCGACCTCCTTGAAATTTACTTTTAATATGCATATTCAGGCAATTTGTTAGTTGACGTTAGTTTGACTAAAGATTCTATTTATTTATTTATTTTTGTTTTGTTTACAAAGTTAGTGGTTAATTATTAGGGAAATTTCAGTTTGATTTGTATAACATTTGGAAGTAATTATATGTAAATTAAGAATAAAATTAATCAATTAATCAATTTTTAGGTAAACAAATTAAGATGAATTGTTGAAGTCAAATGAGAAACACAAGAACTTGTAGGTATGTAAGGTAATAAATAATATATATATATATATAATCAAATCATGTGAATATTTAGAAAAATTATTTAATACTACTCAAACAAATACATGTGTTCAAATTTGATTTTTATTAGTTTAGGTGGTGAGACTCATCAATTTTATCTTATTTTTTAAAAAAATAACTGAACTGTATAATATCAAGTATTAATTAAAATTACCAAATAACGTATATTATATTTATGTAATTAATTTTTTAATTTGTTTTATTATTACTTTTGTCATAACAATAGGGTATCCTAGAATACACACCATTTTATGTGAACAATATACAAGTTATAATATTTATGGTGTTGATTACCACAAATGACATAACTAAAAAAATTTCAATCATAACTAAAAAAAAAAATCAGTTATAAGCAAACAACATATTAGGTATAACCAAAATAATAATCACACATTTAATAGTTACCAATGAAAAATATCTCTAATATTAAAATGATGAACTAAGCATTACAAGGAAGGTCATGTAATTTTAGAAAAATGAGAGACCGACCAATGTAATTATCAAGAATCTCAAGAGAGATGAGTGTAATTTACCTTAAAATAAAAGAACCATCAATCAAGACAAATCTTGATGATTAAAAAAGTAGCACAAAATTTTGTGAATTAAGTAATAAATGTTCAAAAGGGCCTCTCTCCTCTTTCTTATTACCACCGAAAAATATTTTTAAGACGTATAAAATCATTGCTTGAAGTCAGTTTTTGCACTTAGGATGTTTTGCTACAATTATAAACTTGTCACAAAGATGTCGCCAAAGGTAAATTTTGTTGAAAAATTAAACATTTTATTCTAAACTTGACAATTTAGCAACAAATCTTTTGCAGATTGTCATCTTTGTCAAACTTTTTGGTGACAATTTAAAATTTTAATTTGCTAATAACAATCTCTTTAGAGACAATTAGATTTTATTGCTAAAATTTATTGCTATTTATGATACCTACCATTAATTGTTTGAATAAAGGCAAAATACATTCTATAAAGGAAAATTATATTTTACTCCCCTCAACTATTTACATTTTTCACTTTGTCCACTCAAACTAACAATTGATACAATGTCACTACAAGAAATGACACTTTTGGCTACTAAAAGTTACATGTCGCCAAATTAAATGCCTATATCCCCGGCTATAGTATTGGTGACTAAACTTTTTTGGTGCCAAAAGTGAAACATTTGCCTACTAAATTTGTATTAGTCAAGAATGTTATCTTTTATGACTAAAACCTTTTAGTCGCCGAATGTGACTTTTGGCTACTAACATTTAGTTTGGTCTGGGAAGGTGTTCCTTTTGCTACTAAAGAATTGGTCACCGAAAGTGAACATTTGGCTACTGAAACCTTGTTAGTCAAAAGGTGACATTTAATAACTAAATTGTTAGTCACTGAAAGTTCTACCGTAAAATTTTTCCAACTAGTAGAGACTAAATATTTTGGTCGCCAATAGAATACATATTTTTAGCGACCATGGAATTTTTGTCGTTGTGACTTTTGAGACTACAATTGATCGTAGCCAAAAACCTCTTAAGTTTTACTACATTATTTTTTGCCACCAAACGTTTTAGTTGCCAAATGATGCTGTTTTTTTCCGTGATTAAAAAATTTAGTGGGCAATAGTTTCTTTATCTCATTCTCAATTATTTTAGCTACTAACTATTTGGTCGCAAAAACTTTTTTGGTTATGTTTTTGCTACTAAATTAGTAGTCGCCAAAACATTTATTACGTATTTGGCTACCAAAATATTTGGTGGCCAAATACTTTTTTGTTGTTGTTGTTTCTTTTTTTTTTTTTTTAAAAAAAAATTTCTAAACAACCTGTATCCATTATTAGTATAACCTGTACCCTGTATAAACAATATAATCCATCAACGCTAAAAATGTTATCAACCATTCAACAATTTAACAACGTGCACACATTTCACTTCCAACCATCCAAAAAATTAATATTGAACATCCAATTCTATATATAGTACAAATTTCATACGAACCAAGTCTAATCCAACGTCAATAACTTAATTCCATACATCACACAAGAATAATCAGATTAATTAACAAAAAGGACATATGTACCACAACAAAAATTTAATCTATACTGCCCTAAAACTATTTTCTACCACATGCTATGCTAATTTCTACCATGCCAAATTTAATCTATACTGCCCCAAAAATTTAATCTATACTACCCCAAAACTATTTGCCACACCAAAAAAAGTAATTTGTACGAACCACTATATATACAGATAGAGGTATAAAAACAATGCCCTCTCGTACTAGTAAAAAAAAATTATATCCACATTTGAGTGTCCAAAACCATCTGGAAAAAAAAAAAAAAAAAAAAAAAATTCATTAGTTTGGTGCCTATAGAGGCACTTCTGGATGACATATAGCAACTGTATTAATTTCAAACATTAAAAGACAATGAGAGTAATAGCTATTAAATAGTGAAAGACACCCAAACATGGATTGGTACACGAGCATCGATTTTATGAATTAATGCCAAAAGTGATGTTTATGGCAATTAAAAGGGCCACAGTCAACAAAAACACTAAACAATTTACCAAAAATATTGTTCTACATAAACTAATAAGGAAAGAGTTAAACAAACTATAGTTTAAGATGGTATAACCAAAATAGTTACCCACGACATGGGCATTTCATGTTCTACTACATAAACACAATGTCGCCCCGCAAACGCTTTTTTCGATTATTTTTATGACATTTTCAACTCTAACTCCCAACATAGGTGTCCTATTTATGTACCATCTATCCCTACATGTCACATTTGGCACCAGGAAGCTTCTAATTCGTAAATCTGGTGATTAAAATTTGTTTTGCATTTTCGCCCTGGAACCCCTTTTTTCGACTAAAAGTACTATTACATTTTCAACCCTAACTCCCAACGTAGGTGTCCTATTTACGCACTGCCTATCCCTACATGTCACATTTTTCACTGGAAGCTTTCGTTCACGTAGAAACAGTGGTTTGAAATTTGTTTGCAATTTCACCCCCCGAACCCCTTTTTTCGACTAAATTTATGACATTTTTCAATTCGAACTCCCAACATAGGTGTCCTATTTATGTACCGTTTGTACCTACATGTCACATTTGTCACCAGGAAGCTTCCCGTTATGTTAAAACAGTGGTTCAGGGGCTGTTTTGCATTTTCGTCCCCCGAACCCCTTTTTCCGACTACTTTTATGGCATTATCAACATAGTTTTGCTAATCTTGGATGTGGTCCTATCCTTGGGAGTTAGTCCTCCACAAATTCAATGGACAGATTAAACAAATAGAACAAACGAAGCAATTAGATCAAATCCACCACTGCCACTGCTTGCAGCCCCTTGGTAGCCCAAGTACACCAAGACAAAGACACCTACTATTTCTCGACACTCGAAGGAACCAAAAAACCATGCCAACCATAAGGCAAAGCCAATCACGATTTTGAAAGCATCATGTATTATTTTCAGATAGCCTTGAGCATTTGAGTAAAAATTTTGAACATGATTAGATGTCAATTGATAAATGTATAAATTAATAAAAACTCAAATCTCCTAAACTACCAAATGCTATAACACATTCTCTAACAATGACAGATATAAGTGAGCAATCAAATCAGTGCACTACTGGATGTTACATGAAGGCACAAAATCTATATATTTCAAATTACTGCATAATATTATCACATTTCTACATTGTGTATGATTGAAGGAACAAAATCTATATATTTCAAATTATTGTGTAATATTATCACATTTTTACATTATGTATGATTGAAGGCACAAACCCTATATATTTCAAGAACTATGTAATATTATCACATTTCGACATTATGTAGTGATTGAGTTAATATTCAAAATACCACTGTTGAAAACAACATGCTACTTTAAACGAAACATGAAATTCACTATGTTTTTTTTTTAACATTTTGATACTATGGTTAATCTTAATCAAGTAAATATGTTAAATAGAATTTCCGTTAAGAAAACTCAATACCAAACTCTAGTAACTACACAAGAAATCAATTACATAAATAACATTTGGTAGTTTAGGAGATTTGAGTTTTTATTAATTTATAAAACTCATATATAAGCTTTTAAACTTCTAGCTAGTAGAGTGTTTAATGGAACTTTAAACTTGGTTAGTAGAGTGTTCAATGAATTGTCAAGGCATCTTAAATGTCTCCTAATTATCACTTAGTAGTGCTCTTCCTTTAGAACTTCTCATTTGAAGTACTTTTTTCCAGGTGGGAAGAGTTCAACGGATGAGGGGCTTGGGTGGTAATGATACAATGTAAATCAAGTTGAAATTACTGAAGGTGTTTGTTGATGGTTGGTGGGCTTTACAGGGGTGGGTTTATGTCATATACAAGCATATGGTGGAGAATTGGAGAGAGAGAAGCATAGAAGAGTTTTATGTAAAGTAGGTGTATATTTCTTTGAATGATGAACTAGAAAAGATGTCCATTTAGGTGTATATTTGAAAATTTTCTTTTGGTGGAATTTCAGGTGTGGAATGTCGATCTACGTGTACTACAACAAAGGCTTCAGCTTATCTTCATTTGTGAGTCTATTGTCTTGATTAATCTACATGAGTCAGCCAAGACATGTATTCCGTATCAAAATATTATTTCATTGACTTGACTAATAGGCATTCATTTGGGTTCTCCCTATATAAGTAGAGATTTAAGGGACAGTTGATGAGTACAAAACATTATAAATGTGCTAACTTCATATACTGTGTGGCATTCACATTTTAGTGCATATTTCATTCAGCCCTAATGATAGGTCTTATTTTTTCCCTCATAATCTACCTTAACTAAAAGCAGTTCTCATAGTGTCTGTTTCAGATTTATTTACAGTGGCCTCTAACAAGACTAAACTTTGCATCAAAAAGGAGGAAACATTCTATAAGCGAGAATGTTGTTAGCCAATAGAAATCTAGGAATGAGTATAAAGAATCAGTCGAGTAAACTTAAAAACAAAAGTTAAAGCGAACATATTTAAACAAGTCCCATTGAATTTGTGAGGCAGACTAACTCCCAAATTGATGACATTTTCAACTCTTAAAGCGAACATATTTAAACAAAGTAAGTGTGACATTAATGAAATTGTTCTTACCAAAAAGCAAACGTCAGATGCCCAACTTATATTCCCAAGCGTTGTGATAGTTTGGTGACTATGTTATTAAGATACTCGACCTTTGTATTTGTCTCCTCCCTTGCTTTTTGTCCCTCCTCTCGCTCTTTCAACATCTCATTGGCTAATTGAATGCACTCCTCTCGCTCTTTCAATATCTCATTGTAATATCTCTCGTGCTCCTCTCGCTCTTTCATTAACTCGTCATGATCTTTTTTTTGCTCCTCATGAAGTGCCTCCACCTCAGCTCGCATTGCCTCCATGTCCTTATCGCGTGCTCATGATGCAGCTATGGTAGAGGGTTGTGGGCCACTCCAAAATCCAAGCAAGTACCTTTTGTTTTGTCCAAGCACTTGCCTTGAAAGCTCCTCCTATGTCAATGGCATCCCCGACTCGATGGCAGTCGCTTGTACATTGACCATCTATTGCTGTTATTACAAATAAATAAGACAAAGAAAGGTAACTAACATATATGTATTATTGGGTACTAAGTAAAGTCATATTGAATACAATTATTTCATTGTTACATACTTACATGCAGCTCCCTGCACTTCGGATGGATCTAGTCATTCGTTTTCTTGGAAGTGTGGCTGTCCTCATAGAACTTAGGAAAATCCAACTCTCTAGTTTTTGCTACCTGTTAACACATCAATGTATAAAACAATGACACTTTAAGTAGATTTTTGCAAGCAGATTTTTTGCAGACACTATGTATAATAAAAGAGTTTTTGCAAAAAGATTTGTAGTTTAGACAGATTTCGAATTCAAATAGAGTATCATTAACAAATTTTCTCAGGTAGATTTTTTGCAGATTTGTTCAAACAAGGTATCATTAATAGATTTTTTGAAACAGAATTCAAACACACTTTGTCAAACAGATTTTTGTAGATTTTGCGAATGATTTCGAATTCAAACAACAGATCATTACTTGATTTGTAGTTTAGACAGAGTTTTTGCAAACAACAACAATCTGTGGTGTTGAAAACATAACTATTTTACTTAAATGTCTGAGAATGTTATATATTTATACATTTCAAGTAATGGTTATTTTCTCCATAGTGTTATTTTAATGAGCACAAAATCCCTTCTTTTTTTTTCTTTTTTTTTTTTTTTTGTGATAATACAACTACTTACCTAGAAAGAGAAAAAGCATGAAATGGAAACATAGCTCTTATTCTTTTGCTTTATAGTTTAATAACAAGTACCAATAGACTCCAAATTGCCCTAAAATCACAACATAACATTTTCATATCCAAACAACATATAATGGATCTAATTTTAAATAAAATCAATCTCACTAAAAATAAGACAAATAGATAAACGATTTTTTGGTAAATATTAAGGCATATCACATTTTGGCATAGATGTATGTACTCTTTCTAGTCTATTATTTTACCTAGTGAGATGCATCTTGCCATGCCACATCGATCAAATGCCTCCAATCAACTAAACTCAATTTCTAGGGGTGGATGAGCATAGATCTCATCACTTGGAAGTCCCTCTAACAGTTCGAATTCTTGCTTCAAAGTGTACCTCCAATCTTTGTACAACCCATATGCCTTCTTATTCACAATCTGTTGTGCTTGTAAGTCATTGTGGAAATCGTCTCCAATTTGAAACTTATCCTACAAGCATAACAAATGGAAATTACAATCATTACATAAAAGTCTTTCTTATAAGTATACATAATACAATTACATCTTGTGGACAAGTAATATCAATTACAAGAATAGCTTGGATGACGGCAGATTTTGTAGTCTCATCAAGATCCAGCCATGACTTGACATCTTTCACAGGGCACAAGCTCCTAATTTGAATTCCTAACTCATTAGTTACTGGAGTGGCATACTTGCCAGTCATTGCATTCAACGCATGATCAATGTGAACATAACATTTTCCCCCTTTCTTGGCTCCTAATTATTTTTTGTATTCCTTTGCCAAGCTGTTGGTCCGGCGTGCATGTGTGGGCTTGAAGTCCACTATTACAAAATAACAATACGAAAATTGTAAATAATGGCAAGTGAAAATTGAAAATTTTGATACACTTTGATCTTACCTACACCATTCAGTTGCATTTTGGATGGGGCTTGTGTCTCATCATAATCAACCAATAGTGAGCTAGTGGCATGATGAGATGGTCCCACATTTGATCGTCTGAGGACAACAGAGATGGAGCGACACGATCCTAAAGGAATACTTGCAGTGAACAGCATTGTGCTTGTGAGTGTCTTTTTCGTTTAAGCCGACCCGATCTTTTAAGCCATGAACCATTTTTCAAACCGGTAATAATACAAGTAACACTATAAAGCATGATATACATGAAATAGATTAGACAAAAATAAATTAAAAAACATGAAATAACTCAACTAATACATGTTTAATTACATTATAAAGCATGATATACATGAACTAAATTGGACAAAAACAATAAATAAAAAAAATATTCGTCAAAGAAAACTTTTAGTGGGACTTACTTTTAAAAATAAATTTGAACTACACAATCATTTTCTACGTTCGGTTTTTACGCGAGTAGTAATACACTCGGCCATCATATTCTATTATATAAACAGCAATTGCATTTAAATCATGTGAGAACTTGCATTTTCTCACCCTTCCTCTGCACATTCAAATCATGTAAAATCATCTTGAACAAAAACAACAAACTACATGAATAATCTTGTCAGGGCTTTTAATGTTCGTGAGTGACCTCAATCAAAGCTTAGTAAGAGAGTTTTTGACCTATCTATCCCTATACTTGACCTCCTACCCTATTAATGCTCTCCAAAACTTTTTTTTTTTATTTATTATTTATTAGAACTGGTTTGGTCAAACACTACCAGTCAGTAATTTTGCCATCCCAACCACAATGAAATAGGCTCATTCCTGATTTCCAAAATTTTCATCATTACAAGTAATCGCCAAGTTATGCCATTCAAATAAACTTTCCCCAAGTCATTGTAAAGGCCTCGAGGTGCACTTCACATAGATTATGTACCAATCAATAATATCAACTAAAAAAAGGTCGTGCTAAAATGGAATTTTGAAACATTATTATATCTAAAGGAACAAAAAAGCGCGGTATTAAATGATCAATTAAGACAATTATACTATAGCATTTTTGGTTCAATGCTTGCAACAATTGTAAGCACAGATAGACCAAAAAATCTAGATGTAAACGCAGGTCCTTCAAAAACTAGTCGCGGATGTGTTGTGGTCGCTCACCATTTTAAGTCCATTATGTGC